>CM053576.1:4897386-5049145 GCA_028646485.1 Cryptoprocta ferox | reverse complement strand
TTGGGAAGCGGTGGCTTATTTCCGCGAGACAGGAGAGCAGCATCAAGTTCGAAGAGCCCCAGCCGTCCACTGTCCTTTGCTGGGAATCCGGGCGGCACGTCCTAGGTATGTGGTGGCCCAGGAGAGCCCAAATGTGGGGACGCTTCAAGTCAGGGACAGTGGTCGGGTGCTGGAGACCTGGGGTTACAAAAGAGGAACTTGGGATTTGGTCCTTGTCTTTACCGAGCTGGCCTTGTAGAATTGTTTTCAGGGCGTCCCCAGGGCTTGCTGTCCAGGCCTTCCCAGCAGAAGGTAAGGACATGCCCAGCTCTCTGCTCTGCTCCGTTTACGGGCGGCCCCGCAGCGGGTCGCTGGATAAAATAAAGGATGCCTGGAGAATGTATGAGTCTAAGTATGTCCCAAATACTGCATAGGACACGCTTCTTCTAAGCCTTTCTTCCTGGTTTAACTGAAATCCAAACTTGACTGGGGATCTGGGAGTTTTCGTCCGCTCTCTCTAGCGATCCTATTTAGCAGAGCTGAGTTGGCTGAGTGACTTAACGCATTTCTATTAGTTACCTATGGTTATCTGGCAAACGACCATAAACGTCACGGCCTCAGACAACACACATGCAGGGTCTCACAGTTTCCATGGGACGGGAGTCGAGGTGGGGCTCAGCCGGCCTTTCCGCTCCGGCACCTCAGCTGGCTGAGATCAGGTAGGGGCTGGGCTGCGGCCTCATCTGAAGTCAAGGCACGGGCTGGAGAAGCATGGGCTCCCACGGTCCCTCGGGCTGTTGGTAGAATCGATTCCCTCGGGCCTGTGAGACTCGGAGACGGCGGGAAGAGCGAGTCGGCCAGCAGCTCGGGGGCTCACACCAGCAGGGGAGAGGCTGCATCGCCGTCCCCACGAGGCCTCGCGGGAGTGACGCCCCATCCCCTGCACTGTCCCGAGAGGCACGGAGGCCGAGACAGCGAGGCCTCCAACCCCCAGAACAAGGGCAGCCACGGTCAGGAAGGGTTTGACTGGGATCCGAGGATCCAGAGCCGTGCCCGTGACTTGCCGTGAAGCACAGAAAGCAAGTGGTACATTTTTCAAAGTGAAAAGAGTGAAATCGTTTTTTACATCTCCGCTCGCCCCCAATTATAAAAGCAATACACGCTCATGGGAAAAAAATAGAGAAAACAGAAAATTATAAGGAGAAGGAAAGTGGAAAGAATCCAAATTCTTACTGCCCAGAAACACTACTTTTAACATTTTAATGCCTTTTCTTCTCGCCTCATTTCTATGCATATTTGCACACATGGGGATATATATACACACACACACACATATATATGTATATATAAAATACACACACACGCATATTTCAATATATTGAAGCAAAAATAGATCCCACTAAGAATGCTGCTCCGTGGCTTTGCTTTTCTCCACGTAGCTGTCACGCTTTCCATGCTAATGGTCTATCCTGTCTTTCCCGGCGGCAGACGCCCATGCTGGCGACATCATTCCTTATTTGAGCAATCCCCCGTGGACGGACATTTAGGTTGTTTCCAGGCCTCATCGCTGGCGTGTGACGCTGCGGAGAACAGCCCTGCACGTTGTCCGTTGTGTAACCTTCTGATTCTTGCCTTGGGATAAGTTCCCACAGGAGGAACTGCCGCCTCGAAGGGTGGACCCCAGAGGCAGTGCCCCATGAGGTTGGGATGGTGGCCCTATCCAAGCTCTTCGTCTCACCAACTGTCTTATCTGGGACATGTGTCTTAACCTCTCTGTGCCTCGGTCTGCTCATCTATAAAATGGGAATAACAACTGACGGTGCCTCCTGGGGCTACTGGGAGGAGTCTTGAGCTCCTCAAGAAGTGGGAATCGTGATAACGCAGCAACGGCCAACACACGTGTCTGCCCTGCGCAGGGCATTGTATTAGCCTTGCAGACGCATCCAACGCTTGGACAAGCCTGGGAGCTGGGCACTGCTACCCCGTTTACGGTGGAGGAAGGTGAAATACGGGGATGGAGGAAAGAGCCACTGTGGTCAGAGGAGCTGGGTTCGAATCCTGGCTCTGTCTCCTCACAGACTGAATGAGGCAGTTGCGGGTGGGGTGGGGGTGGGGAGGGGATAGATAGTAAACAGACAGACACACACGTGACATCAAACCATCGCAGATCCCGGTCCTACGGGGGAGGACGTAAGAGGATCTGGAAGGGGTGGGAGGGGGCTTTGGGTTTGCAGGTCTGGGAGGATCTTCCCAAGGATGGGACCTCTGCACTGAGACCAGAGAGGCAAGATGAGGAGTCTCCTTGGGAAAGCAAGGGGAGCATCCGACCCATGTGGGGCCTGAGCTGGGCAAGACCTCAGAGGGTTTGAGGAGCTGGAAGGAGCCTGTTCCAGAGCCTGAGAAGAAGGAAGCACGTCTCTAAGTATCACCACATTGCTGTAGTGGAGCCTGAGGCTCAAAGACACAAGGAGCTCGTCCAAGTTCATGGCGCTGGGCTTCCAACCCAACGGCCCTATGCCGCAGTCTATGCCATCATCCTGAGTTTTACGGGAAAGGTCCTGATGTTGACACCTTGGCAACCCCTTATAAATGAACATAACTTATATGGAGATATGAACTCATGTGTGGGCTGTGACGTAGTGCCTTCTGCCACCCGCTTGCAAAACCCCGGTCCCCCAATCTGGCAGCGTAGACGACACTGACGGTGGAGGATTGTTAGAACTGGGTCATAGTGGACCCAGGTGGGGACTGTGTCCATCAGTCCAGGGCTGAGCTCCAGCTCGTGAAATGTGGCTCCTATCTCCTCACTCCGCTCCACGTTGCTCGGTGAACTTGAGGAGGTTAGGTTTCTAGAATCGTTTCTGCCTTTGCCCAGAAAACAACAGAATAGGAGCAACTGGTCCCTTGATGTGCCTTTCAACCGTCGCTCGGCACAAGGGTAGGCTTCATGCATTAAAAGTAAGACTTGGTAACATTCAGGGGGCACCTCCCCCAGCACTGGCACTCCCAGTGGGAGGAATGCATCCCCCTGGCACAAGGGCCCAGAGACCCGGGTGTGAGACCTAGAAGCGTCGTCTGAAGAGTCAAATTTGGGAAACCACCTACGTGGCCTGTGTGAGGGACCTGAATGAGTAACAGTACAGCTGCCCGGGGTGCCAGGGAGCTCGTCGCAGGGTGGGGCTAGAGCAGCGCTCTGGCAAACTGTGGCCCAATGCTTGTTTTGTCGATAAGTTTTATTGGAACACAGCCATTCGTTTCCATATTGCCTGTGGCCGCTTTCAAGCTACAATGGCGGAGTTGAGTAGGTTCAACAGACACCAGATGGCCCACAAGGCCTAAAATATTTATGAAATGACCCTTTCCAGAAAAATTTGCTCCATCAATAAACACTGAGGAAGAAGGTTCTCCACGACTTACCGCCTCACGAAAAAGCACCAAAAGTGGGGGGAGCTGCGCAACGGCGTAAATAGGATGGTTTTAGTTTTGTAAAGAATAACGAAAAACAAAATTGGAGACACAAGCCTGCAGACGTATTTCATAGGTGCACCAAACTCTGCAAGGACGCACCCCGACCTGCTAACAATCTTACCTTGAAGATTTGAATTGAAGAGGTAATACACTTTATTGAGCATTAACTAGGTGCTAAGCACTCCGCTGAGTACACAGATTCTCTCACTTAATTTTACAAGGCTGTAAAGGTAGGTGCTATTCTGATGCCCTTTCTTTCAAGTGAGAAAACGAAGGCACAGAGAAGTGAAGTCGCTTGCCCAAGGTCACACAGCTTTCCAGTAGCGGAGCTGGGAGTTGGGCGTGGGGAGAAAGGCAACACTTTCTACTCTACAAACGTCTCTATGGTTGGTGCCTTGCTTTGCACGATTCGGTCAGGGGCCCCATTGCTCTCAGACCCCTCCCCAACCTCCCAGCCTGTCTTCCAAGTGGGGCTCTCCGGTGATCTTTCAGGAAGGTCTCGAGCAGGATCCCAGATGTGCCCTAGTGATGGCTGAGTGTGTGGGAAGCTGCAGGTTGGGGAGCAGATTCGGAGCCCCGGGGTAGGAACAGCACCCCTTTACATTTGGGGCCCGCCGAGCAGAGGACACGTGCTTGTGGGGGAAGCTGGGGGCTCCCCTGGTTCGCCCAGATTTTGCAAAGCGTGGCATTTCATGAGTGTTATCTAATGGTGACATTTTGGAGTGTAAGTCGCAGGACTGTTGTTAATACTGATTTAATGGTGCTAAAATGATTAAGCATGGCAGGCTTTTAAACAATGAGGTTCATAAAAGGTGTTAATAACCTCGTAAGTGCCTCGATAATATTCCCGCCTATCATAAACGCTCCAATTAGGCCTCTCCGCTTCTCTTTACCCAAAGAATGAGTGAGGAGGTGGCTAGAAGGTTAGAAGGAATCTTCTGGAGCAGAGAGGAGGTGTGCCCAGTTTGGGACAGTTAAATAGCGGGGCTGGGGAAAATGCGCTCAGGCTTTTTCAGAAAGAGGAACCTGGGCTGGGAACTGCACCTGCACCGCCTCACGGGCAAGGTTGGACCACGGTAGGTAGTCAGTGCTCAGTCGAGATCAGCTATGTTGTTTGTACGTCTGGGTTTTCGTCTCTTCTCACCCCTCCCCGTTCCGTGAACTGCCGTGGAAGACGGGGTGTGGATGTGGCCCCGGCAACGAGAGGCAGGTGCATCCGGGGGCTGCTCTGGGCCGCAAACCCCACGCAGCAGAGGTGGGGCGTCACGGCCAGCGTCCAGGCTGCTACAGTCTCGCCGGGTCGCGGAGACGGCGGGAGCGTAGCCTTGAACCGCGCGCGGGGCCTCTCCGAGCGCCGCCCTGTGCGACTTGGGTTGCACTCCCATGAAGCTGGCTCTCGCTGCGTCCTTAGTTTCTCCATCTATAAAATGGGCTTAGACACACATGTTGATTAAAAATTTCCAGTGATCGCCTTAGGAGTAGAAGCAGGTGACATTAATTTCAACAACGTCTTTAAAAGTTATGTTTGACCAAATAGATCCAAAGTGTTATCATTCTGACATGTAATCGAGTAAAAAGAATGTCTCACTGAGACGCTCTACATCTTGTTTTTCGGGTCACGCTGTGGAAACCCAGCAAGCGGTTTTGCACTATTGGCGCGTCTCGTGGAGGACCAGCCACGTCTCCATGGCCACACGTGGCTCGTACTGCCACACTGGGCCACGCAGATCCAATAAACCGCCGTGCTTGGAATTTGCAAGCACTAGTTAACTTCGGAGTAGTGTTTGTTTCCTCGTTTTTTAAAAAAATTTGTATATATTTTTGAGAGAGAGAGAGAGAAAGAGAACGCACAAATGGAGGAGGGGCAGAGAGAGGGGGAGACAGAGGATCCGAAGCAGGTTCTGCGCTGAGAGTGGAGACTCCGACTCGGGGCTCAAACTCACTCCCTGTGAGATCATGACCTGAGTCGAAATCAGACACCCGACCCCCCGAGCCTCCCAGGCGCCCGTGTTCGTTTCTGTCTGCGAGTCAGGTTTTCTCGGTTACCAAGTGGTCACCGCAGCACGAGGCTGGCAGGCCAGCTCTCGAGTCGCTGACGTGTGACGCCCAGTGGCCGGCCCAGCGGCCGGGAGTTGGTCGGACTGGAATTACCGCCGGGCCGCACGTGGCTGGGTGACCGCGGCAAGGCTCGAGCCTCTCCTAGCGCCGTGTGCGGAAGGCCTCTACCACCTGCACCGCCTCACGGGCAAGGTTGGACCACGGTAGGTAGTCAGTGCTCAGTCGAGATCAGCTATGTTGTTTGTACGTCTGGGTTTTCGTCTCTTCTCACCCCTCCCCGTTCCGTGAATGCCTCTAGCTTCTCCATCTGAAAATGGAGGTCCTGACAGTGTTCTCCTAACTTGGCAGAGTTAGGACTCGGGAAGCTCCCTCTTGCATTTTCAGCTTCTAGAACAATCCCCAGAACACAGGAGGCGCTTAATAAGTGTTCGTTAAATAACTTAATGAATGGGGGCGTCTGGGTGTCTCGGTCGGTTGCGCGCCCAGCTCTTGACTTCAGCTCTGGTCACGGTCCCAGGGTTGTGGGATCGAGCTGGGCGTTGGGCTCCGAGCTGGGCGTGGAGCCTGCTTGGACTCTCCCTGTCCCTCAGCCCTTCTCCCTGCCTCGAGTGCTCTCTCTCTCTCTCTGTTTTTCTGAAAAAATAGAATAAAAGTCATGAAATAACGAATGAGTGCACGAACCCACAAATGCCCATGAGACGAGGGGCATTTGCCGTTGTTTGTGGTTTGAAGCTATGTTGGAGCCCTGCTTGGGCGAGGCCCGAGGGGACCAAGGTGCACATTTGGGGCTCTGGGTGGGACCTTTGAATTCCCTCATGGTCTCTCCTCTGTGAAGTCCCTTCTGGCCAATGACCAAAGCCCAGAGCCCCTCAGGGTGCCCCCCAGATGCACTGAGGGGGTGCACCCTTCCTAGGGCTGGGCTCTGGGTAGACCAGCAGGCCTGTCCTCTCCTGCTTCTCACCAGGCTCTGAGCGCCAGGCTCTGAGCGCCAGGCTCTGGGTGGGGCCTGCAGCGAGGCCAGGGCAGCGACCCCAGCACAGAGCCCCGCTGCACCCCTTCCCTCCGTCCAGGCCTGTTTGCTCCTCATGCATTTCCATTTCCAGAAGGGACTCACTTTAGCGTAGTGCACTTTTATATCATTGAAGGGAAAAGATAAAACGGCAACCCTGCCCCCCACCCTCCCTCTCCAGGTCCGTGAGGATGGATCCGACCACCGCCCTCAGCAGGGGTCCGCCGTACAGCCAGACGGAGGAGGTCCTAGGAGAGAACAGGGGTCTCCCCACCCCGGCTTTGCAAGAAGGGAAAATAAACCTGAAAGTGTGGGAAACACATTGTGCACCAGCTTTCCACACACTTGCTCACTTCTACCTCACATTCATGGCTCTTGCTGTGTCTGGTCCCGCTTACACCATTATTTTGCTGTTTTCTTTAAAACGATTCACTTAAATTTTTCTTGTATAGTGGGGCACCCGGGTGGCTCAGTCGGTTAAACGTCCAAGTCTTTTTATTTTTTAAAATGTTTTTTAAAATTTTATTTTGGGGGGAGAGAGAGAGAGAGAGAGAGAGAGAGAGAGAGAGAGTCTCAATGGGGGAGGGGCAGAGAGAGGGAGACACAGAATCCAAAGCAGCTCCAGGCTCCGAGCTGTCAGCACAGAGCCCGACGCGGGGCTCGAACTCACTGACCGTGAGATCATGACCTGAGCCACGGAGGCGCCCCAAGTGTCCAACTCCTGATTTCGGCTCAGGTCATGATCTCACGGTTTGTGAGTTCGAGCCCCGAGTCAGGCTCCGTGCTGACAGTGCAGAGCCTGCTTAGATTGTCTCTCTCTCCCTCTCTCTCTGCCCCTCCCCTGCTCACAAGTTCTCTCTCTCTCAAAATAAATAAACTTAAACAAAATTTTTATATAGCACGAAAAACCGCTTTTTATTATGGAGAATTTTAACAAAAGTAGCTTGAATAATATAATGCAATGTACCTACACCATATAGGATGTAAAATATATTATAATATATATAATTATTTAAATATATGAAAATGTGTAATGTATTATCTATAAATTAATATATCATTATTTATAACTTAGAATATATAAAATTATATCTAAAACATGTATAGAATTATATTAATAAAAATTATTTATAGTATAATGCAGTATAAAATAATACCCATCAGACAGCTTCAAGAAGCTTCAACTCCTGGCCAATCTTGTTTCTTCTGTATCTGTCCTCACTGCCCCGACTCCAGAGTGTCCTGGTGCCAGTCCTAGACATCGTGTCATTTCATCCATGAATATTTCAGTATTTGTCTCCAAAGTGTTCGACTTACTTTTAAAACTGAGTTTATCTTAAAAGTGGACTCTGTATTGCTACGTTAAAAGGGAAACCCGGGTCACTTTCGTAAAGACGGGAAAATAAACACAAAGAGAACAAAACGGTGTTACTGACTTCGAGGCGGAAGCTCGCCTGCTCCCTTGGCTCCAAAGGGGGACCAGCGAGTCCCGGGGGGCGTTAAGGACGAGCCAGCGCCCAGTGCAGACTTTGTCCGGGACAGATGTCACTGGAAAGCCTGGAAGAGAATGCAAGGAGAACCTTCCCCACGCATCTGTTATTTGCTGCCGGACCCAAGGACCCCTCCTAACCTCACACCCGCCCGGACCCCTGCCCCGGGCGACGCGGGCCACGCCTAGATGGCACTGCCTTCAGGGTGGACCAGCGGAGGTGAAGCTGTTCTCAGGGACACGCTGCCGCGGAGATCGTGATGCGCCGCGCGGGGGCGGGGGGGGGGGGCATCTCCCTGAGCCGTGACCTTGGGTGTGGAGGAAACTCCCAGGCCTCAGTTTCCTCATCAGTAGAATGGGGGCAAGAACAGCTTACACCACTCCCGGCGGTCATGAGGCTCAGGTGAGATATTTTAGGTAAACATCTCGAGCAGTGCCTGACGAGGGAGATCTCTGTTCTTCTGTTGCTGTCGCTGCTGCTGATCCTGTCATCATTAGCGGCCAAGTGCGCCGCCCCACCAACTCCTCAGCATCCCCCTGAGCAGCCGGGCTTGGGCTTTCTCTTCTCTCTCACCTTCCCCGGTGGGGACAGAGGTTCACTGACGGCACGACCTCGCCCTTCACCACCCCCACGTCCCCCCCACGCCCCCAGGCCTTCGGTCCCGAATTCCCAAAACTCTGTGCCACATCTGGGGCGCCCCTGCAGCCCCAGCCCGGCCTGCAAGCCTGAGTCACCCCACAGCCTCCCTCCTGGGAAGAGCCAACCCGCCCAGAAAAGCCCTGCAGACTCCCATGGGCGTCCCCAGCCGCCTGCCCCTGACACGAGCAGCGCCTCCCCCACCCCGGCCCCGCCAGACGGTCGGGCACACTGCCAGGCCCGCGACGCACACCCGGAGGGCAGCAGACAGGCCCGCCGCTGGCTCTCCCCTCTCCTCCCTGGGTTGTTTTGCTCGGGGCTGCAGCTTCATTTTTAGCTCCCGGCCTCCGCCCTCCCCCATCTCCCGCTTCTATTCTTAGAAAGCAAACTGGGATGCGCTCGGCTCCGCAGCGAAATCAGACAGAAGTTGGCCCACGTGCTCCGGCCGCCTGAGACACGGAATTAATTAAAAGGAGGCTCCGAGCGGCAGGTTCACTGGCCGGAAACGCAGCTGGCTGGGCCTGACTCCGAGGGGGGTGGGTGGCCGCTCCGGTCTCCTGGGTCCCCCCCGACCCCCCCCCCCCCACGCTCGGCAGGGCGATGCTCCCGGGGGCTCCCGGGATGGGGCCGCCCTGCCCGGATGGGCTGGACACGAACTCCCCCAGCATGTCGGGCTCCCGAGAGGTTTGAGTTGGATAAATACGTTTTAAAGGGTTCGCGAGGTGGATCGGAAGCTGAGCCGCTGAAATGCGCTTTGTCTGCGAAAAGCAGCCAACCTCCGTCAATGCCAGCCTGGCAGCGAGGGCGGGAAGGTGGGGAGAGACGGGGAGGCGGAGCGGGGGGAGGACTCGGGGGTGACGGGGGCAGGTGTGGGCAAGGGGAGAATGAGCACAGGGAAGGACTGGCAGCCCAGCGAGAGGGTAGGGGTCCGTGTGCGTTCAAAATCCCGGCTGTGCCGCTTGCCAGCTGTGTGGCGTTGGGCAAGTCACCGAACCTCTCTGTGCCTCCATTTTCTTATCTGCGGAATTGGAACATCGATCACAGTAGTAGGTTAAGATGAATAAGATGCTGTAGCAGCACTTGGCACAAAGTAGTGCTTACGGATTCATCTGAATTTATTGTTATAAAGGAAGCAGATGCCCAGAGCAGGGAAAAGAGGGACGAGTAAAGCAAGAGCTCCGACGCAGACAAACGGCCCCTTCAGTCCATCCTGGCCCAGTAGTTGTCAGTGGTGTTGGCTGGGGAAAGAGAGGCACAGCAGGTGACACTAAGCAGAGAGGTCCCCTCTAGGGCATTCCTCCCTGACTCAAGGGGAGACATCCTCTGAGAGTTCAGATGCCTCTTTCTCCAGGAAGCCTTCCCCGACTGCCAGCAACTTCAGCTGCCTCTTCTACGTTCTTGCCGCCCCAGGCTCCCCCTTAGCACGAATCCCACTCCGCGACGATGCCTCTTGTTTGATGTGTTTTCTTGCCCCCAACACGTTTTCATAAGCATTTTGCAAAGATTCTCATTATACGTTGTTTTTCTTTTTTTTAAATCCAGAAGCATGCGGCGGGGGAGGGGGGGTGGTGGTAAAAAAAACTTCCCTGCGGTTTAGTGTGTGTCCTTCCGGACCCACAGGAGGGTGGCTGCGAGCGTGTTTATCGTTTTGTTTCGTCTCTCAACGTGATTGTACTTTGCCCATTAAGCGAAACAAGTGAGCTTCGAAACAAGGTCTTGGCATCTTTCCACGGCTCTGCTCCTCTAATTATTCCCTTATTTTTAATTTTTATAGATATTTTCCTTGAGCCCATGATACAGACACACGGGAAAGGTGTGCACGGGGATAGAAGCAACCGTGAAGAGTCCGTCCTCCTGACCGTGTCCCCAGCCCCTTTGCCCCGCTGCTCGTCCTCGAGCATCCCAGACGGTCTACACCCAGAACACGGGCCGAATCTCTAGCCTCTTCGCTTTGCACATCCGTGGCGGCCCGGATTGTCCGCCGCTCTGCTCTCGCCGAAGCCCGCGCCTCGGATGACCACGTCTTTTCACCGCACAGCTGTCTCCTTCCTTCTGCCCCTTGTGTGCTGTTCTGCTGTGTAGACGGGCCACGAGCTATTCGGGGCCCTAGTGAGGGGCGTGGAGACTTCGACACACATCCCTACATCCTCTGCCCTTGGCTCCTACTGGGAGGCGTCTGTCTGTTCCCACCCTTGAGTCCGTGGGCTCGGGGCCATTTCGGCAAACAGCGTTTGGCCAGGGTGACGCTCTCTGACCCGGTACAGACTCGGGCTCCACGTGTCTCGCCGGATACAGGGACGTTACGCCGCGGCGTGCCGGTTCTCCCTGGTTCTTCCAGGGAACCCCGATGGGGCTACAGAGCCCCCTTTGCTCGTGGAGCCCTGGGCTGGTGCTTAGGGCTCTGCAGATGCTGTGGGATCACGCCATGGTCAGGTGTGATTTGGCCTGGGACTGCTGAAAACGAGGGGCGACACCCCCTGCCCCCCAGGAGGATGGCCTGGAGCCAGGGGCCCAAGTGGGCTCAACAGAGCTCGTGGGGGGGTGTGTCTGGGAGGGGTCTGCAGCCCCGAGCTGTGTTCCCCCCATGCTGCACCGGTATCAGCTGGGAACCCTGGGCTGCGGTGTGTGGATATGGGTCCGGGGCTGCTGTCCCCAGAGACGGGCGGGGGCACAGGAGCAGGAGACGGGAGCGCTCTCAGGTGGGGATGCCCGGGGTCTGCTGGGCTCGGGAGACAGATGGCTAGGGCTGCCGCCTCCGTCCTGTAAGCACTTTTTAATTGACGTCTAACAAACCCCGAGTAAACTTAATTAGTTCTATTTGTACAGCTTGATGAATTTTTACACGTGTGTCCACCCTGGAAACTTCTCGCAGACCCCAGAGGACCCTCATGCCCATTCCCAGGCAGGGACCCCTCCCCAGAGTTCCGACCGAATCGCCATCGGTTAGTTTTTGCCTGTTCTTGAACTGCACGCACGGGGCCACACACTCTCTGGGTCCTTTCCTGTGTCTCACTTCTTTTGCTCCGCATGTTTCTGAGATCGATCCATTGATCCATGTTCCCGCGTGCAGGCTTGCTCCCCTACCCCACCTCCCTCCCTCCCTGCTTCTCCTCATGGTTCTCAGCTCGGGGAAGTCCCATCCCAGGGGTCATTGGGCAACAACCAGAGACATTTTTGATGGTCACAACTGGGTGGGTGGCTACTGGCATCCAGTGGGTAGAGGATGCTGCCAGCCCCCTGCGGTGCCCAGAGAAGGTTCCGGTCCGGTCCCGGCAGAGAAGGTCCCAGCCCCGGCGGAGAAGCTCTGCAGCATTTCACAGCACAATCAGGTTACAATGTGTTCATCCCGCCTGCTGTCGATGGGCGTGCGCAGGGCCGCCGTGAGGACCCCGTGCACGGCCTGGATGCACCTGCGTGCTGTTCTCTCGGGCGTATTCCTGGGCCGGGGCGGCGGGCAGGGCAACACGGAGCTGGGTGGACCTGCCATGTGCTCCTCCAAAGTGCCCATGCTGCTTACACTGCCCCCACTTTGTTTTTTCTTTTAATATTTTTTTATAGTTTATTTATTTTTGTGACAGAGAGAGACCGAGCACAATTGGGGGAGGGGCAGGGAGACAGAGACACAGAATCCGAAGCAGCTCCAGGCTCTGAGCTGTCAACACAGAGCCCGACGCAGGGCTCGAACCCATGAGCTGTGAGATCATGGCCTGAGCCGAAGTCGGACGCTCAACCGACCGAGCCCCCCAGGCGCCCCGTATACTCCCCCCACTTTGCGCAGTCTGTAGCCACTCGACGTTCTTGTTGACGTGCTAAGGCCTGGCTCTTTCAGCCGCGTGCGTGGGTGGGGCCACTTGTATTTGCCAGACGTGCAGACTTCGTGGCCCCAACGCACGAGTCCTCACACGGGTCGTGGACGTGTGTCGTCCGCCCAGAGGCTGAGCCCTGCCGTGACGGTGGAAGGCCCCCCACGTTGCAAACCTCGGCGGATTCCACTTCCCCTTTCAGTCTCTGCGGACCAGATCCTCACTTTCCTATAGCTTCCCCGGCAGGTCAACTGCGGTTATTTAAGCCTCGTGATGTCGCTCTGGGTGGAGCCCTGTATCAGCCCCAGCTTACAGATGATAAGACTGAGGCCCGGCGGGGTTGGACTGCCTACTGGGTCCCATGCTGGTAGGTGGGGAAGCTGCCGGCGGGCCCAGGGCTGTCCGCCCCTGAAGCTCCTGCTCAGAGACGCGAGGGCCGGTGGCCTCTGTGCTTCTTCTTGCCAGTCTTTCCTTTGGGGCTCTTAGGGGCGGAGCTACATCCGCGTCCCCGACGCCAACACAGCGCAGGCTCCTTAGATGACGCGGGTGTTTCTGGTCTTGGGTCACCTTCATAGCCATGAACTTTGGCCTGGGCTGTGGTCAGGGTCCGTGGGATGACTTTGGTCTCTCACCGTTATACTGGGAAAGGTTGAGGGTCATCTAGGGCCCCACGGACTGTAAGTCTTTGAGGTCAGGCCCTAAGTCTGTCTTCGTCAGTGACGAGTATCATGGCGTCTTGGCACAGGGCGGTTGCTCAATAAACGTTTGTTAAGTGAAGGGAAGAGATCGTTTAACAGCCTGCATGGACGTAGAAACCCTAAACAAGACTTCAGTCCAAAAAGAGACTTGGTATCTGATGGAATGGGAAGCCCAGAGGGAGGGCTTCAGGCATGATGCGATCAAGGCTCTGCTTCCATTACGCTGCAAGGCTCTTGGCTTTGCCCACCTCCACGTGCTGGCTGTGTTCTCAGGCTCCCTTCATACACAGGACGCTGCCAGTAAACCAACTCCTGGCAGGGGAGATGTGGTTATCAGGACTGGCTCAGCTAGGCAGTGACCGAGTCGGCTTTCCCAAGAACAGAGGTGCCCGGAAACGGTAGACACTGAAACGAAGATCTGTTGGGAAAGAGGCAAGGGGGAGGGTAACTTGTAGGCAGCCAGTAGCACCCACCACGTTACTCTTTACTTTAAGTCTCTCATTAACATGTAAGAACTTGGGGCGCCCGGGTGGCTCAGTCCGTTAAGCGTCTGACTTCGGCTCAGGTTATGATCTCACGGTTCGTGAGTTCGAGCCCCACGTCGGGCTCTCTGCTGTCACTGCGGAGCCTGCTTCGGATCCTCTGTTCTCCCTCTCTCTCTGTCCCTCCCCTGCTCGCTCTTTTCTCTCAAAAAAAAATAAACATTTAAAAAATTTAGAAAAACCACGTAAGAACAAAACCAACATTCATTCATTCAATCAACTGATGGCCTGTATGAGTTGTCCAGGGCTATCTACCAACAAAGTTTCCCCAGCTTGGTGGCTCGAAACCACAGACATTTACCATCTCACAATTTGGGTGGGTCACACCTACCCGGGTGGATCTGGCTCGGGGTCCCCGTGAGGCTGCTGTGAGGACGTGGCTGGGGCTGCACCATCTGAAGCTTCGTCCGGGCCGGAGAGTCACGGGGGCTCACACAACAGAGGGTGGCATGAGGCCTCAGTTCCGCGTCCTGAGGACCCCACCCCAGGACCATTGGAGCGTCCTTACGACGTGGCAGCATCTTGTCCAAGACGGAGTGATCCAGGAGCAAGACCTTCACACCCCAGAGACTTCGGCCGTGTCCCGCTGCCGGGAGCAAGCCACCAAGTCAGCCACACGCGAGGAGCAGAAGGCGGATCCGTGTGTGGTGGGGTGAGCTGGTGACGTTTGGTTCAAGCCACCCTGGACGGACTCCTCACCTCAGATCCTTCCATGGCGTGGTCTACACGACCGACTTCCACCCGCCAGGTCCCTGCGAGGCCAGGACTCTCTCCGGCTCGAGGGGCTTTCTGCTGCAGCTTCAGTGAGAGAGCAGACGCCGGCCCCTCCGTGGCTCTGCCTGGAGGCTTCCCGGGGCACGTTTGCCAGGCCAGCTCCCCGCTAGGTGAGGCTCTGGAGGAATTCTGCAGGTAAGCACCACCCCGTGCCCGGTGGCTTGCACACCGACCCTCCCCCCTGCCCTGCGCGGGCACCGTCACTGTCATGACGGGACTGGGACACAGGCGAGGTGGCCCACCCGGAGTCACTGGGCTGTGTGTTGCCAAACCCATGTCCTCTCCCCAACATCAATTCCTCCACTGGGAAGGTGTCTGTTTCGGCGGAAATGTTCTAGAAGATCTGAAGTTGTTCATTCAAAGTACCATTGCTGTATTCCGGACTCGGGGGCCCCTTGGGGGTGGGGACACGGGTGGCTGCACAGGAGCCTCCCTTTTTCTGGAATAGCGTGGGGGACAGCTACTGTCCGTTAGGGATGTACTGTGCAGGGCGGGCGGCTGTCTTTCCCGGGTCATCTCATCTGGAGCCTGCCGAGGCGGGGCTGGCGAGAACCCCCTGCCAGACAGGAAGCGTCTGAGTCTCAGAGACGACACGCACATTACCCATAGCTGCTGAGTGGCCCGGCTGGGACACCGGTCCACGTCGCCTCCCATCCGGGTCCCGTGCAAGCTCCCAGCTGCTGTCCCATAAACAGATCAGTGACCGCGGTGACCCCAGCACGCTGTCCCTCATCCTGAGGTCAGGGGGTCATCCGTCAGCAGAGCCACGGCTGGGTGTCCACTGACGACACCTGCCGAGGCAGACGCGGGCTGGCGGGGAGAGCGGCCGCTGTGGGCGTGCGGACGCGGGCTCAGCCAGCTCTCCGGAGTGAGGAAAGGGCTGTCTTCCTCAACCACATCCATATTAATACTGTGCCTGACAGGCCAGAGGGGGAAATTATACATCTTTCCTTCTGGGTTTTCATTTGTCACCCGTGATCCATTTCGTCTGGGCGAAAGGCAGGAGTTCCAAGCTCACGCACGGAGACAGGCTTGCCGGGGCTGGACGGACTTCTGGAACCCTCCTGCTCTACTGAGGGAGCGTGGCCGCGTGCATGCGAGGCCAGGCCGTCCCGTGCCTTCATCCTCCTTCCCTAGAGGCCGCCGCTTGCAGCCCCCAGCCCTGCGGCCTTTCCTGGGCGCCGGGCAGATGCCACCCGTGGGACCTTCTGATTCTGAGAACGCTCTCTCTTCTCTAACACCGCGGCCACCAGCCACGAGAGGCCGTGGAGCGCCTGCAACCGTGCACCTGAGGATGTGACTCTTCCGTCCTGCATCATATTAATTAATCTACGTGTAAATGGACACGGCTGCAGGTGGCAAGTGGCTATGGTGCTGGAACGTGATGCTCCAGACTTTTAGTTTCAAGTTTCTTGCCGAAAGCACTCCCAGGAGCACCTGGGTGGAGGGTGGAGGCAGAGGAGGCCGGCGGGTAGTGAGGGTTTTGTCGCAGGGGAGGGCCAGCCCCGCCTGATCCGGGGGAGGCTGAGTGTAAGCCGTGCGCCTGAGCTCTTCCCAGGGCCTAGACAGCGACCCTCCCGAGAGCAAGGGTGGGCCCTTTTCGGCCCCCACCTGGGGTGGAGGTGAGAGCACAGGCTTCCCAAGAAAGACGCTGGGGGCGGACTGGGCCTTCCTGGTTAGAATGAAGATACGCCTCTGCAGGACTGCAGGTTAGCCCCCAGCGGGTGGACGTGGGTGACTCCCAAGTGCCACCGGGCAGAAATGGGCGAAATCTCTGGCGTCCGAGAGGGCAGTGGGGCTGGGCTGTTTGCTCTGCTCTCTGCTCGCGGCATCCCTACCCTGGAGGACAGAGCCGGGTGGGAAGGTGCGGAAAGAGCCGGGAGGGGGACCCACGTGGATGGTGCAGACTTCGCTTCTGCAGCAAAGCTGGAGCAAGGGGAGGGCGAAGTCCCCTGGGAACCAAGGCCAAAGTTCTGACTATTACGTGGGTCCTGGCATTTGAATCATAGGCAGGAGGGACTTGTATCTGGTCACGTGAGATGACCAGAAAGCCGTGGGGTCCGTCCAAGTTTTCATCCACGGTGACAAGTGGCCCCACTGAATACATGTAAACAGAAAGAACACAGTCTGCGAGTCCGTCTCGAGCTGGACTTGTTCACTGTGAAGGCTGCACAAAGCCATAAGCCATTTTAGGTATTGAGGGACTGTGACAAAAATTTAAAGAAACGGTTTATGTGATCGTGGGATGCCTCAGTCAGGGTGGCCAGGGAGAGCCCCTCTGAGGAGGTGATATTGGAGTAAAGGCCTCAATGAGGAGATGAACTGTTTGTGGGAAGATCGGGGATGAGGGGCAGAAAGCAATCTAAGCAGCAGACAAAGTCTACGCAAAGGTCCTGAGGCAGGAACAAGCTTGTGGTTGGAGAGAGTGAATTAGTGGAGGAAGGGGAACTGGAGGTGCAGAGGGGTCAGAGGAGCTTGTCAGACAGGTTGAAGGACAGGGTCTTGTCCAGTGTGATGAGGAGCCATTAAAGGGCTTTTAGCGGAGGTTGGTGGGGGTGGGGGGGGATTGATTCATGCTTTTTAAAGGTCAGCTGGCTGCTATATGGAGGACGACTGGGCAGAGGGCAGGGAACCCGGTTTGTCTGAGGCAGGATAGAGGCGCAGGGGGCCAGTGGGGTGGTGAGAAGTGGTCAGGTTTAGGCCGTAATTTGGGGGTACTGCTGGCAGGACTTGCGGTGGCTCGCAGGTGCCACAGAAGAGGGTTAAGGCCTGAGCCAAGCAGCTACGTGGATGCGGGTGCCGTTTCTGAGATGGGAGACTGGGAGGGAGCACATTATTTTGAGGAGGGGGCGATAATTCTCCTTGGGCCAAATTGTATGCTCAGCTAGCCCCTCACTAGCTCCGCAAGGCAGACTGATCAGGGCGGCTGAGAATTAAGGTCCTGGTGTCCAACAATTTGGGCTTAGTTGTGTCCCTTAATCTTTTTGAGAACAAGTTTTCTCAATTAAAAAAACGGGGATAAAAATAATAGTATCTGCCTCGTGGGTTTGTTATGGTAAAGAGAAACTCAGTGTGGTCGGCCTGGCACATCATGGGAGCTCGAGAAATGAAAACAGTTGTTATGAAACATTTATCTCTGACAATACTTTTCATCTCAGAGCCTATTTTCTCTCTCTCTCTCTCTCTCTCTCTTTTAAAGTTTATTTATTTATTTTGAGAGAAAGAAAGAGCATGAGTGGGGAAGGGGGGGTAGAGAGAGAGAAAGAGAAAGAGGGAGAGAGAGAGAATCCCAAGCAGGTTCCATGTTGTCAGCACAGAACCTGATACAGGGCTTGGTCTTACCAACCATGAGATCATGACCTGAGTCAAAATCAAGAGTCGACGCTTAACTACTGAGCCACCCAGGCGCCCCTCAGAGCCTATTTTATCTGATGTTAATAGAGTCGCATTCTTATGCTTACTGTTTGCGTGTTACATATTTCTGGTATCCATTAGCTATCAGTCATCAGTGGCTTATTGTGTCTCTTGAGGACAGCAGATAGTTTTATCTTTTGTCCCCAATCCATTCTGATGGTCTCTGTCTTTTAATTTGAGTGCTTATCACGTTAATGTTTAGTGTAAGTACTGATAGAGTTAGATTCGGGTTCACGCATTTTATCATTTTCTATTCTATTTGCCTCCTCTGGTTTTGTTTTTTGTCATTGTTTCTTTGCTTCTTCCGTCTTATCCTTCAGTGGTTGGATTATCTGAAGTTTTTTTTTTTTTCTTAAGTTTTATTTATTTAAGTAATCTCTACATCCCATGCAGGGCTCAAACTCATGACTCAGAGATCAAGAGTCACAAGCTCCCCTGACTGAGCCTGTCAGGCACCCCTGGATTATCTGAGGTTTTTTTTAAAATTCCATTTTAATTTTCCTGTTGATTTTCAAAGCTATGCTTCTTTGGATTATTTTTTCAAAAATTTTGAGTGTTTATTTATTTTTGAGAGAGAGACAGAGTGTGAGCAGGGGAGGGGCAGAGAAAGAGATACACACAGAATCTGAAGCTGCTCCAGGCTCTGAGCTGTCAGCACAGAGCCCCATGCGGGCGTCGAAATCACAAACCACAAGATCATGACCTGAGCTGGAGTTGGATGCTTAACTGACTGAGTCACCCAGGTGCCCTGGTGCATTTCTGTTTGTCACCAAATTTGGAAAAGTTTTGACCCTTGTTGCCCCCAATATTATTCAGGTCCCATTCTCTTTCTTCTCGCCCTCTAGGATCCATTTACGCATATGTGGGACTCCTTAACATCATTTAAAAGAGTTCCTGAGTCTATTCATTATCCTTAACCCTGCTGTCTCCACATTAAACAATTTCTATTACTCTATCTTCAAGTTCATTGACTCTTTCTTCAGACTTCTCCATTTGACCGTTAAAAGTCTAGCCCTTGAATTTTTCAGTTCAGATATCATAATTTTCAGTTCTGGAACTCCCATTTGCCCCCCCTTTTCATTGTTCCTGATTCTCTGCAGAGATTTTCTATCTTTTCATTAATCATGAGCACATGCAACTTTGTGAGAGCCATTTTTACAGCTGCTGTAAGAGCCTCGTATTCTAGTTCCAATATCTGATTCACCTTCGAATGTATCGTGATGGACTTCATTCTCTCTTGAGGATTTCTCCCATTTCTTATTTTTTTAAATATGCTTGGTAATTTGGGGGTTATATTCTAGTGTGATAGATAGAAGAATGCCCCTTCCACCCCCGAAAGGTCCGCATCCTCCTCCCCAGAACCTGTGCGTATGTTACCTAGCATCACAAGTAGACTCCGCAGATGTGACCCGGGATTTTGAGATGGAGAGATTATCCTAGAATTTCTTAGTCCCCCCAGTGTAATGACAAGGGTCTTTACACTGCGAGATGTGGCAATGGAAGCGGAAGTCTGAATGATGCCAGGAGGGGCTGTGGACCCTGGAATCCGCAATAGGGGGCCTCTGGAAGGAGCCAGCTCTCCTGACCCACTTTTGACTTCTGGCTTGTGGAATTATGGGATAGTAACTGTGGTTTTTAAGCCACTAGGTTTGTGGAATTTTGTTACATCCGCAATAGCAAATGAATACACCAGGCTATAATAAATGCTGAATCGTGAAGAGTCACGATTTTGTTATTTCTCCCTGATGAGTGCTGTTTCTCGTGTTTGAACAGGCCGTGATGTGACTGAATTTGAACTTCAAACTCTTGTTTCCAGGGAGGCAGCTGCAGTATCAGCTCATATCTTATCTTACCTGGGCTGCCTTGAGTCTGTTCCAGGTGTGGTCAGAGAACAGAATTTGGGGATCTCCTGTCTGACTCTTTCCCGCCCAGGACCCTCTTCTCCAACAGCCGTGGTTCACCGGCTTCTGTGTCCGGCTTCCCTGGGCCAGAAAGACCCAGTCCCCCCGAGTCCCTCTCGCCTTGTGTCCTGAGTTCTGCCAACTGCACTGAGCCTCAGGCCAGAAGCTGCGAAGACCAGAATTTGCTCTGTCCAGCCCCCTCTGCCCCTGACCATCCGCTTCTGTTCACTGTGCAGAAGCTTCAGGTGTTTGCTTTGTGCATCACGTTCTGTCACTGTGCTTGGGAAGGGAGTCGTTCAGCGGTTAGCAGACGTGGACGTCCTCTGCTTGCATCCCTTCTGGGTCCTTTTATCTCCAGGCTGGTTCTTGGCAGGAGAAGGGGAAGAGGACTTTTTCACACTGGGTTCCAACTGGTTCTCTTACTCAGCAGCTGCATGTCCTTGGGCAGGTGGCCCTTGTCAGCTCAGCTTTCCCATTTCGGAGCCTGATGCCGTGGGACTACTGCAGGAAAGGCGTGTATTTCTACAGTGCTGGGTCCAAGCTTGGTCCCATCATTGTCCTCACGAGCATCTCTGGTGCCTGCGGAAGAAGAAATCCAAGCGGGTGCTGGCCGGTATTTCAGCCCCATTAGTTGCTCCAAGCGGTTAGCTCTGGGAAAGGCCTCTTTTTCTTTCCTGCCGGGAAAATGAAACTTTAAAAACTGATGCAGGGCTGTGTTATTTGGAATCGTCACATTCGATTTCCCCAAACCAGTCCTGCTAAGTAGGCTCTGCTTCTGAGCCCCTGCCCCTGCCAGGGCAAACAAGCGAAGCTGTGCAGCCCACGCAGGATGCCACGGAATCAGGCCCGGGACCCGGGCGGGTGTCCACAGCGCCCTGCTGTCCTGTTTCTGAGACCGGCTCGTTTGTCTACTGGACACCTGTCTGCTGAGCGACCAGGGTGCCCATCCCTGCGCTGGGTGCCGGGGCCACAGCAGCAAACAAGGCAGACAGGTCCTGCCTTTACAGAGGTCTGGATGTGAGCCTCAGCCTCGTACCTGGGGGTAAAGCCACACATGTACTTGGTGGGGTGGGGGATGGTGTTGTGTGCGCAAGGCAGGGACTTGATTTCCTCAGCGAGGCTGGTGGGATGCCCTGGGGAAGTGACATTTCAGCTGAGGTCTGGAGGGTGAGTGGAATTTAACAAGGATGAGGCACGGGCCCTGTGGTGGGTGGGCCATGGTAAGTTCCAGAACAGACAGGGGGTGGGGTGGGAGAACGCTGTGGGGAGATGGGCAGGGAAGGTGAAGCTAGAGAGGTGTGCCGTCGAGTTGCCAGAGTTAGCAAATAAAAATACAGGATGCACTGTTCAATTTGAATTTTAAGGTGAGCGCCAAATAAATTCTTGGGTATAAGTACATCCCAAATATTGTATAGGATATACTTATACTAAAAAAAATTTTTTTTTATTTGTTGTTTATCTGAAATTCTAATTGAACTGGCCGTCCTGAATTTTCTCTGGCGAGCTTGTGTGCAAGGCCTCGCGATCAGGCCGGGAACTGTTCCCGAGCCACGAGCAGAGGGAGGATGTAAGCCAGGAGAAGCATGAGCTCGCCGGCGTTTTGAGCCGGTCAGCTGGCAGCTGAGGAAGAACGGACGAGGAGTGGGCAAAGGGCAGTGGGTGGGCAGGAGGGGGCTGCCGCCGCGCCCAGGTGGGACCCTTCCCGGAGGCCTGGTTGCTGCCGCGTTCCGGGAGCGTCTCTGGGACAGCGCTGCTCCAGGGACAAGAAAATACTGCCCTGTATTCGCTTTTCCCCACTGGCTGTTGGGAAGGGAAGCGGTGCTGTGTGCGGTGGTCATTACTCACTGGGTGTCGGTATGCAGCGATGACAGAGCAGTGGAGCCGGGACTCCCGCTCCGCGTCCCCAAGGGCCGTCACCCTGCACAGCGCTCCTCCCTACCCCCAAAAAGGGCTCTGCTCGGCCCAGACAAACATCTTATGCTCTATTTGTTTTTGTGATTCAAAAATGAGTCACCCACTCCCGGCAAGAGCATGCTGAGGGCTTGCGCCCAGACTGGGAGGGGCTCTCCCCGGGGCCGCCGGGTTCAGAGTCTGCCTTCTGTCTGCATGTCTGTTCATCCGAATGCAAGAGACCCAGAGGCCTTTGCGCCGACAGTCCTGTGTGTGAGTCCTGACTCGTGGAGTCTAACTGCCTCCTCTTTTTGAGACTCAGTTTCCTGGTTTATAAAGCAGGGATGATGAGAGTGCCCCATTCAGGAGGCTGTTTGAGGATTGACCGGGAGGGGCTGCGGATAGAGTAGGTGCTCTGTAATGCCCTTTGACCCTTCCAGCTCTGCTGGTTCCAGGTGACACAGGCCAGACTGCACCTCACCTCTGGGCCTGTGGTGACAGGCAGAGAAGGGATCGGGTTAATGAGAAGAAACCACAGCCCAAAGGGAGGGCGGCACTGGGAAGAAAGGGACACTCACCTGGTCCATGGTGGACGCTGTCATTGGGATTCCCCTCCCGGAATCCGACCCTTAGCCTCGGCCCTCTGGGGCTCGGACCACCTGCTCCCTGAGATCACAGGCCCCAGGCTCCCCAGCCTTCGGGCGGACGTTACTCTTCTGCTCCTTCCCCTTCCCCTCCCCCCTGCCCAGGGGTGGTTGGTCCAGGATGGACACACATTGGCAAATACCTTCCAGAATGAGGCCCAATTCACCGTGACAGGTCCAGCATGGGGTGAGGGCAAGGCAGGGGGCAGCGGTTATGACCCCCATGACCTCAGGGCTCAGAGAAGTGACCTGACCTACCCCATGTCACACATCCACCTAAGTTCCCCCAGGTGCCCGTGTTGATCTCTCCTGGGTTCCTCCCTTCAGCCAGTGGTGTGAGCTCACACTAGTGCCGCATGATTTTGTTACTGTGGTTTGCACTTGACCTTCTTTCTGGGCTGCGGCTGGACTAGGCTGAGGCAGGACTGTAAGGAGGCCCTTCGGTCCTTGTCGGGGGCAGGCTCCCTCTTGCTCCACTTTCGCAAAGAGACAACTCCTCACTGATCTCTCTCCTTCCATTCATACAGGGGGGCACTTCTTAAATTTTTTAATGTTTATTTTTCAGAAAGCAGAGACAGCGTGAGTGGGGGAGGGGCAGGGAGAGAGGGAGACACAGAATCGGAAGCAGCTCCAGGCTCCGAGCTGTCAGCACAGAGCCCAACTCGGGGCTGGAATTCACGAACCACGAGACCATGACCTGAGCCAAAGTGGGACGCTGAACCGACCGAGCGTCCCGGGCGCCCCAGGGGTGCACTTCTTAAGTTTGAGGAAAGTTGCATTGAATTGATAGACTATCTGGGGAGAATCAAATTCTCTACCCTACAAGGATGTTCTCTCTCAGAGCATGACACGTGTCTGTTTGTCTGGATCATTCTTCATTCAAATTCAAAAGTATTTTGCGTACAGCTCTTGCGTGTTCTTGGAGAAAATAATTCCTGGATACTTTCTGGTCTTGACTGCTCTTGTGAAGGATACCTTTCTTCACTTTCTGGTTCCCAGGGTTGACGGGTGGTGGAGAGGTGCGTTTTTGAGGTTTACCGTCTTTTCTGCGGATTTCTGTAATTAGTTCCAGAGGACTGGGGGACGGCCCCGTGTCAGGCGCTGTGTGGCCTGTGTCCCCACTCTGAACCAAAGTGTAGGGCATGTGAGCATGCTTGAGGGAGCTGTCTACACCAGCAGGAACACCTCCAGATACAGAAGGGAACTCATGTTATTGAGAACGCTCAGGTGGAAGGACTCGTGCAAAACGCCACAGTTCCAAGAGTTCAGAGAAACGGGGAGGTGGGGTGTCTACTCAGTGAGAAAAGGCTGGAGGCGGCTTGGACCCTCAGGCAGGTTTAACTTGCCTGGGGATTGAGCCCGTCCCCAGGTCCCCAGGTCCCAGGGCTCTAACACCACTTCCTTTGCGCGCCTGGGTCTTCGCTTCACCAGAGCGGACTTTGTGCTTCGTCAGGCAGAAACACAATTTCCTCCCTCTTCATAAGGGAGCCAGTTGTCCCAACATCACCTATGGAACTTGGGGCCGCGGTTTGGTTCCCTCAAGTTGCCCCAGGAGAGGGTTCGTGGCTGGGAGTTTCCGCCTGTGCGCGCAGCATTTTCCCAAACAGACCGTCAGCTCCGAGCTAGGAAGTGTTTCCTCTTACTCACCCGAGGCCAAAAAGTCCACGGGGCAGGGCTCCGTCCCGTCCACCTGTCAGGTGGCCGGGGCACACAGTCGGTGCTTAATGAGTGTTTGGTGAACAGGAGAGTAAATGAACCAGTGAGGGACCGGGACCAGATGGCTGGTCACAGTGCCAGCACGTGGTGACAGGTAATGGCTTTTTACTCGCCGTTCCGAGCCCCTGTGTCCCTCGTGTGCCATTTGCGGGGATCGGTCTCTCTCCTCCCTGGGCTGCGGGGGGACTGGGTGACACGACACGGGTGGGGATTTGGACAGTGCAGGTAAGTTCATGCTCAGGACAGCGGCCCACTGCAGGGGCCACGCGCTGGCTCTCGCTGTGGTGGCGCATGCGGGGCTTGCCTGTGGATCCGTCGGCGAGAAATGCGACAGCACAAATTGGGAGGACGTGGGGGCCTCTGCCCGTCCTCCCGTGGCCGATGGGAGCTCGAAGACATGGCGAAGCGCTTGGGATCAGCCTCGTAAAATGCAAAACCGAAGGCCGATCTATTGTGGAAAAATCTCAACATTTTCATGGAGGGAGGCGGGGACGGAAGCTGTAAACAATTAGCCCCTTGGCAGAACTCAGTTGACAAGCAGGCGTCGTAAGCGCCCATGAGCAGGCCTCGTCTCAGCCAGGGCCAGTCACCGCTGCCCACTCACGACGACCACACCGGTCCGTGGTGGCCAGTAGGTGGGGAGGCCGTCTCCAGGCTTCTGACCTGACAGAGGTGAGAGCAAGTAACCGGTGACGGCCTCTGCTTGCCCAGAGGTGCCTCCTTCCTCCCCTCCCCTCCTCCCCTCCCTCCTCCTCCCCTCCTCTCCTCTCCTCGCTTCCCTTTTCCTCCCCTCCTCCCCTCCCTTCCCCTCCTCTCCCCTCTCCCACACAGACAGCCAAGTTGAAGGCCTCCCACAAACTGTCTGGGGCTCAGCTGGCAAAAGAAAGGCTCCCGGGGAAGCAACCATCTACTGACATCAAATCACAGCAAGAAGGGCATGGATGCGTCCTGGCAAGAGAAGAGCTGCAGTGCAGCTGGGGGCGGGGGCGGGGGCGGGCGCGGGGGTGAGTGTGCTGCTGCTGCACGGGCAGCAGAGAGCATCGGAGACAGCCGCTGTGTGATTGTCCCTGCGCGCTAGGGAGTGCCATTTCCTTCACAGGGGACCCAGTCAGCAAACTTATAGCTAGTCTCCTCTTGTCTGTTCATCCACGTGTCCACCCACATACCCATCCATCCATCCGTTTGTTCGTCCATCCAGCCATCCAGCCATCCAGCCATCCAGCCATTCATGTATCCATCTGTCTATCCATCCATCCATCCATCCATGTATCCATCCATGTATCCATCCATCCATCCATCCATCCATCCATCCATGTATCCATCCATCTATGTATCCATCCAGCCAGCCAGCCAGCCATGTATCCATCCACCCATCCATCCATGTATCCATCCATCCATCCATCCATCCATCCATGTATCCATCCGTCCATCCATCCACCCATCCATGTATCCATCCATCTATGTATCCATCCATCCATCCATCCATGTATCCATCCACCCATCCATCCATGTATCCATCCATCCATCCATCCATCCATGTATCCATCCGTCCATCCATCCATCCATCCACCATCCATGTATCCATCCATCCATGTATCCATCCATCCATGTCCATCCATCCATCCATCCATCCATGTATCCATCCGTCCATCCATCCATCCATCCACCCATCCATGTATCCATCCATCTATGTATCCATCCATCCATCCATCCAGCCAGCCATGTATCCATCCAACCATCCATCCATGTATCCATCCATCCATCCATCCATGTATCCATCCGTCCATCCATCCATCCATCCACCATCCATGTATCCATCCATCTATGTATCCATCCATCCATCCAGCCAGCCAGCCATGTATCCATTCATCCATCCATCCATCCATCCGTCCATCTGTCCATCCATCCATCCATACATCCATGCATGTATCCATCCATCCATCCATCCATCCATCCATCTGTCCATCCATCCATCCATCTGTCCATCCATCCATCTGTCCATCCATCCATCCACCCATCCATCCATCCACCCATCCATACATGTATCCATCCATCCATCCATGTCCATCCATCCATCCATGTATCCATCCATCTATGTATCCATCCAGCCAGCCAGCCAGCCAGCCAGCCAAGTATCCATCCATCCATCCATCCATCATCCATCCATCCATCCCTTTGTCCATCCATCCATCTGTCCGTCCATCCAGCCAGCCAGCCAGTCATGTACCCACATATCCATCCCTGCACCCAATGGGGAGGAGTGAATGAGGACGCTTGCTGCAGGAGTAGAGGAGCTGGCCCATGGTCTAGTCACTTGCTCACAGTAGGTGTTTCCAGGAAGAAATTGAGATTAGGGAAGGGGACAGAATCTTTCTTTGTCCCCTTTCTCCCTTTCCCGAATACTGTGCCCATTCATTCATTTATTCACTCATTCACTGGGGACCCGCCACCCTTCTCCCCCAGGCAGTGTGCTAGGCATGAGGGGAATGGTGTGAGGCTGACACACTGCACGGACCTTGCGGACTTACGCTGTAGCAGATGAGACAAATGAATAGGCTACATGTACAATAATTGCAGGGAGAGATGGGTGCGTTGCAGGAAAGAAGCAAACGTGTGTAGAGGATTCCATCTTTAGAGAGCAGAGTCTGGAAAGGCTTCCCTGAGGAGATGAGGGTGAGCAGCTCTAAGAACATCTGGGAACAGAGTGTTCTATCAGTGGGAACAGTATGTGCAAAGGCCCTGAGGTCGGAAGGTGCTTGTACCCACAAGGAGCTGTGAGAGGGTCTGACAGGCAGTGAATGCTCAGCCGGGGTCATCTTGGGCTCCCACAGTGGTGCCTCCAGCCCCTATTTTCCAGACAGCCCCCCTCTCCCATCCCTCCACCACAGGGAGCCATTTTTTTCATTAGGAGTCCAGTTCGAAGATTTCCCAAAACATCATTAATGCTCAACAAAGGGAAACCACCAGGCTGCCTATGCACGAAGATTGTGGACAGCTTGCCAGTTATCAACTGGAGATGATTAAATCAAGAGTTTACAACAGCCCCCTCAGGACCAGGCATGCTTTTTCTCTTCCCTCCTGGTTTGCTGCTTGCAACGTGGAGAGGGAAATGCGTTTGTCCCCAGGAGAGAGAAGGCAAAGCAAAATATTCCTCATCAGAGAAAAGCACGGAATCGTGAGAAGGAAGGAGCCAGCCTCCAGGCCCTGAATTGATTTCCCGATCAGCAGGAAAGTGCTGTCAGTGGCCAAGGACGGAGTGTGTCATCGGGCCATGTTCCCACAGTAGGAAGCCATGTCCCCGACCACTGCTGGCTTCCCTGGGAACAGCGCGGCTCCCACGGCCCCGGGGCTCTCGGTAGTCACCGCGGCTGCATTTTTCCGAGGGATCAGCGTTTGGTCGACACTAGCTGAGGGTTTTGTTCTCACTAATTTCATTCTCCCAAAGGCTCCCCAGGGCAAGTCTTAGTCCGTTTTATAGATGACGGGGCTGGGGCTCAGAGAAGGAAAGGGATTTCTCCTAGTCACAGAGGTAAATGTTAAAGCCAAGATGAAAATCCTGATTTTTGCCAGCGTCAGCCCCTGGCTCTGGCTTTCTCTGTGATTCTCCCCTGTGCTCCCCAAATAAAGAATGAGCCCTGGGCTCTGAGTTAGCTTGGCCGTGTGCTTCCCCATCATGGGTCCCGTGCCTGCCCCTGCCAACTTCCTCCGTGGGTCCCTGGGAGCGATTCTTCTAACCAATGAGGCTGGGGGCCTCCCAGGGCACAACTTTTGTCAGTCGGAGGTCAGGAGTGGTGTGATCAAGGCTTCAGGGACTGCCTCCCTGCTGCCGCATTCACAGGCGCTCATGGGGCCTGGGGAACACAGGATTCTGGGGGACCCAGCACCGGGGAGACGGAAGTAAGTACGGGGTAAGTGTGTTATGTCTATGACTGAGTAAGTAGAGGTGTGGACACTCACGAGGCCGTGCTTTCCCTGTGAACCAGAGCTTGCTTCTAACACAGAAAGAAGGCAGAGTTGTTCCAGGAAACGCGGACAGCAGAGGACTCCTGTCCCATCCTTCCTTCTGGCTGCCGACCACTGATGCTGAAAATAGAGCCGGCGAAGGAGAGGGAGACGTAAGGCGGCCACAGCCCTTCCTCCTGTCTGTCTGTCCGGACTCCTCAGTAAGCCCGAGACAGAGCGTGTAGGTAGAATGTGCGCGTGTCAACAAGTGAAATAAAAAGAGCCCAGTGAGTTCTGTGTGGCGTTTCTTCCTGTTCTGGCGAGGACAGGATACGTGTGCAGATTCCGGCTACGAATTACAGAGTGTGTAGGTTTGGTGAATCTGCACACGGGTTAAAAGCGCGTATGTTTGTGTTTAAAACTGACGTTGCATCCTAGAAAGATGAACGATAACATCCATGCCGATAACTGGGAGGATTTTGTTTACTCAGGACCACTCCGCACGGCGGGTAGGAAACACCATGCACCTGCAGGGGGGAGGCGGCACAGGACGGGAGCAAGCTTTGCCTCGCCGTCTTTTCGACGGCCTGCTTCCCTGCTTTGGAACAAGGGGCCTCACCTTTTTCTTTTGCGCCGGCTCCCACAAATCGTGTAGATGGAACCAGGCCCCCGGTTCTCCGATGTTAGTGACCTGTCCTGTTTGCTGTTGGAAACTAGGCAATGGGGGGGGGGGCAAAGATAAAGAGGGTCAGTTTGGGCTGCCCCGAGGCCGTGGCCCGCACTTTGCCTGAATCGCTTCACTGAATGTTCCCAAGGGCCTCAGAAAGCGGGTGCTGCCATCATCCCCGATTTACAGATGAAGAAACTGAGGCTCGAGACGTGCAATGGCTGGTGCCGGCTGGCGGCTGGCAAGCTGATGCTGGGATGCGGATGTGTTTCTTAAACGCCGGGTTTTCTCCGTCGCGCTGTCGTCCCATTTTGCAGACGTGCAGACCGATCGCGTTCTCAGACTTTGGAGGTCCCTGGAATGCCCTCGCCAACTCAGAGGAGCGTCCACAGAAAAGTTCAGAGAGACGCGGGATGGGGAGGAGAGATTGGAAAAAAGCAGCGGATGGTCATGTTTCATTTACTGTCAGATGTTTCGTTGCGCCCTGGTCTCTCAGCCCGGTTTGAATCCGTTTGCCTTGGCCACGCAGGCCACAGTAGGCCCAGCCACGTGCCCAGGACGGCGAGCGCCAGCGTCCGTGTTAATTGTATTTTCCCGTCTGCCCGGACGCTCCTGTTTGGGAGCGCCTGGCCATTCTTGAAATACACGGCAACATAAAACCGAAAGCAGCTAGCATTCCTGAATCAATTTTCACATCTCCCGACTTGGAAGCGCACGTCATCTCTCCCTCGTGCACTTGCCCGGGGACGAGACGGCTCCATGCTCGCCGTGTAATTTCCCGAGGAGCAAATCAGTCATCCGCCGCGTCTCCGCGACTCCGCGCCCCTCCGAGCCCTTAAATAAAAGCAAGAAGTGCCAGGTCTCCCCACTTTATTAAAACCGTGTGGGCAAAGGAGTGCAGGGAAGATGTATAATTTATTTTCTGAACTGGAAAGACAACCGCAAAGCATCCAACCTATAATTGTGAGGATAATCACTCCCATTAGGGAGCCGTGGTTGTCTGCTGCGTGGGGAGGGTGGCGGGGCGCTGGGCTCGCACGTGGCAGAAGTGCGACACCGGCAGGGAAGCATGCTTTGCTGCCGGGCTGCTTAGAGCAGGGTTTTCTGGAAATGCACCGTATTTAAGTGGAGGTGTAACGAACACAGAGCGCGCGGGTCTTGAAAAAACGTGGCCCTCCGTGTGTTTTTGCACCTGGCACGTGTGCATTTTGTATTTTGCACATACGCAGCCCTGTCTCACCCCACTGTGCCCGAGGCCCCAAGCCCGTCAGCGCCCAGCCGTGCCTCCTGCCACACTGAGGGCTGTTCTGCCTTCCGTCCCCGCAGATCGAGGGAGCCGTAGGACGTGTGGCCTTCGCCGTCTTTTTTTTTTCACTCACTCTTTGTTATTTCGCTGCATCCCTTCCCGGGCTTGTGTGTGCGCGCGCGCGGAGCTTTTTCTCTGCCGCAGAGTATTTCATCGTGGGATCAGGCCACGGTGCAGTCATCCGTCTGTTGTGGGTATGTCAGTGCTCTCCAGCTTCCTGGCGGCCAGGAACTGAATCCTAGGAGGTTTCTATTGCTTGCATTAGACGCGGGCTCCTTCCCCGTGGACGTTCGTGTCGTGCACTGGCAAACACACTCCCGGTGACCTCACCAGCACGCTCCTGCTTGCTTCCTCCTCCTCAGTTTTGACCAGGATCCAGGAGAGCAAGCTTCCTCGTGCCTGGCTGGGGGGCTCGGGCCTGCTTCTTTCAGGAAGCGAATTCATCATTTCTAGCCCGCCGCCTTCTTCGTTTGCGGCTCCGCAGACGTCGGTGCGTTCCCGGGAGATTTCGCCTCCCTCCCTGGTTCCCGGCAGTGCGTTGCCTTTATTCGGAGTTAACTACTAGACCTAATTAAACAGCATCATCTCCTCAGAGCGGCTGCTTCTCCTCCCTTCTGAATACAGATTAAACTTCTACGCCGTTAACATTCAGGTCAGTTTACCAGAATCAACCTCTTTCAAAACTCAGAGGCCAAAGTGATTTCAAAGTCGGTCACACATCACGCGCCTCCTGTGTGCCGGAAAGGCCCCCGAGCACCAGGATGTGCGCGCCGCCCCCGCCCAGGAGCAGCTCGAGGAGGAGGACCTGGTTCACGGCCAGGTTGGCCGGGCTGGGTTTGCTGCTGAGGGTCCACGGGGATCAGACCCCACGGCGCGGGCCCCGTTTGTGTGCTATTTCACTCACCCTCTGCTCCCTCGGGGGTTCGAAATCCTCTCGATTCTGTTGCTCTGGTCTCTTTGTTGGGCAGCTGTTGGTCCAGGGCCTGCTGTGTGCCAGGCACTGTGCTGGGCCCCCAGATACCGCCACGTGCAGGGCACACACATCGGGGGGACAGAGGAGGGATGGGAACACCTAACTCTGTGCCTGCCGATGGGCGGGCGTGCCAGGGACGTGGTCGGGAAAGTACTGTGGGATTCCCACTTAGGCTGGGGCTTGGGGACTGGCCGGGACAAACACGAGGCCGAGTCCTATCTGTGGATGACAGTCTCGGACCCTTCAAGGCCTTGCAGGTAAACCCCTTTGCCAGAGGGTCTGGGTGGTCCGACCTCAGCCGCTGAGCCCTTCCCTCGCAGGGGCAGGGCACCTTATTCTACGTAAAAACGCTGGACTGGTGCCTGGTGTTGGTGTCAGCCGGGATTACTGTTATCAGGATCCTAGCATGTGCTTGCGTGTGGTAGAATTAGATGAGGTTGGTAGCCGTACGTCTGTCTGTCTGTGTGTCTCTGCCTCCATCCATCATGGTTGAGGGTGGGGGGAGCCGCACTTTACTTTGACCTAGAAAAGGTGTTTTTCTATATTGGAAGTACGTGGCCATCGTGATTAGTTTTTGGAATGCAACTGTCACGGTTTGGGACTCACTTTTGCGTTCTGTCTGGAGGTGATCGTTTCCTATTTACTCTGCAGGCCTGTGACCCTCGAGTCTGTCTCTCCTCCCCGTGCCCGGTGCCCTGTGTCCCCGGGCAGGTGGCCCTGCTCCTCCAGGAGGAAGGTCCTGCTCAAATCCTGCAGGTAAAGAAACAGACCGGAGATGGGGAGCTGACAGATTGAGTGTGTAAACCTGCAGGAGTGTGTGAGTGCATGGATGTGAGTGTGTGTGCATGAGTGTGAGTGTATAGATGTGAGTGTGTGCGTGCGTGTGTGTATAGATGGAAGTGTGTGTGAGTGTGAGTATATAAATGTGAGTGTGTGAACCTACAGGAGTGTGTGTGGATGAGCATGAATGTATGGATGTGAGTGTGTGGATGTGAGTGTGTGGATGTGAGTACGTGGATGTGAGTGTGTAGATGTGTGTGTGTGGATGTGAGTGTGTAGATGTGTGTGTGTGTATGTGAGTGTGTGTGTGAGTTCGCACATGGAGGGAGGCCAGAGGCGAGGTCTGATGATTGGATGGGGGAGGGCCCGCTAAGACCAAGAAATAGAGAAGAAAAAAACCAAATGTGTCTGTTTTCACCATTTTATTTCAGGATGGAAACTTCTGAAAAATTTTTAGATATAAAAATAACGCATGCTCATTGTACAAAAACAAAAAAACCCCAAAAACCTCACGGGCCGCCTGGGCGGCTCAGCTGATTAAGCGTCTGAGTCTAGGTTTTGGCTCAGGTCATGATCTCCGGTTTCGTGGGTTGGCTCCGCGCTGACACAGCCGAGCCTACTGGGGATTCTCTCTCTCCCTCTCTGCTCCTCCCCCACCCAGGCTGTCTCTGTCTCTCTCAAAATAAATAAACTTAAAAAAAATTTTTTTAAAAACCTGATATTTAAAAAGCCATAAAGAAGGAAATAAAAATTACTAGGAATCTCATTAAATGGAAAGGACCACGACTATGATTTTAGCACACGTTTTAACAGAATTACTTTGTGGTACGTTCAACAAGAAGACAAAGCCTTGATGAGGTAATAGACTCACGTGGCTCAAAACCAGGCTGTATAAAAGGCAAGTGGTATAAAGGTTTGCCCCCGTCCCTGGTCCCCCTGGGCCGGTTCCTTAACCCCAACTGCCACTTTGTTTGTTTTTATGGCAAGGATCTCTACATACCTACAGACAAATACAAAAACGTATTTAGTCCCGTTTTATACACAGAAGGCGTCATCCGCACGTTGCTGGTGGCACCGACGCTAACTACATTGTGGAGATTTTCCTACTTCCGCAATGAAGACTTCCGCCATTTTTTACATCAGATGCATGACATTCCATCGGACGACTGTACTGTGACTTCTTCACTTAACCTTCCTGATACTTTCCTTTGCATGCGAAAATACACCCTCACACCAATTTTCAACAATAGCAAGGTTTTTTTTTTTTTTTTTGCCCATATGATTTTTGTTAACTGCTTTTTTTTTGTTTTTGTTTTTTGCATTAACTGTCTCCAGTGAGCATTTTTCATGTTGGTCAATATTTGGTCACGTCACCGCTGTCGGTGATGTCACATCCACTCATGGCTTGGATGGCTCTTCCTTTGTGTTACTTCCCCTACTCGTGGGCAGGTAGGTCCTTTCTGCTTTTCGCTCTTACCTACGGGGCCAGGAACGAATGTCCTTGCACACACTTATGGACTTGTTTCCTTTAGGTCTTGAGCTGAATTCCTGCAAACGCATCTTGTTGCCTGAAAGGGCACGTGTGTTTGTGCGGCGTCTGCCGCGTGGTGCCAGGCTGCCGTCCACCATGAGTGGACGTGAGGACGCACGTCCCACTTGTCACCAGCCCCACAAACGACCAATCTTCTGATCGAACCTTGCTGATCGAACACGGAAACCGCGGTGTGATGATTTCAAGGCGTGTGACGTACCATTGTCTTCTCAAGTAGAAATCAAGATCCTAGCACACGATTTAGAAAGGATGGTAGAGACTTCCAGTTATAAGATAAATAAGGCACAGGAAAAGCACCACACAGGGAATTAGCCAATCGTATTGTAATAGTGTAAGTGACAGCGGGTGACCTCCTTGCCGTGGGGAGTGCTGAGTAATGTACAGCTTTGTTGAGTCACTACGTTGTGCACCTGAAATTAATACAATATTGTATGTCAGCTGTGCTTCGGTCATAGGTGTTTTTAACGGGATGGGTTCCGGGCGGCCTGGCCTTACGCTGCCCCGCCCAGCCTGTTTCTCTCGGGCACTGAACTCGGGTCCGCGAGCTGGTCCGGAGACACGGGGGCAAACCTCTTGTCCTTGGGGATTAGTCTGTGCCTTCTGGGTTTATTTGGATTGGGTACTTTGATTAGAGCACAGGGCATTTCTTCCCTGTCTTCTGATAATGCTAGTATTTAGCTTTTATTCAGTGCTCTTCGGGGCCACGCGTCAAATCCAAGATTTCTGCACGGATTGTCTCACTGAATACTTCTAAGAGCCTTATGGAGAGGTGGTTTTCATCGCCCCCATTTGATGGGTGAGGAAGTGGAGAGTCATGGCCTTCGAGGGGCTTTCTCAAGGTTACTGCATAGTGAGGGGCGGGGCTGGGTTACTCTGAGAAATGCGTTACTCCATTTTTTATTATGAAAAACTATCAAATATACAGAAGAGTTGGAAGGAGTGAACTTACCTCTTAGATTTAACAAAGGTTAAGTTTTGGCCACGTTGGCTGCGTCTCTGTAAGAGTGTGTGCATGTGGGTGTGTGTGTCCATGTGTAAGGATGTGTGAGTGCATATGTGTGTGTGGGGTGTGTCTGTGTGGGGGTGTGAGTTGGTGTGAGTGTGTGGATGAGTACGCGTGAACTGCTTGGAGGTGCCATCACTCGGAGAGGATGGTGGCCGCTAACTTTCCCCCCGAAAAGTTCTATTTTCTCTTTGACACTATTCTGTTGGGGATTATTTTGGTCCCTTGTGAAGAACCCGTTTCCCAGCAACCTGTCACCTTGTGGTCTTCGTGTCCATTGACGAGGCTGCTCCGAATCGGTTACTTCGCTGGGAGTTGTCAACGGCGACTTTGCTCAGGCTCTTTCCTCTGGCACTAAGCTGGCCCTTCTGCCCCAGAGAAGAGCATTCTTCAACCACCAGGACAAGCCAGTTCTTCCTAAAAGGGCTGGGCCCCCGGGACCGGGATTTGAGCACAGATCCCTGGACCCCAAGATCCAGAGTGGACCCCCTCCCCCTCCCTCCCGTAAAGCACATCAGAGTTTTATCTCTTCAGATTCTAGAAAATCTTCCAACGTCATCCCTTTGCATGTCTCCTGGATCAGCACGTGATCGCTTGGAAGGTTTTGCGAGTCCCCTCCACCTCCGTCCGCAACAAGAAAACTGTGAGGAACATTCATTCCAGGACTGCTTCTAAGAACTGTGTGACTTGGTCCCTCTGGGGAGCAGCTTGGGTCTGGGGCTAGCCTAGGGCTTCTGCTGGGGGGACTGAGGGAGCCCCGGGACTGGGGTCTGAAGGAGCACGGTTCCAACCCCCACTGCACTAGCTGTGTGGCTTTGGTTGGGTGACTCAGTCTCCCTGAGTCTCAGCGTCCCTGCCCTTGCCCCAGGGATCATGATGGTGACGTTCCCCTCAGAGGCTGGGGGTGATGATGCCGTGTGACAGTGTCCACGAGAGGGCCCAGCGAACAGTAGGACCGCATCAGACTGGGCTCTATTAAAATGAGGGACATCAACTGTAGGAAACGGGTGATGACAGTATTTGCTTCTTTGGAATATTTTGACAACTGAGGATTTACTGGCACGTTCTAGTGCCTCACATGTGAATAGTCAAGTAGGGTCACTAACGTGTTTGATATTAGTAATAACAATCATGGGAAGGCAGAGAGGGGTTGGGCTGGGAGGCTCAGGGAGCCTGGGACTGAGGCCCGTCCCTCCTGCAGCTGATCCAGGGACATCAGACCCTAGCAGTGCAGGTGTGGCCATGACCCCCGAGGACTCCTCCTCTTGTCCAGGGTCCTGCTACGAAGAAGGAAATTGGGTGGAGAAAGAAAGAGGGAAGGAAGGAAAGAAAGAAGGAAAGAAGGAAAGAAGGAAGGAAGGAAGGAAGGAAACAAGGAAGGAAGGAAGGAAAGCAAGAAGGAAGGAAGGAAGGAAGAAACAAAGAAAGAAAGAGAGAGAGAAAGGAAGAAGAAAGAGAAAGAAAAGAATGCTTCTCGAGCACGCATATGTACCAGGCACTTTCCTGTTTATCTTTCGGTTTTTGGTGTCGTTATTCCTTCCACAGCAATCAGGCCATAGTTCTGTGGTTTTGGTGGCATCGAGGGGGACTCCTGGTTGCAAGCAATGGAAAGCCCATCTCTACCTAGTCTGAGCAAGAAAGAGAATTTACTCCTGTAAAATGGCTCATGTGACCGGATTAAGCTTCAGGTGTGGCTGGATCAAGACCCTCAAGCGATGTGGCCACGGTTCAGCCTCGCTCACTAACTCGGCCTCTGCTTTTCTGCATGGTGGCCTCAGCCACCACCCAGCTGCCTCCTCCTGGTGACGAGCCGGCTGCCAGAGACTTCCAGATTTCCTCCCCCCACATCGGGGTTTAAGTGAAAAGAGAGTGCGCCTGACCTTCTGGCTCTGGCAGAAGTCCCAGAGAAGTGTCTCGCTGGGCTTTTTGGGTGAGGGGAGCACCGCTGAGCCGATCACTGTGCCTGGAGGGACCCAGTGCTCCGACTGATCAGGTCGGGGTCAGGGGCCACCCTCAGACTCGTATGCGGGGTCAGCTCGACTCCCCACAGGAAAATGGGGCGCTGTTCCCAGAGGAGAGGGGATGGAGGCCGGGCAGACCAGCCTGGACTTGGGTCTGGATGGCCTGGGTGGGGGGAGGAGGGGGACACCCACAAGCCTGGCCAGCAAGAAGCAGAAGAGGAGAGCCCCCCAGCGGGGCTCGGGACAGAGACCACCGCCTCACACGGAGCTCGCGGCTTCAGGCGTGATTTATATGCCCCACGAGGAAAGCCGTCAAGCTCTTAAACACGCACGGGGTTGGAAGAACCCGGAGGCAGAGCGCGGCTCCGTGCGCGTGCCAGACGCGAATTAATTAGAAATAAGTCGGTGCGAGAGGCCGTCTGATTTCCGTTCTGCTTTCCATCTGGCGGCCAACCCGTGACTGTGGGGTTGTCCCCGCCCAGCGGTGAGCGCCTGGGCCTCCCGGGCACCCCTGAGAGCACCGAGGACCTGCCCCTGCCCTGCCAGCTGGGGGAGGCTGGGGGCCACCTCCCTGCCTCCCCCGTGGGGGCTGGGAATCAAGATTCCACCCCCTGCTGTCCCTGGGGAGGCGGGATTGTTTACAGGGCCTGGGGGGTGCGGGCAGACAGGGCCTTGTGTCAGGGCACCACCCTCTCCGGCCCCTGGGCACCGCTCATTGCTGATGTCCAGTCTCACTGCTGGGCCTCTCCTGGCCCACAGCGGGACACGCAGTAGGCACTTTCTGCATGCCGGTTAGCATCAGAGACTGAGCTGGAAGGGACACGGAGCCAGAATGATCTTTTCAGAACGTAACAGCTCACCGTGCCACCGCTGCAGATGCCCCGCGACGCCTTGTGTGCCCCGCCCCCCCGCGGGCCTGTGCTGTGCAGACCCTTTGGTCCTCCCCGCCCCCCATCTCTATCACCCCCATCTCTCCCAGCCCCCTCCTCATGTGCCAGGGTCCCAGTGCCCCCTGCACCCCAGTGCTTGTGGACCTTCGCCCAGGCTGGGCTTATCCCCACCTCACAACCTGTGCCCTGTAGCTCCCTCTTTCTGGAACTTTCTGGCCCCTCAATCTTCACTGGTTGGGTTCTTCCTGTGATTTGGATTTGATGGTTGTCTGTCATCTTCTCCAGGATGGCCCAGGGTGTGGGTTGCAGGTCCTGGGTCCTGTCCTGACAGCCCGGGGAGAAGGCTACGCCAGATCTCTTCCCCTGGAGCACGGGGAGGGATGGCAGGCACCCCGTGTGACCGGGGCTTGTACAAAGGTCTTGCCTGGGAGCTTGCTGCATTCTAGTTCAGGAAACTGAGGCACAGGGAAGCCAAGTGACACGTTCACATTTCTGCAGCTCGCGGTGGCCCAGCCGGGACTGAACTCACTGCTGTCTGCATGTACGGCAGGTGTCTTTTCCTCCAGAGCTGCCTTTGAGGGTCCCTCTGCAGCAGAAGTCGGTGGGTGTCCTTTCTAGAACAATCTTTACCGGCAGTTCCCTCATGGCCTTTGCAGGGACCTGCCCGTCCCTCTGCGCTTAGCACATCGTGGGGTTGATTTAACTCAGACCTGATCGTGTGGGTCCACCCTCGCTCCAGTTTCGAGAACCCTACTCAAGATTCTGACTTCATCCATTTTTAATCCCCCCCAACCCCCCGTGAAGACAGGAATTCAGGGATATTTATCTCGCCGGGTGGGTGAAAGCTTAAATAAAATAAGCTTTATCTGTTGGAAGCTGTCAACTGATAAAAAAAGGAAAGAATTAAGCATATTTCTATTTAATGAACTCTCCAGGCAGAGGCAGCTTTCAGTCTTCTGGCTTTAGTTGTTCTCTGCAGAAACAGCTGTGTGCCCGGTCTGAGAACCGCCTTGGGACTCCACTCACTGATGCCCCCCCAGCCTGTCTAGACACCCCAGACATCCTGTAAACAGAGAAATTGCTGGGGAGGCGGCAGCGTGGACGATGAGGGCTGTTTGTCACTTTGGGGACAGCCGGATGAAGATTCACGGCCACGGCATGTTGTCCTCGGGACAAAAACAACCAGTTACCTTCCTTTCCTAGAGCTCTTTCCTGGGTCAGGGCTCCGGGCAGGAGATCCTCCCTCCCTCCCTCCCAGCCTCTTTCCAGGACGCCCTCCTGAGGGTGCCGGAGCACGGAGGCCGGGGGTGTGGGGGGGAGGTGGGCGCTGTGAGCCAGAGGATGGGAAATTCAAACCTAGCAGATGACACCATGTGTGCCCACGTCCGCTGCCACCCCCCTGCCAGGCCACCTGTTTGTCTTGCCTGGATCACGGCAGGGGCCGCTCCCAGGACTCCCTACTCCTGTCCTCACCCCGCCTCACTCTGCAGTATGGCTCACAGGATGCTGCGCCTCTGCTCAAAGCACCGCGGTGTCCCCATTGCTCTTAAAACGGGCTGGGTCTGGCTCCCCAAGTCCTCCCAGGCGCCCAACCTCACCTCCTTGTGCCCGGCCCCGTGCCCACTCCAGCCGGCCCCACTGGCTTCCTTGCAGTGCCTTGAATGTCCCAGGTGCACCGTGGCCCTTGCCAGAATGGGGTTTGTGTCGTGGGGGGCGGCAGGACCAGTACAGGGGTCAAAGATGTGATGGGAGGTGCTCAGCGTGGTGGAGGCTGGAATCTGGGGCCCTAACACCTGCTCGAATGGTCTGGAAGAGCCCCTGAAGGGGTAGGACCTTATCCAGGTCCTGAAAGGTGAGGGGTGGCTGGACACCCCCAGCCTGGCCTGGGCTGGCTGGTGGGGGTCGACAGAAGGCGAGGGTTTTCTCTTCTCTTCTTGGCTGCGCTCTGACTTGCTTTGCGACCTTGGCCACGTCCTTCCCCTCCCTTGACCTCGAAGACCCCAGTAGTAAAGTGCGAGGGCCCCAGAGGCACCTTCTGAGGCCCCGTCCCTGGAGTGGGGACGGCCTCCTCCCCGCCTGCCCCGGCCCCGCTGCCCGGAGCGTCTCGCCCGAGGTAGGCCGGGTAAACTCCGGGTTGACCCCAGGACGGGCCGAGATCAGAGCTGCGGGCGGATGGACCGGTGTCTGGCCTCGTCCCCCTCAGACCCGTGGCGCTGGGCTCACAGCTGGTGACAACATTTCGAGGGGACGCCTTGATGCCTTGTCAGGTGGTTGATGAGCCCTTTCAGAGCCCTGACCCAACAAGGCGATGATAAAATATGCATTCTCCGGGCAGGGAGGCCCCAGCAGCCCATTACGGGCAGACATTACCTTGTTTGAATTTAGAAATGAGGTCGTGGGGGCGACATGTAAATGCGGTCTCTGTTTGCCTCTGGGGCCAGCCGGCCTCCTGTTTCACGTGGAGACTCCGAATGCCAAGTTTACATTAGCTTTCAGGATGTTTGCACCCCTTCGGCTGCTGTCTGGAAAAGCACAGGCACGGAGCAGCTTCCTGGAGCCCTGGGCTTGCCTGAAACCCTCTGGAATCTGGGAAAAGATTCGATGGAAACATCCCAAGCCCCTATTTCTAATCCTCATAATAACTACGATGAGGGGGGGGAATGTCCCCTTGCAAGAGTCTGGCTGGCTTCCTCCCCTCGCACAGGTGCGCCGGGCGGGCTCAGGGTAAGGCAGGGGCGCCAATGCCTGGAGGCTGAGGAGGAAACCCCGTGTGCCAGTTTGCTCAGCTTGGCCCGTCTCACATCGTCACCAGACTCTTCTATCAGACCGGAATGTCGCCGTGTTTGTTTATGGTAAGAAATACCTGTCACGGAGAATGAGTGACCCCACAGATGAACGCAGGGGAAGGGAAGGGAAAATAAGATAAAGACAGAGGGGGAGGCAAACCATAAGAGACTCAAATACAGAGAACAAACTGAGGGTTTCTGGAGGGGAGGCGGGTGGGGGGTGGGCTAGACGGGGGATGGGCGTGAAGGAGGGCTCGTGTTGGGATGAGCGCTGGGTGTTGTCTGTAAGTGTGAATCCCGGGGTTCTACTCCTGAAGCCAATGCTACCCTGTGTGTTAACTAACTGGAATGTTAAAAAAAACAAAAATAAGAAAAAAGAATGAGTGACCAGCCCATTTCTCTTCACAGAGAGACCCCGTGCTGGAAGGCAAAACCAGAATTGTGGCATGAAGAGTCACGACAAGAGACATTTCTTGGGGCGCCTGGGGGGCTCAGTCGGTTAAGCGTCTGACTTCGGCTCAGGTCATGATCTCACGGTCTGTGGGTTCGAGCCCCGCGTCAGGCTCTGTGCTGGCAGCTCAGAGCCTGGAGCCTGCTTCCGATTTCGTGTCTCCCTCTCTCTGTGCTCTTTTCCTGTGCACACTCTGTCTCTCAAAAATAAATAAACATTAAAAATAAAGAGAGAGAGAGAAGTTTCTCAGCCGATGCAAATGTTTCCTGGCATCGGTTCAAGGAAGTACGAGTAACACTCCCATTCAATGTGTACCGGCTTTGGGTCTTAAAGGTTTACGTGTTTATTGTGTTGAATCATGTCAACCACAGCCCCTTTGCATGTGACAAGGTAAACTATACAGTTCCTTGTGTGTGGCCTTTATCACAATCACACTTTTATATTTGTGCCTTTGGCGATGTGGCAAATGCCTGCCCCCTCCCCCGTTTGCGCTGCCTCCCGGGTGGGGGACAGCTCGCTGGTCTTATTTCCTCCCTGCTTTTCCTCAGAAATAGCACAGGGCCCGGCATGTCGTATGGTAGGTGCCTGATAACTGTTTGTTGACGAAGCGGACAGGAACCCCGATGAGGTCGGCACGGTCATTATCATCCTTCTCAGGTGAGGAAACTGAGGGCTGAAGTCGGGCGCTTGGCTCGGCAAGTGGCAGAGCAGGATGCGCGCCCAGGCGCTCTGTGCGTGTCCGCGCCCGTCCTCTGGGCTCTGATTTCACAAGGCACCCGGCGGCCGCAGGGGGTGATCTCACGGCTCGTTCCCCTTTGCCTTATGGCCCAACATGGCTGCCGGAACTCCGGACAACACCGCCGTGTCTCAGGCAGGAAGAAAGGGGCTGGACGTGTAACAGCTGCTGTTGGCTCTCACTATTCTTGCGCCCGCTGCGGGCGTGCAAGCAAGCCCCCAGGACTTTGCCGGAACGTTTGCTTTCGGCTGGTGGGGGGCGAGCGGGAAGCGGGCTGGGGCCCCCCTCGTGGTGAGTGAGAGCCGGCGAGTGTCTGAGGCGGGCAGATGCCCCCCGTTTCCTCGCCTCTGGGGCGGCCCGAGCCGCGGCTGCCCAGCTGCGACCCGCTCGGCCGTCCACATGCCCCGTGCTGCCCCCCTTCCCGGACCCGCCGCCGGGTCTGCGCTGCACGACCTTGACCTTGGAGACACTCACCTGCACTGGGATTTTGGCTTACCAGCGGGCTTGTGAGAGAGCCCAGTTAAGGACAGGGGACAGGGCGGAGAGGGGCACCCCCAGCTCCTTGCGCCCGACCTGCAAGGGCAGCTGGGACCCGCCATCCCCCAGCCGGGGGGTTCGCTTGTTCAGGACGGAGGCCAGGAACATGGCTACGGGGAGGCAGCCAGCACTTCCTGCCACCGAGAGGAGGCGTCATCGTGGGGAGCTTCTGCCTTCATCTGGGACCCAAATTCCCCAGAGCTGCTGTCCTTTGTTTCATGCCGCTGATGTGGACCGAGCTCCTGGGTGCTGGGCTCCGGATGCCATCGAGGACCAGGCCTTGCTCTCAGGCCATCGAGGACCAGGCCTTGCTCTCAGGCACGTGGTGCTCACTGGGACCCATCAGGAGGTGGCGCTGGGGGGAGGCAGGGGACCGGAGCCAACAGTGGGGAGAAGGCGGTCAGGTGGCAGCCTCCCCAGGCTCCTTCCGGGGGTGACACCGGGCACCGGTCGGGGAGACAGCATTGGGCTGCAACACGGGGGGTTCGGAACGCGGGTCTGCGGGGCCGAAAGCGGTACGGCCGTGTGGGTCGGAGCGGGCTCGGCGCAGCGGGGCGAGCTGGGCGCGGCCGCCATCTCCAGTGTGGCTGGCTGTCGCGCAAGAGCCAAAGAGCTCGGCGACACAGCCCCGCGCCAACGACACGCGGCCCGGAGGTGGTCCCAGGAGACTGCTGCCCACACTGATTGGCCAGAGGTGGCCACATGACCCTGCCCAGCTCCCAGGTGGTCCGGAAACGGGGCGGGTCGGAAGTATCCGGAGAACAGCCTGGCGGCCACCACCCACAGGGCGCTTACTGTATACACTACGTTTCCCACGCGTCCCTGTGTGCCCACAGAGCAGGGGACTGTCCTGTTATAAGGACCGTCTGTAATGCCCTTGTCTTAGAGAGCTTTCTGCGTCAGGACCTGTACCTGTTTCAGGCTTTTAAAGGCTGCAGCGGGGGCGCCTGGGGGGCTCAGTCGGTTGAGCGTCCGACTTTGGCTCAGGTCATGATCTCCCGGTTCGTGGGATCGAACCCCGCGTCGGGCTCTGTGCTGACAGCTCAGAGCCTGGAGCTGCTTCGGATTCTGTGTCTCCCTCTCGCTCTGCCCCTCCCCCACTCGTGCTCTGTCTCTGTTTCAAAAATAAATAAACTATAAAAAAAAATACAGGCTGCGGTAGAGGTCCCGGTGTGGACACCCTTCAGTTTATTGTGCAAGTCCCCTACAGAGGGACTTGCAAGGTGTCAGTCTGTGCTATTACAGACAGTCCCGCAGCGGATGCTCTTACCTGTGCTCTTAACGGCACAACCCTCGGAAAAGTGGAGGTGCTGGCTGCTGGCTGGTACCCTGGAACTTCCCCCCAGACGCTGAAGATTCATCTTCCAAAGGGACTGCGTCAATGTACTCGTTTATTGGCGTAGACGCAAAACCCTGTTTAAATTCATGTTTTAATCTGGTGGGAGGTTTTCCTTTAATATTTTTTAATTAAAAAAATAGTGACTTGTAAGAAATATAAGCAGTGGGGTATGTGGGGGCATCAGAAGTCTCCTGTTTGTTTTTTCCCCGCTTCGTGCCCCGTCCTAGAGAAACCACAGTGAAAAGTTTGAAGGGTATCCTTCCAGATTTTTCTTGATGCATTTACATAACATGCCTTTGTGAGTATATGTTGATCTTTGAGTGAGTGACTGGTGGTTCTGCACCTGCCCCCCACCCCCAGCCACCCGCGACCCCAATTTTTAGCATCTTTTCTTACACTTGGTTTTATGAAATTAAGTTTACTGGCCGCTTGGATTTTCTTTGCCCTCGTTTTTCCTGTCTTCTCACACACCTACAGGGGGAGGAGGGGAAAGGAAGGGGAAGCTGATTATGGGCTGTCTGTTTTTTTTCTCCCACTTCCCGGAGCTGGAGCTCCATGGGGCGGGGTGACCAGTGTCCAGACGCGTCTCTGGGGTGGAGGCAGGAAGAGGAGGAGGCAGAGCGGCTGCGAGGTGTCCCGCGAGGAGGGGGAGGCCGGAGGCTGGCTGGGGAAGGGGATGTAAGGCAGACAAGAACCTTTCCAAACTCCGGTGGGGGCAAAGAGATCTCCTGCGGCAAAATTCAGCAAAATGCTATTAAGGATAAATTTTTTATTGTTCTGTCCTGCAGGCATCTTGGGAAAATGCTGTCGTCTCAGCATAAATGGGCTCCCCTGTCTTACTTCATTTTTAAACGACACTTTTTGGCGCTAGTTCTGATTCTGGAATCGCGGAGCTGTGCCGGCAGCAGCCACAGAGACTGAGGGCGGAAACCGGGAGCAGGTGTGGGGTGGCCCTCGGTGGGACCGGGGCCACGCCGCGGCCTCCTCCCTCCTCGGCTGGGGCGCTCCCCCCTCCCTGTCCCGCCCAAGGGTGGGGGGAAGGAAAGAGAGCAGACATCTGTGCGACTCTGGCCAAAGACAAATCAAATAAACCAAATGACAAAACGCAAACCAGGAGCCATGATGCCATTTTAAATCTGGCTAAAATACCTACAGTAGCTATTTGCTTATTCACAAACTCTTACGTGGTACTTCTTTTTTTTTTAAATTCTTTTAAAGTTTATTCATTTTTGGGAGACAGAGTGTGAGCGGGGGAGGGGCAGAGAGAGAGGGAGACACGGAATCCGAAGCAGCTCCAGGCTCCGAGCTGTCAGCACAGAGCCTGACGCGGGGCTCAAACTCACGAACCGCGAGATCATGACCTGAGCCGAAGTCGGACGCTTAACCGACTGAGCCACCCGGCACCCATCCTACATGGTGCTTCTTACCTGCTGGGCACTGTTGTTCATATAAACAAATACTCTATTTTTTACAACTTGGCGCCATGGGCTTGGTGACGTGGCCTGCCGTGGCGGTGGAGGGCTGGGTGACCACGCAGCCGATACTGGGCGGATGCACCCGGCCTCCATGTGGCCTTACTTGCTCCCTGGGCCTCGGCTGCTTTCCCAGCAAAAGAGCATTCCGTTCCCAAGGTCGCAAACCACCAGCCACCTCTGTTGTCACCTCCCTGCACCCCGGCCCCACTCTAGGCCCCACCCCCCTAGGGTTGGCACGGCCGGCTTCCGGTCCTCAGCGTGGGGCCCGCAGCCACCTGGGGCCCAAGTGTCCCAGAGAGGAGGCTGAGATGCCCCAAAGGGGCAGAACAGTGCACCCTGAAAGCACGGGGGGCCATCAACCCCCAACAGGAGAGGGGAGGGACCCAGGGGATGAGCCCCCACCTCATTCCTGGGGCAGACGGGTCCCCAAGGCGGGGCTCCCCGCAGCCTCTCTGGGGACATCTCGCCTGACCAAGCACCCAGCACCTTCGCGATGCTCCGTAGCCGCTGCCCCCTGTCCCCATCAGGCCTGCTTCCCTGGGACCGTGCTGCTCAGCTGGGTGTTGGTCCCGAGCTCTGCCTCCGGGGACTTCCCGCCATGCCAGGGAGAAGGACACTTACTAACAGCCGACACCATCTCCTGCGCACTGTCTCGGGCCAGGTGCTCGCTGAGAGCCGTGCGGGGCTCGGCTGCGGTCACACTCACGGAAAGGGGACAAGCTGTGGCCCAGACGCACATCCAGAATTTCCCTCTCAGTGTCCTGCTAGGTGTCACGGGGGGTCTGAGGGCTGGGGCCACCGCGGTCCCCACCAGCTCGAGCTCACTCTGAGAACTTTGTATTCATCCCCTGAAAAGCCCGGGGAGGGGACACCACGATGCCCAGTTTAAACACGAGGAGGATGTGGCTTGGAAAGTCTTAATAACGTCATCTATTCCTTCACCGCAGGCCTGCGGGGCGCCGCTCCAGGGGCTGGGGAGCCAGGGCAGGAGCTCACGGTCTCCTGCGTGCGCGGGAGGGGAGGGGCGGGGGGGGACAGACAGCAAACAGCGGACACAAAGTAGTGACAAACTGAGGTCTAGCTCACGGTGACAGACAGGACACAGGAACAAACAAACAAAAAACTGTGACCGATTGTGAGCCGCGCCGCAAAGGCATCGGGGACAAGGTGCCACCGTGGCGTCGCGAGGAGGAGTCGTGACTTCCGAAGGCCGTCCAGGAGCCTGCCTGCAAAGTGGGGAAGAGCATTCCAGGCGGGGGGAGCAGCATGTGCGAAGACCTCGAGGTGGGAACATCGTGGTTCCTTCAGGGAAAATGAAGATGGCCAACCCGGCGAGAACGTGGGGGGACGCGAGGAAGGCACGTGGGCAGGGGGGAGGCCGACCACACAAGCCCGCCTGGCCTTGGCAGGGGTGATGGGAAGGCACGTGGCCCATCTGCTTGTGACCTGTGAGGAATGAACGTCTGTGGGTCCCCCCCCTCCCCGCTCCTGTTGTCTTTTGCTACGGCAGCCGAGCCGGCCAGTTCAACAGTCCCCGTGTCGCTGTTCCTCTCGCCTCTTGTTCCGAGGACGCGGGCCCTGCTCCACGTGGCCTCATCCTCCCGCGACGCGTCCGAGATGTTCTGGTTCTGGACGAAGCTCCACTCTGAGGTTCAGACGGGAATGGGAATCTGGGAGGACGCTTTTCAACCCAGCCCAGCCGCTATCTCGTTTGTTGCTCCGTCCAGCCCTGTAATAACCTGGCGAGGTCAGAATGATCACGCCCATTTCTCAGATGAGGACACGGAGGCTCAGGGGCCTGAGGGCCCGAGCGGCTGCCCCCTGACAAACGCGGGCCTTGTCCCCAGACTCTCAGCAGCCAGGACCTGACGGAGAAGGCGGGATTTGGCCTTCAGGGTCCTGGACTTCACAACCCCTCTCCTGCTCTGCGATCGACAAAACTGGCCGCAAACAGGAGCCCTCAAGAAGAAAAAGAGGAGTCCGGTCGCCTCTGTGTGTCGACCACAAAGGTCCCCTCCCGGGAGCGCGGTAGGAAGGTTCACTATTTTTAGGCAGGCAACGCTTGTCATCTAGACACGGAGACGTTCAGACGCAGACTTCTTTCCAACGCTCCGGCCAGTGCGGAGCTGTCCCCGCCCCCCCAGATTAGGGGGTGTCATTTACTTTGCATTTGTGAACGGACATCACAGAGGCTCCGGTCGTCGGCAGGAGGCCTTGGACCCCAGAGATGCCGGCTGACGCGCTGTCTTTTCCCGGACGATTGAGCTGCTTACAAATCAATAAACACAAGGTTGATCGGGACGGGGGCTTCCTCCTCGAGGCTCACACCGCTGCCAGAATGACAGTGAACGAGCGCGTGGGATCATTAAACCTGTAATTAGCTCTCGGAAACACTGGGCAGAGGGAGGAAGGGACGGGGTCGAGCTGGCCATCTTGCTGCGAGCCGTCCTCCCTCTCTCTATTTGTCACCTGGTCACCCTGGTGGGGTGCGGGAGCTGGGGCCCGGAGCACCACCCGCCCTCCTCCGAGCTGTGTGTCCTGTGGCCGGGTCCTCCCCCTCTCTGTGCCTCGGACTCCTCATTCCTGAAAACGGGCTCGGGACCGGGGGCCTCTCTGAGTTGGCAGAATTTGTCTCCTCGGGCCCAGGAGTTCCCGCAGGACCCAGCCGGGAGGGCAGCAGGGGTCGGGACCGTTTCTGGGGTTCTCTCACTCTTCCTGTGTGGGCCCTGAAGCGGTGAGCACCGTGCGGTCGGCACAGGCTGGTGTCGCACCTGCGCACGGGGAAACGGGGAAACGGAGGCTCCGAGCCAGGCAGAGGCAGAGCCAGGGCCAGGTCTCAGCCTTCCCACCTGCCAGGCTTTCTCCACTCACCAAACATTTATTTCCTTATCGCCAACTGGGCCCGGGGCCGGTGGCTGCCCGAGCTGCTGCTGCGCCCAGAAAGCAGGCCACCTGGAGCCTGGAGGCCAGTCGTGCAGGTGGGACCCTCACTAAGGCTCTAAGGCTGCAGCGGCTGGGGGCTGGGGGCCTTTGCGTGCGTGCCATTTCCTTGTTGGCTGGAGGGAATGGGGGACCAGTGAGGGGACGGGCGGCCAGGGGGACAGAGGCGGCAGTAGCTCCCAGGGCCCTTGTGACGGAACTGCCCAGCCCTCCTGCCCTCCCCGCACCCCGGGCAGCCCGTCTTCCTCCTTCTCTCTGTGCCGCAGGGGAGGCGGTGTCTGGGGGAAACCCCCTCCCTACCCTGTCCGGCCGCTGGAGAAGAAGCACCTGGAACGTGGGGGTCGTGCGCCTCGAGGTCCAGGGTTGAGTTACTGTTTTATTTTGCATTATTTATTGCCCGACCAAGTGCAGCCTTTCTTCCAACGTGACCGCGCAGCATCTTAGAAGCGCTTGCCCGGCAAGTCCACGGACCTGTTCCCAGGCTGCTTTGGTGCGCTGTCCCCTCGTGAAGCCCGCACGGACGCTGGCTCTGTGCTGAGGACTCTGCGTCATCTCCTTCCAGGCCGAGAAGGGCCTGCAGGGAGTGGTCCCATTTTACAGATGCTGAGCGTGGGGACTGGCAAGGCTGGGGTGCGGCCCGGGGAATAAGGGCCTCTCCCCAGAACCTGAGGATCTGTGACGTTACCTGGCAAAGGGAGATGAGGCTGCTAATCATCCGGCCTTGAGGCGGGAGGTGCCCCTGGGATAGCAGGTGCCCCAAGGCCATCACAGCAGATTTACAAGAGGGTCCCAGGGTCCCAGGGGGTGCTTGAGTCATTTCTGGCTTTGAAGGGGGAGGAAGGGGCTACCACCACAAGGAATGTGGAGGGGGTGTGGTCTCTAGAAGCTGGAAAAGGGGAAGAAATGGATTCTCCCCTTCCGGAAGGAGCAGGACCTGGCCAACACTTTGATTTGCCCAGTGACACGCATTTGGGGCTTCTGACCCTCCGAATTCTAAGATAATCAACGTGTGCTGTTTTCAGCCACTGTGTGGTGACGACAGTCATAGGAACCTGATGCAGCTAAGATACTCATTTAAGGTCACATTCAGGGGCGCCCGGGGGGACTCAGTCAGCTGAGCATCTGACTCTGGTTATTGGCTCAGGTTGTGATCTCCCGGTCCGGTCATGGGATCGAGCCCTGCTTCGGCTCCACGCTGGGTGTGGGGACTGCTTGGGATTCTCTCCTTCTCTCTCTGCCTCCCCCCTGCTCTTGCTCACATGCTCGCTCTCTCTCTCTCTCTCTCCCTCTCCCTCAAAATAAATAAATAAACTTTAAGGTCACATCCAGTAAATGGCAAGGCTGGATTTAAACCCAAACCTCAGTGATTGGCTCAGGGATGGACATGTGAGCAAAGCTGGCGTATCCGAAACAATCGTAGCAGTTTTGTTAGAACAAACTGGAAAAGAAAACCCCCTTTCGCTGGGACTGCTGAGGACACGCAACAGGTGTGAGCCTGGAGGTGCTGGGGTTGATTCGCCACAACTAGGAAAACGGGTGGCGGAATCACAGAGCCGGGGTGAGAGGAGAAACAAGGCGGTGATGGCATCTGAGCCCCTGGATACCACCATGCCTGAAGCCAACTCACCTTTACATTTCAGGAACCAACAAATGTCCCTTTCTGCTCAAGCTGGTTTGAGACGGGCTTTTCGTCGCTTGTAACTGACAGATTCCTGGCAATCTCAGGATTTGGACATGGCTTTTGAAAATCTGAGGGATTTGGGGCGCTTGGGTGGCTCAGTCGGTTGAGTGTCCCGCTTTGGCTCAGGTCATGATCTCACAGTTTGTGGGTTCGAGCCCCATGTCGGGCTCTGTGCTGACAGCTCAGAGCCTGGAGCTGCTTCGGATTCTTTGTCTCCCTCTGTCTCTGCCCCTCCCCCGCTCACGCTGTCTCTCTCTGTCTCAAAAATAAATAAAACATTAAAACAACTTAAGAGAAAAAAAGAAAATCTGGGCGATTTGAACTTGGTCCTGCTTTCCCTGGTGCAGACTCCCCCTTGCAGGTTTAGACGCCAAGGAGGCTTAGAATCATATAATCCTAGCATGACACAACCTTGAGAAGCCCCTCACTCCTGTGTGACACTTTATGCACAGGCACAGGAGGGGAGGGGGCTTGTCCAGGGTCACACAGCTGCTACGCGACTGCTGAGACGGACATCTGGGGTCTCCTCACCCCAACTCATGTCCTTGGCCGTCTGCAGTTTCGCAAGAAAGGCCTTCGAGTCCATGATTTCTGGCCTGTTTCCCTGCTGACAGGACTCAGGAGAGAACCAAGCTGTCTGGCCTCGATTTCGCCGCACTCAGAGCCTGGCTCGCATTTGCTGGTGGTCCGGTCGTTGGAAGGTGGCATTTCGGCTGAGCTCCCCTCCGGGCCGGTCTGGAAGTCACTTGAAGGGTCTGCCCGTCTGGTGAGCTGTGTCTGCACAATCTTTCCCAGATGAGGCTTGCTTCCTGGTCCCCAGACCCGCTGGCCCCTCAAAGCTCTGTGAAGAGAGCAGCGTGCCAGGGGCGGGGCTCCCAGCCACCCTGGGTCCCTGCTGGTCACCCGCACGCTCTGAGGAGACAGATGGGCCCTGCTGAGTGTGCAGCGTGAAGTCAAGGGGTCCGGACCCCAGGCCGCTGCGATCGAACACCAGACACACTGGATGCCAGCGCCAGCTCCCACCCACCAGCCCAGCACTGGAAACACGTCCTTCGCTCCAGCCCGGGCACCGGTAAAAAAAAAAACCCAAAAAACCCCAAAACTTTTTACGTTCCTTTCCTCGTTCACGGCAGGGGACCAGTCTCCTCTCACCACGAGCTCATTTGAGCAGACCCCCAACCTCGGATCATGAGCCAGACGTCTGCCGAGGTCCTACTAAGTGCCAGGCAGTGGCAGACCGTTCAGTGAGAGCCCTGGGAGGTAGGTACAGTTATTGTCCTGCTTTGGGTCGCAGGGGACGCACCCAAGTTACGGTGTGTCGACCCTTGGCTGGGGAGGCGTGGCTGGGGAGAGTCAAAAGCAGGGGCAAAGGTGGCACGAATCTTACTTGGTCCATTTTACCGTTGACACAGAGGCCCAGACCGAAGTGATTTGCTCAAGGGCACGCAGCGAATCAGAAGCCGAGACGAGATTTGCTTTCATGTTTCCGGACTTGAGTTTTCTCTCTGCCCAAGGGCTGCACTGATGCCACGGGCACTAGACCAGGTGTGGCAGGTGGATGACCTTCGCAGGGGCTACCATGGGTCCCTTGTGAGACCTGCTTCTACCAAGGCGATTGGGAGACTTGTCCTCTGGAAGGCAGTCCTATCCAGCCCATGGACCCGGCACCTGGACACCCCCACCTGTCCCCCACGACCCCCCCCAGAACTGCAGTGGCTCCTGGGGTGAGCAGGGGAAAAGCTCAGCCTGAGTCTTTGCCTGAAGCTTTAGGAAACATTCCTTTTGAGGTGTATTCTCTCCTTCCCGGAGCAAAGTTTGCTTTCTCGGTTCTTACTTTGACAGTGAGCATTCATTCATTCATTTGAGAACAATTCATTGTGCATCTATTATGTGCCAGGCGCTGCACTAGGATGGGGGGACTTGTCAGGATCCTGCCCTCAGGGGGCTCACATCACAGGAAGAGAAGCAGATTGATGCTTTGGGCCATTTCCCACCAAGAAATGGCGAAAATTGATCAGGAGGCTGGAGGGGGGGAAGGGAGGGCTCCCTAGGGAGGAGACATTGACGTAAAACCTGAACAATGACCAGGGGATGGCCATGAAAACCTCTGCAGAAAAGTTGTGAAGAGTTCCAGGCAGCGAGAATGGCACGTGCAAAGGTCCTGAGGTGCAAATGAGACTGTCTTCCTGAAGAATCCATGAGGTCAGTGAAGAGGGAGAGAATGGTAGGAAAAGAGGTCAGAGAGAGAGTCCTTTTTAAATAGAGGAAGTGACCTACCAGTGGTGTATTCCGCGACACAAACATCCTGTCGCCATCGGCCAAGGGGGGCGAGATAAGGGAACTGAGGTTTACGGCATGTCTGCCACGTGACGCACAGCATTTCATGCCGACCTTGTTGCACCTAGTGGGGTGGGTGCTGCCATTATTCCCACGGAGCAGATGAGGAGCCGGAGGCTCGCGGGGGCGGAATGGGGCCAAGGAGGCCACTGGGGCACGTGGGCTGAAGAAGGCTCTGCCTCTTTGTTGCAGATGTGAGGTCGAGGGGAGAGAGGCTGCCTGTCCTCTTAGCTTTCCTCGGCAGCACAGCGTGGTTCCACTCTTTCTACTTCTGGCCCACATTCCGGAAAGTGTGGGCCGTGCGTGACCCCCAGCGTGTCATGAGGCGATGACTTCTGCGACCATTGTGTGGGCCGCCGGGTTTCCTCGCTCTGGTTGGGGGCCGGCCTCTCCCGCCCGAGGATGGGATCTGGGAAGAGTCTCCCTGGGTTCCAGAGAGTCTCCGAAGCAGCGTTCTCCAGGAAGGAACGGAAAGTGGACGCCGCTTTGGCAGCAGGTGCAAATCTACGGACAATTGGTTCGACGAGAATGGCGCCCGCGGCGGCCCCCTGTGCGTCAGCGGGGGCGGGGGGCGTCACCCACCGAAGTTTCCTCGGAGGCTGCGACTTCCGGGGTCTCCTGGGTGCTCCTCTGTGCTTGGCCCGGGAGCAAGGGGACCCGGAGCCGCCGGTACAAGCGCTTTTCCCCATGGGAAGCCAGGGGGGAGCCAGGCAAACACGTCTTGATACTTGCTTTGTGCCAGTCTACCCTTGGTACCAGGATGCAGCCCCGGGCACAGCGAGGGCACCTCGTCTCCTGAAGCTCATGTTGTTCCTGGTACAGCCGCCAACCGCACAAAGAAACAAAGATGTATCACCTGGAAGTGGTGAGTGACGAGAGGGCAAGCGTTGGCAGGCGGAGGGGAGGGTCACGGAAGACCACTCTGAGGAGGCGGCCTTGGTGGGGAGCCCCGAGAGCAGAGAGAGGACCCCCTTCCCCAGAGAAGGACAGAACGACAGAGGGCTGCATGCACCATGAGTGCTATCTGCCAGCTCTGCCCTCAAGGAGGCCCATTTTACAGATCTGGAAACTGAGACCCAGAGAAGCCAAGTATCTTGTCAGGAGCTAAGAGGTAACAGAGGCAGGACTCAAACCCAAGCCCCCTCGCTCCCAGGCCTGCACACATAACCCCTGGGCACATCACCTCTGGAAGATAACCAGGAGCCCAAGTCCTGCCCCGGACACTCGCCCTGCTCCATGGTTCCCAGGTAAGGTCCTGTGTACATCTGAAGACCAGGGCGTGGGGGCACTGGGCACTGCCAGCCTGACCGGCGGAAAGCTGGCCCCACCCCCCACCGTGCCAAGTGTCCCCCAGCACTGCTGGCCGCCCTCGGTGGGGACGGAGCAGGCTCACGGGGACCTCTACCAGCTGCAGCTCCCCAAACTTACAGGTGGCAGAGGGCCGGATGTTCTGTTTCCATCCTGTCAGAGTGTCAAAGCTGGTCCCGTCTCGGGACCCGCCCCAGTCCAGCACCCCCCCCTCCCCCGCCCCGGGGCCAGCTCGGATCTGACCACCTGCGTGGATGCCAATATCCAGGGTCAGATCCCGACACCGCCTTCTAAATGCTCCCGAAGTCTGTTCTTCCCTCATCGCGGATGAGTGACAGAAGGTCACAAAGTACAAGGAGCGCTAAGCCGACAGCGCCACACGACAGCTGTCCCCCCCCCCCGCCACTGCACTGGCCACGCGGGTCTCTTCCACTTGCTGCAGAGCCACCGGCAGGTCTCACCAATGTCATCTCGGGAACGAGGGTGCCCAAGGATGAGGCTCTGGCCCCGAATGCCACCAAAGCCCCCGGTCCCTGGTTCCTGGCAGTGGTGTGAGTCCCGTGCCTCTGGGGACAGGCAGGGGCAAAGGCCTGGCTCAACCCTGCCGACCTTGACGAGGCTCTAGGAGCGAGTGCGGCTGCTGGCGGCCCCGACTGGCCCCTCTCAGGTGGCTCAGCAGCTTCCGGTGGGCTGCTGCCCTGCCATTCCCACTCAGCGGGCACCTGAGCTCCTCTGGCTTTAGCGTCACATCGCAGCTGCCCCTTGGCCAGGACGTAACCCAAAGCTGGCCCACCCGTGCTGGTGGCATCGGGCCGGGGGGCGGTCAGACCACCTGGCCCGGCCCAGCCAGCCCCGAAGCGCCTCTTCCTTCGCGCCAGGCACCAGCAGCCGCAGGACCGGGGGACGTCCCAGCCCCTGGCCGGCAGGGCAGCGGGAAGATCCATTTCATTCAACTGCAGGCCGGAAAAGCATTGATTCATCCCTGCCCCAAACCTGCCACCCGTTTCTCCTTCCCAAGTGATCACTTAGACTTTTTCCACCTCCAGTCCCCACAGCTGATGAAGTCATTTATCGGGGGGCGGGTGTTACTGCACACAGACTCGAGGGGTGTTCTGTGTTCTCAGGCGCTCAGTGTCCACCCCACCCACCTAGCGGGAGCAGCCTCAGGGTGGGGGCCTCCCGGGGCCCCTCCCTTTCGCCCGGCCTCATCTGTGTTTCCGGAACAGCTAAGAGGAATCTCTTGAGCAGGAATCGGATTGACAAATCTCAAGACGAACACGGTGTCCGTTTCATCTGAACAGACAAAATGTTACAAAGTCGCTTTGAACGACAGGGAGAAGCGGCCGAGGACCACTTCCATTCTCCAGCGGATAAAGCGCTTTATAATCGCGTCCTTTACGGAATGTCTACCAGAAATATGTTACATTGAGGTGCAAAGCTGTTTGTTAAAGTCGTCACAGTGCAGCTGAAAAACACATTTTTCCCCCTGCAGACGCTCCCCGCCCCCCAGCACCAAGAAACTCGAAGTATAAAACGCAGCAGACAGTCACGCCTCGTGCAGTGGTGTTGTGTCTGCGGGGCTCTGCACGCTCGCGGTGGCCCCTGCTTAGATTCGGGGCTCTGCACACGTGGGGGGTCCCGCCAAATGCGTGTTGGAAACTCGTCGTGATTTTTTTTTTAATGTTTATTTATTTATTTTGAGGGAGTCTGAGTGAGCAAGCAGGGGAGGGGCAGAGAGAGAGAGAGACACACACAATTCCAAGCAGACTCCAGGCTCCGAGCTGTCAGCACAGAGCCCGATGCAGGGCTCGAACTCACGAACTGTGAGATCATGACCTGAGCTGAAGTCAGACGCTTCACCAACTGAGCCACCCAGGCGCTCCTAGAGATTTTAAAGATGAATAAGACAAGTTCCTATCCTCGAGGAGCAAGCAGAGCCTGAGGCAAGGATTCAGATGCTAAAGCTTTCCTGGGGAGATGCAAGCCCAGGGCAGGGAGATGAAGGAAAGAAAAGGGAGATGTGGTGGTGAGGGAGATGCGCCACCAGGTGACCCGGGGCACTGGCCGCCACACCCACAGCCGGACAGGCTGGGGAGGGACACAGCGGGCGGCCCAGCAGGTGTGCTGACTTGGCACACAAGTCAGCTGACACAAAAGGCTGTCAGGGAGAACCACACCGCGGGGTTCCCGGGAGAAAGGAGAAGGAATTCTGCCTGCCTCCCACTAGAACCTTCCAAATTGCCTCACCCCCTGTCTCAGCAGCTGCTAGGAAAGCCAGAGGCCCTGGCCCGGCATGTGGTGTCTCCTCCGGGTATGAAAGAGGACGCGCAGTGGGGCACCGTCCCAGGGGGAAGGAAGGGGCACCTGGGAGAATGTGGGAAGGTACACAAGGTTTGTGAGCCATTTCACAGGGACAGACGAGTGAAGAGGCAGGTGCCTGTGTCTGAGTGGGTGTGAACAGTGCGGAGGGCGTGCGGGGGCCATCTCGTGGTCTGTGGGGTACCGACAGGAGGGAGCATGCACCCCGACACCCACGAGATGAACAGAATTTGGCCAGAGGAAGGATGGGGGCAGTGCTCTTGGCAGCTGGCACAGGTAGGCAAAGCCCGTGGGCTGGAGAGAGCATGGAAGGTTCTGGAGAAGGCAGCAAGAGGGCGGGGAGGAGCCTGGAGGGGTGCAGAGCAGGAGCCGGCCACGCAGGGCCTCTCATTCCCAGGGCAGGGGCGGGGCCCCCTCCGGGCATCCAGTGCCCGGGCCCACGGCTTTCAGGGGTAGGAATCTGCTTCTCTTTCACCCCTTTGGCTTTTCCTCCCCTTTTTCTCTCTCCTTCTTTCGCGGCTGGGAGCCCAGGGAAATTTACAAGCAGCCACTGTCTCCAGACACCGGGGGTGACAAAGGCCTGACTTCCCTGTGCGAGCCTCATGACGAGTCACCCTCACACCCCGCCAGCCGCAGGCGCGTGGGCACCGAGCCAAGAGCTGGCAGCCTCTGCCCGCACAGTAACAGCAGAAGGAGGGCAGGGAGGTGGGTGTGGCTGGCGGGGCAGGACCCGGCTCTCACATCCTCGGTGGGGCCCCATCTGGCTGGAAAGCCCATGACATGAGGCAGGGTCAGCCTCCGGTGGGGGACCCGGGGACGTGGCTTGTGTGGGTCCCCTCTGGTGTTGGCTGAGCACAGATCCATTTGCTAGCCATGGCTCAGAGCCGTCCCCCAGAATCTGCCCACTTCTCCGGGGGCCGCAGGGGTGGGTCTGGGATGGGCACCTGACCCGCAGCAGGGCCCTTCAGAAGTCTGGATAAGGCCCTGACGTGCTGCGTGAGCGAATGAATGAGGACCTCGCAGACCGCCCGCAGCTCCGTCTCCAGGTGCCATGGGCAGACGTTAACTTCACCTTGACTCCTCAGAGAGCTGGGCCCGTGAGTTCCCTGCGTTTCCTTATGTGCGGGAGCATCAACCTGCCGCGTGGATGTGAATGACACCTCGCCTGTGCCTAATGCCCCTGGGTCACGTCCGTGTCCCCCCAGCCCCCTGCCCCGACGCCCCGGGATGTTGTGGAAGCCGTTTTGTTTTCCAGCCCTCGCTGTGAGTTGCCGTGGAAAAGTCTGAGGTCAGCTTGATATTGTCCCGCTTTTTTTCCATGATGCTTTTCCTGCCCCAACGTTCAAAGAAGTCTTTCTCCGTCCTTGAAATCCAGTTATTCAATTAGAATATGTCTCCGTGTTGAGCGTTTTCAATAACAGTTTCTTAGAACGTAATGCATTTTTTTTCAATACAAAGTTCTAGAGGTTTTTCTCCATTTCAGGGACATTTTTCTGTTTCGTGGGTTTGAATACATTGTCGTCGTTGACCACACGCCGGGGACAGGCAGCCGTGTCTGTCAGCTGCTCCGCTCCCCATTTCCCTGCTTTTCCCATGTTTATTTGTTTTACTCTCAAGCCTTTTCTGTTAGTAATTGAATCTCCAGCTGGATCTGTTGGTTTCTCTGTCATGTATGTTGTTATTTCTTAGTTATGTAATGACGTTATTTTTGTCTTTAATCTGTTTCCTTACATCAGACTATATATTTGGTAGGATTTCTAATTTGTGTCATTTGGTCTTTGAGCGTTTGTTCTATTGCGTGCATAGTTTTTTATTAAGTTTTCTATACGCACAGCCGCGGAGAGAAATTCTCTTCTGTTTCTAGGGATGCATTTTCTTCTGGGTTGGGCTCTTTGTCCTTTTATACCTCTTCTTTTCTTCCCCCACTTCCCCCTCCCTCCTTTCCTCCCCCTCCTTCCTTCCCTCCCCTTTCCCTCTCCCTCCCTCCTCCCTCCCTCCCTCTTCTTCTGCCTTCCTTCTCCCTCCCTCCCTTCCCCCATCCCTCTCTCCACCTCTTCCATTACTGTTAACAACTCCCTTTGCTGTGAAATCTGCTCTGTCTGAATTAAAACAGCTATTTCTGCTTGCTTTGGATTATTGTTAGCATGGTATATCTTTTTCCACCTCTTTATTTTTATTTTTTGGGGGGGTGGTTGCTTTTTTGTATGACTCTAACTTATTGTCAAATTGGCTTACATACAACACCCAGTGCTCATCCCAGCAAGTGCCCTCCCCCATGCCCATCACCCATTTCCACCTCTTTATTTTTAATCTGTACATGTCTTTATATTTGAAGCAGATTTCTTGTAGACAGCACATAGTCGGGTCTTGTTTTCTACTCTGTCAGTCTCTGTCTTTTAACTGGTGTCTTTGTCTATTTTTATTTTTTAACGTATATTTATTTATTTTGAGAGAGAGAGAGAGAGAGAGAGCATGTGTGAGCGGGGGAGGGGCAAGAGAGAGGGAGAGAGAGAATTCCAAGCAGGCTCTGTGCTGTTAGTGCAGAGCCTGACTTGGGGCTCAATCTCACGATCCCTGAGATCGCGACCGAGCCGAAAATCAAGAGTCAGACGTTCAGCTCACTGAGTCACCCAGGTGCCCCTGTGTTTTTTATTTCCAGCATTTCTTTTGGGGCCTTTCATAGAGTGGCCGTCTCTTGGCTCACATTACCTCTGTTCTTCCACGGTTTTTTACTTTTCCCACTAGAACCCTTAGAATATGAATGATAATTATTTTTCATTCCTGGTCTGATCATTCTGAAATCTCCGCCGCCTCTGAGTCCGGTTCTGTTGCCTGCTTTGTCTTCTCAGGCTGTGTTTCTTTTCTTGCCTCTTAGGGACTTCTTGTGAAAAGCTGGACGTGTTTACTGAGTAACGGGAACGGAGGTAAACGGACTTTAGCGTGAGGGTTTATGTCAGTGTGGCTCAGAGCCGGGCTGTGTTTCGTCTTGACTGTGGCCACAGGCATCTTCCACTTCCTCTGTGTCCTTGTTCCGGTCCCTGTCGGCTTTGGGCTTCCCTCGAAATTCCTTCTTAAATTGAGTCGGTGTCTTGCAGCTCTTAGTGGTAACCCCTGTCATTAAATTGGGGTCCTGTGGAGGTGACAGCAAGGCAATGGGGAGACGTAGCATTCTGCAATCTTGTAACTGAATCTTTTCAGCGGACCTTCAGAGAAGTTTCTTTGTCTTTTATTTTTCTCCCCTAAATGACACAGAAGGCTGGATGGGAGGGGGGGCTCTAGCTATGTGGGTGTCCCTCCCTGGGGCAGATGAGGCTCTGCGAAAGTATTGTCCCTTCGGCGCAGGCCTTTGCTGAGGAGAACAGAACGTTGAGGCATATTTCAAGATGGCTGCCTTCCCCTCCCCCGCTGGAGTCACAGGGGGGCTCCTGGAGGGGACCCTCCCCACAGTGTGGGGCCCGTGCGGGTCTGTCCTCTCAAGCGGGCAGCCTCCACCTCCAGCGATCGGGGAACTGCTGTGTGAGCGCTCCTGCCTGCGACCGGCCCCAAGCTTCACGTCCCTGCGAGCAGTGACTCTGCGTCTGCCCGTCTGCCTCTCAGGCTTCTGCCCTGTGACCACCCTCCTCTGAAGGGTCTAAGAAGAAATGTTGATTTTCAATTTGTTCAGCTTTTCTTTCTTGCTGTGAGCATGGGAGGGATGACTTCTAAACTCTACGTGTTGGAACGGAAACTGGATGCATTTTTAAATCAGGTTGTCATGTACCTTACTGCCAGTTACTTAGAGCCTCTTAAAAAATTCGGATCAAAGGAAGAAATTATTTCTTGCGTAAGGTCTCTGCATCATTGCCTCAATTACCCCACTAACCTTCTGCGTGTGGAGGCGTGTGACCTCAGGTCAGCCTCAGACCCAGGCTGGCGCTGCCCCCAGCTCAAGCGATGCGCTGTGATCGGGCCGGGGCTGCGGGGGACCCTCGTCCCAGCGGACAGTGTTCGTAGAGTCATGAGTGGGGTCCGGACTAGGGTGAAGAAGGCGGGGCACCCAGGGTGCAGAAATGTGGGGACGCCTGACTCTCAGGCATCCGCCCTGTCCCTGGGCAGCCCTGAGAATGACCGCTCTTCCAATGTGGCAGCCCGGGCGTCTTGCATGATCACCCTGGTCGCAGCCCTGGTGAGGATGAGCGGGAACCCTGAACCTGGACCGCCCGGGCTCATCCTTCTCCGCCACCCGCTGGCCAAGTGATCACGGGGGAGAAGGTAACGTCTCTGTGGCTCGGTTGCAGCAGGGAGCGAGGGACGAGATGCCACATGGAAGGGCCGAACCCCCCCCCCCCCCCGACACCCTCATTCGGTGGGCGCGTGCAGGTCAGTAACAAATGTACACGGCCCATAGCTCCCAACACCTTCTGACTCCTGGGTGAATTTTACATCATCTCTGTAGAAACAAAACGACCTCCAGGCCCACCCGAACCAGCACTGTGTTTCTTTTAGGAGCGACAAAGGCGATTCCTGGCTTGCAGACCCTCCGAGGAGAGACGTCTCCCAATTCTGCATCATGGCGACGCGCTGACGAGGCTGCCTTGTTGAAAGCTAATCAGAGTCGACGCGTTTGCCCCACAGAAAATAAACTTCTCCTTAATGATGTGACAGAGAGACTAGAGCCAGGAAATTTTATCCAAGAAATCCAAAAGGGATGGAGGAAACTGACTTCTCCTTCACGCCAAGCATCTGTAATTTTGACAGTTCACTGATGAAAGAAAAAATATATCAAACAAAACATATCTTCTTAGCTGAAGAAGGCTGCCTGGTAAGGGAGGAGGTTTCAGGGGAAGAAAGTGGAATTTTCCTCTCTCGGCTTGAACAGGAGCCGACGTGGGTTTCCTTCCCTGCGTCCTCTCTCACCGCCTCTGCCCCCCCCCCCCGCCCCTATTCGCCTTTCTCGTTCATTCTCTCCAAACTCCTTACTTCCAGCTCCTCAGCCACGACTGCCCCCCTTGGGGCCCACGGGCCACCTCCCACCCCTCCACCGCCTTCTGAGACATCCCCAGATTTTTCCTGACAATGGATCCTCTCTGTCAACCGTGAGCTGGCGGCCTCGCCATGACTCCCAATGTTGGCTCATGCGTAAACGTGACACAGAGACCTGTCCCAGCCCTGGGGGAGACCAGCCGTCAGCCTCAAGAGAATCTTCTTCTGGGATCCAAGGGTCCCCTCCTCCGACACCTCCCTCCTGCCAGAAAGATCCCAGGTTTTTCCGACGCTCTGGCATGGGAACCGTGAATGGTTGGTGTCCTCTTAGTCCTGGCCATTAGCTTCCTTTCATTCGGCCCATGACGCTGCCCCTGAATAACTCCTGTAAGAGTCAGGATGAAGGCCATCTCCGCCCTCCAGAAGCCACATGCCTCCGCTGGTGGTTTAGGCTGATGTTCATGAAGACCCACTGTGGGTAGATTCAAATGCCATTCGAACCATCAGGAAGCCTGTGGATGTCCTAGGAACATTCAAGGGTTCACAGAGTAGGAAGCTGCTGGCCGCTGAGCTGTGCACCCCACTCTAAAGCTGCCCGGGTCGGGGGGTGGGGTCCGTTCCTATTATTCTTTTGGGTCCCTGGACCAGGATCAACACAATCCGGCTTAAGAACAAAAGTTCAGAGATCTGGCAGCTTCAGGTACAGCCAGATCCAGGGGACCTGACGATACCACGAGCAATGTCTCTCTCTCCACCCTTTGACTCTGTGTTCACGTAGGATCCATTCTAAGTGCTTCTCATGCCGCGACTTCCGGAAGTTTCCAGCCTGTATTCCTGCAGCTTAACAGCCCCCGAGAGAGAGTACACATCTGTCCCCAAAGTCTCTTCGCAACTGCTGTGGCTGCCTCTCATTGGCTGGGCTGGGGTCACATGCTCATCCTTGAACCCATCACCACAGCCAGGAAGCCCAATAGGATGAAAAGCCCTCATTGGCTACGTCTGGGTCATGTGTCTCCCTGGGACTGAGCGGCGAGGTCAGCCCCACCCGAACCGTGTGGATGGAGGGGCAGGGAAGAGACGTCCCGTAGAAAAGCGGGGTGCTCTTAGTAGAAACAGTGGGGAGGGGGCTGGGCGGCGCACAACACGCACCCACGTCCATGTGCGTCAGGCTGGGTGTGGCCCCTGGGGTTGCGCCCTGGTGCTGGAATCCCACACGCTCGTTCCTTTCCGCCTTCTCTAGGAACCCATCTTTTTTTTTTTTTATGTTTTATTTTATTTTTTGAGAGAGAGAGAGAGAGAGAGACAGCATGAACAGGGGAGGGGCAGAGAGAGGACACACGGAATCAGAAGCAGGCTCTGGGCTCCGAGCTGTCAGCACAGAGCCCGAGGCGGGGCTCGAACCCACGGACCGCGAGATCGTGACCTGAGCCGAAGCCGGACGCTCAATGACTGAGCCCCCGGGCGCCCCTGTGGGCACCCTGTCTTGATTTAGAGCACGGCCTGTGGGGTCAGACAGAACTGAATTCCCATCTTAAGCCGGCCGTTTACCGGCCGTGCAGACACTTGCACCGCCTCCGTGAGAAGGCTTGGCAGCGTCTGCCAGGGCTGGCTCAGGGGTCCACGACCCGGCCGGTGCCCGGGGCCCCCTGTTTCAGAGGGCCCGTGCCTGTTGTTGCCATCCTGAAATTCTTCATAACTGAAGGCGGGGGGGGCCCTCGTCAGTCCCGTGGCTGAGCCAGACTCTGCCGGCTGAAGGTTTCGGGGTACTGTGTGCTCAGTCACAGGTCACTGTCCGGGACCAGGGGAGACAGCAGAGGGGACTCAGACATCTGCGCCCGCCCTGTGGCCTGCCCTTTCTCCTCCATCCTTTCGGTCTCGGAGCTCGGCTCCTGCCCTTCGCTGCCGTCTTGCCGGCCTGCCTCTGACTCCTGCCTAGGCTGTTTTGACCCGAGCATCCACCTGACCTTTCCTTCCCACACCGCCACCCTCTTCCTGCCTGCCCTGGGGCTCGCTGCCACCCCCCTGCACGCACATGGGGACCAGCCGCATGTGGGTGCAGTGATGCCTACGATGCCCTTTGACCTGCCCCTCTGCACCCCCTGAGCTGGCCTGGAAGTCCTGACTGGGGTGTGGGCTCGGAGAGCTCGGGGAAGGCCAGGCCACCCCGGCAGGTGCAGAGCCGGACTCTGCCTGACCGCCAAGCCCACGCGCCCCTCACCACTTCCGTCATAGACGCGTGTGGAACCCTGAGACAGGAGCTGCTGGGGGGCGCCGGGGGGGGCGGCACGAGGGCTCGGGAGACGCCACGCCCGGGGGTGTCCGGGAAGCCTGGGGTTCTCTGAGATTGGCGACTGCCCGGCCCTGCCAGCATCTTGGGAGGATCCACTGAGGGCCCGGCTTGGACGGCCTCAGGGTGCCCGCCCTGCGGCGCTTGCTGGGGTCACGTGAGCCTCCGGGCTCCTTGAAAGTCTGAGGCTCAAGTAAGTCCACACCAGCCAAACTCTCTGTGCTCGCGGGTTGGGGACCCGGATGGGGCCCGAGGAGGGAAGCTTAGGACAGTGAGGGGCCTCCAAGGGCACCCGGGCAGCCGGTCCCCCCTCCAGCCTGGGGCTGTGCCCACCCGACCCGGAGCCCCACCTTCTGAGTGGCAGAGCAAGGAGTTAGGAGTGGAGGCTTCAATCTGGGGTCCAGCCACCTCCACACGGGGGCCACCGGCCACAGTGGCCCTTCCCCGGGGGCCACGGTGAGGGCTGTGCAACAGCACGTCTGAAAAGCACGTGGCAGCGCCGAAATGTCCTAAGCTCTCCTCTTCCCGTTTTATGATTTGGGTCCTTAGGGCCTGCCTTTCCCGGGGCCCCCAAACCCGAAAGGAGCCGGCGCTTCCTTGTCCCAGGTCCCAGTTGGCAAATAGCTCCGTGGCCCCCGGGTTGCCCCTTCCTGGGACCCAGAACCTAGATCCCGCCGCCCCATAAAAGCCGGCACCCCCTGCTCCCAACCAATCAATAGTTTTGCTCAATTTCTTGGCTTTAAGACACAAGGCGCCGAGTCTGAGGGCAGGGGGCCGGGGCCCAGCGGGGTGGGGGCCGAGCTCCCACAGAGGAACCGCCAGTGTCGTCCTCCAAACCACTGATGGCGGGACGGACGTTGGCAACGTTCATTCTCAAGGTCTCGACGCTGCGTCTGCGGGCCCCGCAGGGGTGCAGTTCTGCCGAGAAGCAGCTTTTCCCACGCGTCGCTGCAGGGTCCCCCCCACGCACCCCTCTCTGCGCCCCACCCCGCTGCCCCTCGTAGGCTCAGCTTGGAGCTTCAGGTGAGCACCCACGTTCACCGAGACAGGCCCCCTGACGCAGACTGGCGTCTCCTTCGATGTTTGTTTTGGTTTCGGTTGGGTTGAGGAATTTTACAGAATGACCGTGTGGGATCCTGGCGTGTTTATACCCCCAGTGAAACCCGAGACACGGCGTTCCTCCTTCCCACAGATGCTTCTGAATACTTCCAAAGTCCGTTCCAGACCCCTGGGGTGTGCGGGTACTGACCGGTGTGGTTACAGGCCTCCGGGGCACTTATCCCACCTCTGGAGGCCTCAGTTTACACATGCTGTGAAATGGGACTGGGGGATGTCTTCTCTGTGGGAAACATGGCAGATTCGCGCCAAGGAGGCCTCCTCGGACAAACCTGGCTGTAACTTCTCAAGGGGTTTGCAGGAAGGTGGAGGTGGGAGGAGAAATTGCACGTCTGCCTGAGTTGCCCGGGCTCGAGAAAGGCCCCTGCAGAGACATCCTGCACCGGGTCTGCTGCGCGCCGGCCCCGTGACCGGGTAAGTGCCTCTAGTCTAGGGTGACCCACTTGTCCCCGTTTTCGGTCTTAGCCCTGAAGGTCCCACGCCCTCCATCATCGGTAGACTGGGGGTGACAATAGGGTTGGTAGATGACCGCATGAGGTCACTTGAGTGCAGCACATGTGGTCGGACAGAGCTCAGTCCGCAAGAGCCAGAGAAGTCGAGAAGGCGTGGACGTGTTGGCGCTGGCGTAACTAGAAGGCGGCCTCCGCCAGCCGTCATGCTGCCTCTGCTCCCCGGCGGCCGTGCGGGGCCAAAGGCCGCCTCCTCCCAGGGCCAGGCAGGCAGGCAGCACAGTCGTGTGCCCGCCGTGCGTCAGGCGCGGTGCTCAACTCTTGTTCCCACGTTAGAGACGAGAAACCAGGGCGCACAGAGCTGAAGCCACTTGCCCACGCAGCAAACGTCCCGGGGATACTCACCTACCTCTGTCTGACTTCGAAGCCCACCCTTCCCAAGGAGGAAAGAAACTTCCAGAACCAAGGCCAGGAACGGAACCCTGGAGGGTGGACAGGCTCATGGGTCCTGGAGTCACGTTGCCCCGGTAGAAAGCTCTGGTAGGTGAAGGCCTCAGGTCTTTGGTTTCTTCTCCCGCTTCCTTCTGGAGCGGGCGTCAGTGGTGGCCCGTGGGCCTGTCTGGGCTCAGGGTTTGCTCCCCGTGAATCCGGCCCCTGATTTCTCCCTCGTGCCCACGTGGCCCGAGTGTTGCCATAGCGCAGAGTCGGGAACGTGGCTCCTGGCACAGAGCCTGCCGCTTTTGTCCCCCTCTAGTGTCTGTGGTCCTGGCTGGGCCCGGCGGGTCTCCCAGGGGCTGTCGCTTCTGAGATGCTCGGTCCCCCACCCCCTACCCCGCGCTCCAGCCCAGTCGGAGGGGTGGGGGCTGGGTGGGCCCGGGGGGGGGGGTGGGCAAAGCGAACTTTTCTTAAGTTTCCCAGAAACAGTCCTAAACTGTGTTTTGCTCAGTTCATCAACTCGTGTCTTCCCAACCAACTCAGATTAAGTCGACGTAAGTAAACCCAGACCCAGACCAGGTCGGACGGAGTCCTACCCACCTCACTGAGGGCCAGCCCGCGTGTCCGCACTCCGTCTTTCCCGCTCCGGTGTTTATCGCGGGCGTGCGCGTGGCCGGCCCGGGGAGGGCTCTGTCTGGTTACCAGGAAAGGGACCGGAGGCTACGGGACTGCCGCGCTGCCGCGTGCGCAAGCCGTTACGGGGGCACTTTGGGGAAGAGAGGCCAGGCGCTCGGCCGCTGAGCTTACAGAGCGAGGCTGCAATCTTTGCTCACCGACCTCGGAGCCAGACACAAGGTTAAGGGTTATTAACTGCATCTGACTCCCTCTCCCTCTTCTGTAAAAAGGGAATAACAATGGCACCGTGAGAGTCCACGTGAGGACGAGACGAGATGGTGACCTTGGCGGCCGACCGCGGCTCTCTGAGGGTGGGGGTCACTGCTCAGGTTTCGCGAGGCGGCCAGAGTCCCTCCACCCCCGACGTGCTCAGAGCAACACCAGCCGAGGAGCCAGCGTCCTCCGAAGGCAGCGGGAGCCCTTCACAAGCACGAATGTGCAGAGACGAGGTCTCCGAGGCCCGGGACCTTGGGCGTGCAAGCAGATCATGGCACCGGACGGATTCCTGGACCCTCTGTCTACACTCTGTGGGAATAGGCCCTCCAGAGCCCCGAGATGGGCTCCCCGGGGCTCGCCTCCTCAGCGAGCCCAAGAGGCGCCTGGAAATGCTGCTTTTCCGGGGATGCTCCACAGGCTGCGGTCGGAGTGCGGACAGACGGGGCCTGCGTCCCTGTGTGGCCTCCCACCGCCTGCGCGTGCAGTCACGTCTCCCCTCAGGCCTCGGCCTCCTCATCCTTAACAGAGCACGGACCTCACTGGGCTCATTCGTTTCCTAGGGCCGTCCTAACAAATGACCACAAACCGTAGGGCTTAAAACAGAAATGCCCTAGCTCACAGTTCCGGGGGCCAGAAGTCCAAGATCAAGGCAGCAGGGCCGCACCCCTTCTGAGGCTGTAGGGGAGAATACACGCTTGCCTCTTGCAGCTTCTGGTGGCTCCCGGCTTCCCTGCTCGTGGCTGCACGGCTTTCGTCTCCCCTGTGTCTTCATATGGCCTCTCCCCTTCTCAGTGCCTCTCATTTGGGTGTCTCTTACAAGGACACCTCTTTCGGGGCACCTGGCTGGCTGGGAGGCTCAGTCGGTTGAGCATCGGACTTCGGCTCAGGTCACAATCTCACGGTTCGTGGGTTCGAGACCCACGTCGGGCTCTGGGCTGACAGCTGAGAGCCTGGAGCCTGGTTCCAATTCTGTGTCTCTTTCTCTCTCTGCTCCTCCCCTGTTCACACTCTGTCTCTCTCTGTCTCTCAAAAATAAATAAAATGTAAAACAAAAAACAAAACAGGACACTTCTTTCATTGAGGGCCCACGCCGGTCATCCAGGATGATCGCATCGCGAGGTCCTAAACTTAATTACATCCTCAAACCCCGCTTTTCCAGATCAGACCACATTTACAGATTCCAGGGATGAAGACGAGCACAGGCTGGTTTGGGGGGGGCACTGTTCCACCTGCTGCAGTCAGGCTGAGAGTCCGAGGAAATGGACCCCCAGAAGCCAGAGCCCTGTGTTCAAATTCTGGCGGCGTTGCTCCACTGTGCGACTTTAGGAAGCCATTAACCCTCTCTGCCTTATTTTTTTCAGCGATGGGGGGAGATGCTAGTAGACTATATCTTGAGGGATTGTTCTGGTAGCGAAACGACCTCAGACATGTTCATGGCTTAGCACAGCCCTGGCCGTAACATCACACAGCCGCCACATGGAGGCCAACGTTGTTATTTATAAATAGGGCTGCTGTTTGTCCCCCCGGAGCCGTGGGCCGCCACCCGATTCCCTTCTCCTCCTCCCGTGATGGGCCCCTTCCCGCTGAGCTGCTTGGACGCCCTCTGCGCACCTTCCCAGGACACCTGCTTGCCTACGGCTTCCGGGGCTCATGCCCACCCTCAGCCTCGCAGTGGGGGATCCTTCCATCAATTAAAACCGCGGTCGCCCCCACCCCCACTCCCCAGTTCCCAACTGCCTGTGGGGTAGAGCATTAAGATGCAGTTTCTGCAAAGCCCCTTTATAAAAGGAGAGCAGTTGAATGCTCTCGGATGTAGGAGTAATTATAATTCCCAAGTTTCTCTGAACATTTTTCTAACTGGATCTTTCTGTGTCGTAGTCTCAGAATAGACACACTTGTGGGCTTTCCTGGGCTCAAAATAGTTGTGAGATAGGGGTTGAAATCGACATCTGAGTTTGAATTATAACAACTCGGGCACAACTTTTGATTGGATGAACTTCACCAGCCAAATGCGGCTCCTTCTGCAAATGCAGCTTCCTTTTATGGAAGAACAAAATCCCTGCGTGAGGGCTGGGCCTTGAAGCCCGGCTGCCCCAGCGCGGCGGGCTCGGGGCGTGAGGGCGGCGCCCCCCACTGGCCGCGCCGATTCCCCATCCACCTGCGGGGGGGGGCAACGTCGGATGCAGACAGGGTTCCCGCTGCCAGGCCTCGGGGGCTGAGGGTCGGCAGGCCTACCCGCTGGGGCGCAGGGACTAAGGGCCTCGGCATTGAGGACAGACGCGTGGGGTTTGAATCTTGCCTCCACCCACTCAGGGCCGTGGGGACTCTGGGCAACTTTCCCCCACCTCCTGTGCCTCAGTTTCCTCTTCTGTCAAGTGAGAGAATGATGTGCCCGCCTCCCTGGGTTCTTGTAAAGATTCAGTGAACTGATGCACGTAGGGGGCTTAGAGCGGTGACTGGCACGGGGCGAGTGTTGCTTATTTTCCCTGCTTGGCACACAGCAGGTACACAATAAATGAGGACCCAAACCGCGTTAGAAGTCATCAGTCCTCCTGCTTGACACATGGGGATGCCCAATAGGGCAGGCTCCATGGGGACCCTGGTGGCTGCCACGGATTTGGGCAGCGATTGTGTCGGTACCATGCCAGCCCCCGACACGTGGGGGGAAGGGCAGCTCTCGCCCTGGGAGTCCCTTCTTCAAAAAAGCACTTGCGAAGCTTAAGGAAAAGAAAAGCCGTCCCGGCCCCGGTCCCCTGCCCCCGGCCCGAGGTGCTGTGTTTCAAGGGACTGAATTCACTCTCCAGTGCAGGAAACCTCGACTACAGGCCCGGCTCAGCTTCGGGAACCTGCGTCTTTGGCAGAGTCCACATTAGCCCCAACTGTAGAAGGGAAAGAGAGTGCGCTTAACTTCCTTTTTTTTCTTAAAACAATATTTTCTGGATTGAACTGAAACCGTCTCATCAGTAGATCCCCTCCGGGGGCTCCCTGAGCCTGTGCAGAAAAGGAGGGGTGGGGGGAGAGAGGGCCTGTCTGGCTTGATTCATCCCTTTGAAACATGGCCGAAAGGTACTCATGCCAGAGCTCTTGGAGGGCAGCGCAGGGACTACGGTGCCTGAGCCGGACGCCAGTCACCTTGTGGGCCTTCCTGAAGCGTGACACCGACCAAAGGGAGACGCAGTCAGAACTCCGACCCCAAGAGCTCTTTATCCACAGAGAAGACGCAAGAAACGGGGAGACGTAAAGAAGCCAGGCTGGGCCACTCTGCTGGGGACGCGTCACCCCAGCCGCTACTCAGCCCATGACCGCGTTTATCTGCAGCAGAGAATCGAGCTCTTGACTGTAGCCTCGCTCTGTGAAGTTTGACCGAGTCCGCAGCACGGGGCGAATCGCCGTCCGAACGCTCCCATTAGTATTGGATCACATGCCCCTGAGTTAAGGCGAGGCAGGAACAAATATGGAATTTAAAAAAAAAGTGAGGGGCGCCTGGGGGGCTCAGTCGGTTACGCGTCTGACTTCGGCTCAGGTCATGATCTCACGGTTCGTGGGTTCGAGCCCCGCGTCGGGCTCTGTGCTGACAGCTCAGAGCCTGGAGCCTGCTTCTGATTCTGTGTCTCCCTCTCTCTCTGACCCTCCCTTGCTCACACTGTCTCTCTCTGTCTCAAAAATAAATAAAACATTAAAAAAAAAAGTGTAACAGGCCCTCCTCACCGCTAGGAAAATTACTATTTTAAAAGTCTCTGTGTGTTCCCCCTTCACTGCCCTGTCCTGTTTCATGCTTATCACAGCGTCCAGCGGTGGGGCCACCTCTGTGTCCCGTCTCTCTGAGCACCTGGCACAATGTAATCAGCACTTAGCAAGCCACAGGGGAGAAGAGGCCCCAAAGGCAGGAGCTCCTCGCAGACCCAGCCCTCGGGTGCTGAATTCTAGGACGCAGCTGCGTTGAGAGAAGAAACACTACACGTTATCACTTGTCCCTCTGACTCTTTTCTTAGCGGAGGTGACCTTATGCTGAGTTAAACGGGCGCGTTTCAGCCCTGTAGCTCTATGACTTCTGACGCGCGCCTTCACCCCCAGGACACCACCCCGTCAAGACCTAGAACGTGGCCAGCCAGCACTCCAGGAAGCGCTGAGCTTCATTTTCACCAGGAAGCTATTGTTACAAATGACATGCTACGAGCAAACAGAACTCTTGTTTTCTTTGCGAACTGAAGGTAGCTTTTCAGCTAAGAACTTCCGGTTTCTCGCAGTTTGAAACAAGACTATTTTCTACAACAGGGATGGCTCCCCGTCACCCCAGTTACTGTCCAGGGAGAAGCCGTCTCTCCTCGGGGCGGGGGAGGGGCGTTTTCATGGTGTGGCTGAGTGGGAAGATGGCTCCTCATCTTGGAGACTGCCATGGTGTCTTCTCCCTTCAGGAGGACCCTCTGGCCCTGGTGGACCACAAGCCCTGGGAGGCAGATGTCACTGTAGTGTCCTGAGGCCTACCTACAGCCGACTCTGGCGCCTTCCATGAGTCCCCGTCACCTGTTCTGAGGCCCCCTCTCTGGGAGGGGATTGCACTTGGATTGCACTGACCCCAAGGCGGGTGAGGCTAAAGGGCATATGATGAAACTAGGGCACCGGCAAGTGCAGTAGAAAGATGATTCCCTTCCCCGTTCTCTGCGTCCTCACCAAATGCCAGTCTCAGGCCAGCCACGGAGATGGGGGATGTGGTGAGCACTGGAGAGAGAGGAGGAAGAGGATGCCCGTGAGGAGCTGGGGGCGGCGTTCCCTGTGGCGATGCTGTGTCCAGAAGACAGGGATCAAAGCAGTCAGGGAGGTGTGACACCTTACATTTGAGGGTCCTGGGAACTCTCGGGCCAGTGGCTGGGCTCTCTGAGGCCTTGGAGACTCTGTGCCTATAGGTGGGTCTCCCCGGAGGACTCCTACGCATCCCTCAACAACCCAGCCTGAAAGTTACCTCCTCTGAGACTCCTTTCAATCTGCTCAGTCAATGCTTCTGACTTCCCTGCCTCATGCTTCTCCAAGTTCCTTTGCTTTATAGGCTTATTTTTTCTTTTTTAATGGAGCCTATTTCTTTAAATTTACTTTTGGGATCTCAGGGGCAGAGATTTGCATAAATCTATCTTCTGGGCTGAAAACTCTCAATCTTCCCTGATCCCTGGAAAGCCCCTCCCTGCTTCATCTACTCCCTTCCCTGCCCCTGGCCTGCCTCCGTCCCTCGCCCCTGCAGTCCCCACTGTCCTCCCTCCCGCACGGCCCACACCCTGCACTGACGTGTGTCCTTGGGACTGTGCGTGTCTTCCCCACGAGAAAGAACCTGAGAACAGAACGGCGCAGCACGCGCCCTCCCAGCCTCCTTCTCTCCCGGCGCGCCCCACCTCCGCTTTTGTTTCCGTTGCCAAATTTCATGCTGCCATTTTGAGACCCCAGGGAGTGGGAAGCTTTGAGGCAAGAAGATAGGGCTGTGACTCCAGATGTTCCTCATCTCCCACATCTGGGTCTTTTTGCACAGAACCTCGGTAAGATCTGACGATTATAAAGCCCCGAGCAGACGGCCCCGTGTCCCCTCCGTCACAGGTCGGCTAAGAAGGCCCCAGCAATTTTAATTACCCTTCGGGCGGCTCAAGCAGGGGAACCAGAGGGTATTTTAATCATCGAGACACAGATTTCAAATCAAAGTGATCATCCTAGCCGGGATCAACCCAGGTCTCTCACGAATCCTTGGTCAAAATGAGTTTTCAAGAAGTTCTGTCTTAAATTATTTTTATGGATCGTTCCAGTTTTCAGTGAATATTTAGTCTGCAGCTCACAAAAAATCTCCCTCTTTGAGGGGGGGAGAAGAAAACTGGCTTTCGTTTTACAGTTTTTGTCTTGGTCAGCATTTCTAACGGCAAGAATGACAGACTTTGCTTGGGAAAGGCCAGTGCCGACAGCTGTGTTTTATTATTGAATATTTCTGGGGGTGAGCTTGGCCGCGGCTCTGTTTATATTGCTTGTAAGATCTCATACAAGACCCTGCGAGGCCGTGGGCCTCGTCCGAAGTGTCTGATGTGCTGGCTAATTCATTCCATCCCCTCCTTCCCCGGTCCCTTCCCTTTTATTTTTTTTCCAAGGGCAAACGGAGCACTGCCAGAAAATGGAGTCCGATGGAGGGGTGCTGCGGACACCAGGTTTCCAACACGCCTCCAGGTTGCCTCCTCGGTCCGTGACGGTGCAAGGGGACTGTCTCGCTCCGGGGACCCAAGAGTGCCGCTTCTCCACGAAGCCGCTTGTCCCCAAGGTCAAGCAAATAAGCTTCAGTTCGGTCTTGACACCGACCTTATGGCTAGCACCTCCCCTCACTCAGCCCATCAGATCCCACTGCTGGCTTTGGGGGGGCTGTCTGCTCACAGACAGAGAGGAGCTGCATTTTGTGTCCAAAACCTTTGTTTTGTTTAAAGCCTGCGAGCCAAGCAAACCTGGCTCTGGAGGTAGGAATGAGGGTGTCAGCATCTTGCATTGTCTCTTTTCCTTTATTCTTCACGAGCACAAAACGAACCCCACGAGAGAAGGCACCGGGCTACCTGGGCTCCCCTGGCCCCAGGCCATTTGTTTATGCATTTGCTTTGTCAGTTTCTGGGGGCGGGTATAGAACCAGAGTCCAAATATCAGCAGCCTTATCCTTGCACCCTCAAAAAAGATCGCCTCCCACCCCTTGCATACACAGAGGGGGTCCATAACTCTCTGTCCGGTGTCTGCAAATGTGGGAAGGGGGTGTCGATTTGTCACGGTCACCTCGGGTCTGTCCCCATAACGAGCTTGCGTTCCAGGTCCTCCCAGACTCTCTGGCCTCGACTTTTTACGGTGCCGAGCCCACCAGAGCTGCAGGCTTTGGTGTGTTCCCACCGGAAACTGTCTCTCCCACAAGACGGCCGCGCCCGAGGAAGATTTGCCGGGGGGGAGGGGCTGGAGACACTGCGGGGGTTGGCATCCCAAAGGCACAAACGACATTGGACTCATTTTTCCTGGAAGCTTCTCCGTCAGGTGTCCCAGGTGGCCCTGACCCGACGTCGCCGTCCTGAGCACCTGCTCGGCTGGGCAGCTGGGAGTGAGCTGAGCTCCGCGCAGGACCGCACCACGTTTCAGGGGCGTGGAGGGGGCCGCTCCGAGCCCGGCCCCGAGGAGCACCAGGCAGGCGGAGACCTGCGGATGGGGCAGGGCAGGCGGGAGGCAGCGAGTAGTCCAGCCCGGCTCTCCAGGTCCCCGGGACGGGATGGGCGGGTCCACCGCACACTCAGGGATGGGAAAGGTCAGGAGAAGCTCGGGGGGAGGGGGGAGCCCCAGGATTCCATGAGGACCCAGGGCCCTGGGCTGGGTGGCTGAAGCCAGGGTCCCAGGGCTCTGCCCCGTTGGCTTCTCCCTCCTGTCCCTTCCGGGTCTTCCTCCCCCACTTTCCTGACACCCCCCGGCACCCTTCCCTTGGGCAGCTCTCAGTCTGTGCCCCCACAGCCCACCAAGGCTGCCTGCTTCTCTCTGTTCTAGGACCTGCAGCCTCATCTGCTCCGACTTTCCCGGTTCGAACTCCTCTCCTTTTCTGGATTTGCCTAAATTGTGGGTTATTGGCCAACACCTTGGACATCAGATGTCCATCCTGATCAAGCGTCTTGAACGCACGTGCTGTGTGGGGGTGTGCAGGTTTCTAGGAGCCCCGCGTCCTTTCCTCCCTGGGGGCCCCCCTCCACCCCCTCCTTCCCGCCGACCTGCCGACGGGCCCGTGCGTGGTTCCTGTGTTGAGCATCTGACTCTCATTTACCCCAGGAAGTGGAAGGGCCGTCACAGAATCAGGGCAGCAGGGAAGGGACTGCCGTCCTGGGGCTCCCGCTGTCCCCTGTGCCCCGTGCAGAGTGTGGCTCTGGAGACCCTCGCCGAAGCATTACCTGAGCCATTTTTCTTCCTGAGGCTGGAGCTCGCTGGCGGCCCCCCCGCTTCTGAGAAGCAGGGTGGAGAAGCGCCCGGTGCCCACACCTGTGGGCATCTCTCCTGAACCTTCCCTCATGCTGTCCTCTCAACCTCCATCCTCCCCAACTGAGGGGACGTCGCCTGCCTCCGGATGACCTGTGCTCGACGCTGAATCCCAGGGCAGGTGCGAGGCAGGGGTGGGGGGCAGGGGGTATACAATCTGCCGATTTCTAAGCTCCTTTGTCCGCGCTTCTTCTCACCTGTGAAATGGGAACAATGAGTTCTGGGCTTGGGGGACCTAATGGCAGGGGACACAGCGACACCGTGACCTCTGCTTTACCAGCGGGAGACGCGGCTGCAGGTAAGGAAGCGGACTGCTTGAGGCCCTGGGCTGCCGGGCGGGCGGCAGAGAGGAGGCCTAGGGCCCTGACCCCGCATGGCGCCGCCCCTCCCCCGCCAGCCGGACCCGGGCCGCACCCCCCGCGGACAGCACCATCCTGCGCTAGGTGCTCCGCATACTTCAGCTTAGTCCTCCCGAAGACGGGAGCCCCATTACCGTCCCTGCTGCACAAAGGGGAAACTGAGGCCCGAGTCGTTTCAGCAACTCGCTCAAAGTCGTGTGATGGGCAGGCGGCAGAACCAGGATTAGCTTTTCTGTCCAGTACCTGCTGCCTCCTCCAGCCTAGTGCCGGCAATCCCCGCGGGGTAGACCCTGCACTGCCTGCACCGCTGCCCCCAGGCCCCACAGAAGACCTCGGGGTCCATTTCCACACGCCTGCACATACACACGCAGACGCGCGCACACGAAACCGCTTTTGATCACAAAGGACATTCAACCAAGATTAACAACTCGACTCGCCTGGGGGCCCCTTTGGTTCCAGATGCTTTCTGCTAATTCCAGACGGTTGTTTTGTTGGTGGTAAATGAGTGTCTTCAAGCTCTTGGCTTCGGTTTGCGAGAGCAGGATTTCTTTCCCTCCCCTGAGTCTCCTCCCCGGATCCAGGCCACAGAGACGCGGGCTCCCAGATGTTGTGCAGCCTCAGCGCTGGGCGTCAGCCCAGCCAAGGAGCCCGCAGCCCAGAGACACCACACGCTGATGGAAACTGCTACCCCAGCCCTCGTTTTCTGGATGAGGTTTTTTTAAGTTAAATGGGTTAACTCGGGGCTTCTTAGATTTTAAGGCACCTGCTCACCCCCCCTGGAGGTTTTGTTAAACTGCAGATTTTGGTCTGGCGGTTCTGGGATGGGGCCTGGGATTCCGCATGTCAGAGCAGAGCCTGCTGGTCCCAGGACCACTCTTCTAGAAGCAAGGGAGGAGGGGCCGGCGGATGGTCTGCGTGTGGTCGGTGCCTGCAGGGTGTCCGGGGGCTGGATGTGAGTGGGCTCCAGAGAAGAGGCAGGGAGGAGGGTCGGCTTCGGGGACAGGGACACGGGTGGTGGTGAGTGGCCCACATTTGGCTCGTCCTTCAGGCTCGGGGACCAGAGGAAGAAAGGGCTGAGAACCGCCGACAGCTCCGTCCCCAGGGGCTCACCGGGTTCCAGGAACCCTGCCTTCCCTCTGATTTGGCAGCACAATGAGGCCTCTTCCCCAGCCCCGACTTTGGCCAACAGAGGCCCCGGGGGCACCTTGCTCCAGCGCCCCCGCCCCCCTACCCCTGCCGTGGAGCCCTAGGAAAGCTCAGGGCGTCCCGAGGACAAAAGATACCATCTGGAAGAGACACGCAGCTCCTGTTTAAAGATTTTTTTTTTAATTTGGAAATCACTTCAAACTTTACAAAAAAGTTGAAAATAAAAATAAAAATCCTACAGAGAACGTCCATTTACTGTTTTCTCGGATTTATTGAATGTTAACGTCTTACCTCTTTGCTTTACTACTATGTGTTCCGTCCCCGTCTTTGTTCTTTCCTGATCTCTCCTCCCACCTCCCCCCCACCCCGACACGCACGGGTAGGTGTTTCTGAGCCTTTTAAGAGCACGTCACCCCTATATGGTCGTGCGTATTTCCGAAGAAGGGGTGCCCTCCTGCCCGGCCACAGTACAGGTAGCAACGTCAAGAAAGCTAATGCGAGGAGCGCCTGGGGGCTCAGTCGTTAAGCGCCTGACTTTGGCTCAGGTCATGATCTCACGGCTCATGAGTTCGAGCCCCACGTCGGGCTCTGTGCTGACAGCTCAGAGCCTGGAGCTGCTTCGGATTCTGTGTTTCCCTCTCTCACTAACCCCTGCTCACGCTGTCTCTCTCTCTCTCTCTCTCTCAAAAATAAATAAAAACATTAAAAAAAGAAAGAAAGAAAGCTAACATGAGCGCCATTCTTTATCCGATCCTCTATCCATACGCCAGTTTGAACAATTGGCCAAACACTGTCCTCTGCAGAATTTTCTCCTGCAGGAGCAGGATCCGGTCTAGGACTGGGTTTTGCGTTTAATTGTCACGACTCTTTACCATCCTTTAACCTGGAACATTTCTGCAATCTTCCTGTGTCTTTATGGCCTTGAGTCTTTTGAAAAATATACAGTCCCTCCTCCCCATCCCCTTTTTAAAAAACAATAGAATGTTCCTGTTAAAGTCAGGTTGGGGCTTGCGGCCGGCCCACGACGTGCTGACGTGCGTTCGCTCCAGGGACCCCCCACCTGGTCAAGATGCGGTCTGGTTCCTTCCCTGCATAATTACTATCCTTTCTTGAGACTGCACAGACACGCAGCCCTCAGCGAGTTCCCCCGTCACCCACAGGTGGCCCGGGCCCTGGGCAGTCTCTGCCGCCTTCCGTAGCTGCGTCTGCACTTGGCATTCTACTTTACGCAAGAGCGCTTCCTCCCCGATTCATTCATTCATCCATCCATTCATCTACTTACTGCGGGTATGGACTCATGAATTCCAATTTTTCCCCAATGGTTTATTATTCATTACTGCTCCTAATTATTTCAAAGCATCCCAGATTTGGCCAGTGGGAACCACTTTAAGCCTCTCTTGTGTTCATCTGACATGTCTGCCTCATTGTTTTTTCTGAGAACATCCTTACTTGCTGGAATAACAAGCTATTTGAGGCTGATCTGGTACCTTCCTTGCTCTGGCCCTGGACTCAAGTGGTTCTCTGAGGAGCCTGTTCCTTTGGGGAATGGTTTTAGGAACTCAGATCTACTAGGGGACACTCATTGCTGTGGGGTGTCTTTGTTTCTGGGCTTTTCCAGGAGACGGAGCTAAGAACTATCTGACATATAGATGTAGTTGCATGTGTACACACACACACACAGGTGCAGCCATGGGAACACACACGCACACACACACACACACACAGGTGCAGCCATGGGAACACACACGCGCACACACACACACACACAGGTGCAGCCATGGAAACACACGCGCGCACACACACACACAGGTGTGGCCATGGGAACACACGCACACACACACACATAGGTGCGGCCATGGGAACACACACACACACACACACAGGTGCGGCCATGGGAACACACGCACACGCACACACACACACAGGTGCGGCCATGGGAACACACGCACACACACACACACACACAGGTGCGGCCATGGGAACACACGCACACGCACACACACACACAGGTGCGGCCATGGGAACACGCGCACACACATACACACACCACAGAGGTGTGACGTGGAAACCTCGTGCTCCCCCCACGTCTCCACGCGGTCACAGAGCCTGCCTGTCAGACCGGCGGCCAGGCAGTTCGTCGTGTCCAGCTGTCAGCATGCGCAAGGTCCCTCTCCTTTCGAGCCGAAGCTGAGGTCCTGCGAGGAAGCCTGCCCCCCGACGCTTGAGCAGCTGGTATCCCAAAAGCCTGCCTGTTACCGCCCAACGTGGGACACCGTCCCGGACAGTCCTTGCTCAGGGGACCCTCTGTCGGGCTGGCGGAGGCTTCGTGGAGTCCACAGATGGTCCGAAACCCCCTCTGCCCGGTCCTGCGTCCTGTCCTTTCCTTCAGGAAGTTGCTCTGGGCAGCTGCGGGCACCGCCAACTTCACCCCAGCCGTGCACCTGCCATCCCAGGCATCAGATTCCCCTTCCTTCCTGGTGGGAATCCTGGCTCCGGAAAATAACATCACACTTACTCATATGCTCGAGTCCATAACCCAAAACAGCCTCACAATTGTGTTGCTCAGAGCACACCAACGCCTGTTCAAAAGACGTGAGTGTACATTTTACCTTCAGGACAGGTTCAGCCCCAAACCCGGAGCCCCGGCGCTGCCCGCGACCCTGTGATGAGTTCGCAGAGTTAGTTCTTGCTTTCTCTCCCTTTTGCCTTTTCCCCTTCCAGTGTGGTTATAGCGTTCGTTTGAAATACTCTCGAGCTCATTTGTTTGTTCCCTTCCGGTCTTAGACGGATTGTATCAATTTATTTTTATGGTTTTGGATGCGTAAGACATCAATGTGATCCCAAATGTCAAAACCAGACTGAAAGGCGCACCCAGCAAAGGGCCTTCCCGCCGGGATCCCTTCCCCCCTCCCCCACTCCGTGCTCACGGGAATCAAGTTCATTGTTTCCTGGTTATCTCTTCTGTGGTTTTCTTTCTTCGTGTGTTTTCCTGTTTTTTTCTTTCTCTGTGTGTTTTCTTGTTTCCCTGTTTTCTTACCCAGAAGGCAGGGCACACACTCTGATGTTTAAGAGTTGGCAGATCTCCTGGAAATCTCTCTGGACTCGTTCACAGGGGGCTCGCTCGTTCTTTGTGCCGCTGCGAAGTGCTCCACGGGGCGGACAGGCCTCAGTCTGCTCACATCGCCCCTGCACACAGGCTTGCCGGTTGCTGGGAATGTTCTGGAATTACAGACAATCGTGCGACGAGGGACCTACGAGGGACCTTGTGTGTGCGCATTTCCATATCATGGGAGACGCATCTTTAGGGTGAATTCCTGGAAGCGGGATGGCTGGTTTGGAGGTAGGCGCGTATGTCATTTTGTGTGATCCCAATTTTCCTCCGTAAACACTGGATCTACCTCACTGAGCCTCCCACCGGCAAGGCGAGTGAGGGCCCTTTCCCAGTCTTGTCAGTGGAGGCTGGGGTCGAGCTTCTGACCTTGGCCATTCTGGTGGGTGAGCCACGGCGCCTCAGGGGGACCGACGCTGGCATTTCCCTTACTTGGCTCGTTTCATATACTAAAATGCCGTTTCACATCTCCTTTTGTGACTCGTCTGTTCATGTCTTTGGGTCATTTTCCTATAGTAGGCTGTTTTCCTTGTTTTTTGGTTTGTTTTGTGTTTGTTTTTTTGTTTGTTTTTTTGTTCTACGTATTTTAAACCATATTAATCTTTTATCTCTGAGATTTTCTGGCAGTTTACCCTTTGTCCTTGGATTTTGCATATGGTGCCTTTGGCCATGCAACAGGTTTTTATTAAATTAATAAAAATTTTGTTAAGTTTGTATGACACGATCAGTCCTGATTTTTCCTCCTAGTTGACGTCCTCACCTCCACCCACGTCTCCTGACACTTGTACGGTTCACAGTTTCGTGTGGCTCTCTGATCCATGTGGAGTCACTCTTGTGTTCGGGATGAGGAATGGATTAATTTTACCTTCTTTCCAAAAGGCTGTCTAGTTGTCTCCACACATTTATTACGTGGATCACCTTAGCACTGGGCTCATTTTTAATTCTTTCACAAATGACCCTGGGGGAGTGGGGGGGGGGGCTGTGGGGGCAGGGTCTGGATGGTATTTCCTAGGAAAGAACGGCCCGGCCTTTGTAGGCTGAGGGGCCTTCTCCTTCGGCCTCCCTGGACTGCTTCTTGGCTCCTCGAGGCTCCAGGACGCTGGAGGCCGTGCCTGGTCCAGCAGCAAGACGGCGTGCCATCGGCGTTCCTGGGGACCAGGGTCCCTCCGACCCAGGACGTGTGGCTCCAGCTTATGACGGCAAAGCCAGGAGGCGGAGGGGGAGCACAGGCAGACCGTGAGGACCTCTGGGATCTCTCAACAGCAAGTTGTGTTTGGCCAGAGCCTTCGGAACATATTTTCCTTTGTCTGCACTTAAGAGGTCAGTTTGTGAAGTTGCGTGCTCTTGACCTGCTTGGACTCAAGGTCCGCAAAAGCCAAATTTTGTAGTTAAAGAACCTCAGCAAGTTCCCGGGGCCACGCACCCCGGGGTCCCCCAGTACTGGAGGCCAGGGCTGCGATGCCTTCCCTTTCACTCTGCATCTGCCTGCTTGGAGTTTTCAAGGACAGTGAGATTCTGAGTTAGGATTCGGTAGGCAGGCATGGGGTCCTCGCCATGTTCATGGAAAGCAGAGCTGAGGTTGGGGGTGGCAGCTCTTCCCCGATGTGGGTGTGACGTCTGGGCTGGAGTGCCCCGGACCTGGCAGGGAGGGTGGCCGGGGAGTGAGGTACTCCGTGATCAAGGCCACCCACTGCTAGGCTCCCAGTTCAAGGTGAGCAGGTGAAGCCCTGACGCAAGGGGTCCAGGGAGACCACCATCCACCAGCGGAGAGGAGCTGGTGGTCAATGCCCACCCACTGTGTTCCCGTGTGGTGGGCTCTGAGCACATTCTCCGCACCCCCGAGGGCCCCAGGGCCCCAGCAGCTGACAGTAGACCCAGCTGGGCAACTAGCCTTGGCTTTTCTTGCTTTTCTTTCGCCTCAACATCCCCATTCACTCTTCTCTGCTTCTGAGATGACCTTTACAAAATGATCACCCGATCCTTGCCTCAAGCTCTGCTTTTGAGGGAATGCAAAGGAAGACTGGTCTCCTTCCCTCCACGTTTGCCTGTGGCACCGTGGGCACCGGAGCGGGACCTCTCTCTGCTGTGGGAACACCCTGGATCTTGCAGGGTCTCAGCCTCACCCCTCCCTTCCCCCCAGGTGCCAGGAGTGGCCCCAGCCCCACCCTCTGTGAGGACTGAAAATCTCCAGACTTTGCCAGATGTCCCTGGAGGCAAAACGACCGGGAAGGAGAACCACTGACTTAGAACAAGAGGCAGAAACCCAACAGCCAATGAGATCCCAGTGAAGGAGACAAGTGTCCCCAGGGGACCGTGGGGCCGGGGTGGGGCCGGAGGGCAGCTCGGGGAGAAAGGTCCCACCCCACCCCCATTCTATCTTCAAAGGAAGCTAGACGCTGAGGGTCAGTGGCATTTTTTTCCGATTTCAGGCACACAGTTGGCCGAAGCAAACATGTGAGAACCCGCCTTGGCCCTTGGCCCCCAGGGAGCAGCCCTCTTTCCCCCCAAAACCTTTGGTCCTGAGACTGACCCCAGGCTTTCAGCTTCAGGCCTCCCTGCTGCTGGGAGCTGAGCCCAGCAGGGGCCTGGGAGAGGCAAGGCTTTGCTCTTGTCCTTGGAATATTTCCAGTGATTTCCCAAAAGTCCTGAGGCCGGGCAATCTTGACCGTGGAGAGGGAGGCAAGCACAGGAAGGCATTTTCTGGGAACTCAGGCCCCTGTCGGGGAGTGAGGCCCTCGGGGCTGGGCCTCCAAGGCCCCCTGCAGGGCTGTCAGAGCCCCAGAGCCACACACTCTGGGGATTCATCACACTTCAGTGCCTTCAAAAGAAATAGAGCCTAGAAGCTGAACTACACACGAAGGCGAAGTCCTCCCTGCAGGTCCTCCCCCCCCCCCGACTTCCCGGGCTGGGGTATGAAACCCGGATTCCACGGTCCCACCTGCACCTGCATTGCCCCAACACCTGCTACGTACCTGGGCCGGTACCTAAATGACATTCTACCCCTGAGCCCACCAGAGTGTGGGCTCCATGAAGGTCAGGAGCTCGGGTCCTGGGATGTCACAGTGTCCCCAGCACCTCAAACGGTGCCTGGCATGTGGCAGACGATGGAGGGACACCCGCCGAGGACAGAATGCCTAATCTCACAGCAGCGAGGGGGGCAGGAAAGGCTTAGTCTCAGAGAGGGCGAGTCGCTTTTTCAAGGTCACGCAGCTAGCCGGTGGGGGCAACGCGGACAGGGCGCCGCTCAGGTCTGCTGTCTTAGCTGCTTCCCCACACCCACCGCCAGCTTGGCCGGGAGGACCACACCCTGAGCGGTCTATTTGCTGAGCAAACGAGCATCGCATCGGACACGGAGACGAACGGCCTCGGCGGAAAAGTCCACACTCAGTGAAGTGTGTGCACCTGCACGTCACAAGCTTCCCGGGGTAGGCGTCTCCTGCGGTGCTCTAACCAATCACCCCCACACAGCAGTATCCAAACAACACAGGTTTATTTCTTACACTTCTGGAGGTCAGAAGTCTGCAGTGGGTCTCCTTGGCCAGAAATCAAGGTGAAGGCCTGCCTTCCTTCTGGAGAATTCTATCTGTTGCCTTTTCCAGCTTCGAGAGGCTGCTGCATCTCCTGGGGTCCGTCCTCCAAGCCAGCGCTGACCTCTGCTCTGACCCCCCCGCCTCCCCGTTCCTCTCCTGAAGACCCCTGTGATTACCGTTCAGCCCCACCTGGATCATTCAGACCATCCTCACCTCAACATCTTTAACTTACTCCCTTCTGCAGAGCCCTTCGGCCACGCTGAGTGACAGGTACACCCATAGGCTCTGGGGAGGACGGAGTGGACGTCTTCGGGGGCCGTGGCTCAGCCTGGCCGGTTTGAGGAGCTGTATTTCTAGAATCGCAGCACGTCTTCGAGAGCCTGGGCCGTCGTCCCGAAAGACCACAGAACATGGGGGGCTTCAAACAACAGAATATATTTCTGCCCACATCTAGAGGCTGGGAGCCCGAGACGGTCCGGGGGCCGCGTCCGGGGGTCGGGTGAGGGTTCTCCTCAGCGGGCGGACAGAAGAGATGGGACAGAGAAGCCATTTATCGATCCCTTACCGAGATGGCTAGCCTTACTGGGTCAAGACCCCACTCTCAGGACCTCATCTGATATTTTTTTAATTGTTTAAAATGTTTACTTAATTTTGAGAGAGAAAGACAGAGCATGAGCAGGGGAGGGGCAGAGAGGGAGACACAGAATCGGAAGCAGCTCCAGGCTCCGAGCTGTCAGCACAGAGCCCGACGCGGGGCTCGAACCCACGAACCGTGAGATCATGACCTGAGCCGAAGTCGGACGCTCAACCGACTGAGCCACCCAGGTGCCCCTCATTTGATCTTAATTATCCCCCAAGATAGTCACATTGGGGTCAGGGCTTCATATGGATTTGGGAGGGGACAGACTTCGGTTCACAGCATCAGGGACTGTCCCCAGGTGTCCCAGGCTGTCCTGCGCGCTGGCAGCCCTTTTATCCCTCGAATGGTGCAGGGGTGCGGGGGGTTCACGTGTCGTTCTCTACATTCCGTCTTTACCTTGCTCGTCCCTCCTCGGGGACCTTCAGCGGCTGAGCAACAGAGCGCGTGTCAGCGAGGGCGCTCAGTGACTTAGAGCATCGCTGAGCAGACAGCCCCGCCCGGGTCCCTCTTTGCTCTTTCGCGGTATTCTGTGTTTTCTAAGTGCTTTATGACAAACAGTTGTTACTTTTGTTACTAAAAACCACCGATAAAACCTAGAATTAAAAAAAAAAATCCCAGGGCTTTCCTCAAGTCCAGTGCCGCCCAATAGAACTTTCTGTGATCATGGACATGTCTTCACACCCACGCTGTCCTGTTCAGTAGCCGCTCAGAGTGCCTGAGATGTGACCAGTGTCACTAGGAAGAGAATTTTAAATTTTTAAAAAAAATATTTATTTATTTTTGAGAGAGAGAGACTGCAAGCAGGGGAGGGGCAGAGAGAGAAAGAGAGAGAGAGAGAGAGAGAGAGAGAGAGAGAGAGAATCCTAAGCAGGCTCCACGCTATCAATGCAAAGCCCAACGTGGGGCTTGAGCTCACGAACTGAGCCAAAGTCAGATGTCCAACAGACTGGGCCGCCCAGGCGCCCCTGGGAAGAGAATTTTAAATTTAATTTCACTTCCGTTTACATTTAAACAGGCACCTCACATGTATTGGGTACCCGTGGGATGGCACAGCTCCGACGCCTGTAAGATTCTTGGGGGCGATGTGGTCGGACGGACAAAGATTGCTCCTTCGGAGAATTTCTCGCCAGCGTGTAAACATCTGTATAAAAAGTGTCTTGTGCCAAAAACACACAAAGAATCACCCGACGAGCTCTGGCTGCGCCCAGCCTCGAGTGAGGGGGCAGGGTGGGCCGGGGTGGAGGGCACAGAATAAATGCCAGGCGGGCTCAGGGGTGAGGCGAGGGTCCCAGGGCCGGCAGGTGGGTGATTCGGGTGGTGACTTCGGGGCAGACGGCCCAGAGGACCGCGGGGGACCCACATCCTGCCGTCACTCTCTCCTGCCTTCCTCCTGAGCCCAACATGCGGCACGTTTAATTCAAGGGCTTTTACAAAACCCAGAATTCAGGGCACAAACGGGGAAAGTGTATAGAGGCCGACATGGAGTTTCTAGTTCCCGGGCAAATGAATCCGTCCGCTCAGCAGGCTCCAGGACACGTCCCCCGGGTGGGATGCAGAAGACAAGCCCCGGCTCTCCCCCGGGTCTGGCCCAAAGCCCGGTCCCCAGCCCAGGCCTGTAGGAGGCCGAGACCCTCAGGGAATCAACTGCTTCCTGGTGAGGTAATGACCTTGAGAAGTAACTTCCTAAGCGCCATGACCTTCCCCTCTCTCCTCCTGTGTGCAACTCCCCCCTGCCCCGGTTCTTTAAACACTGACCAGGGCGCCTGGGGGGCTCAGTCAGTTAAGTGTCCAACTCTTGATTTTGGTGGCTCAGGTTCGTGAGTTCGAGCCCTGAATGGGGCTCCACACTGACAGTGAGGAGCCTGCTTGGGATTCTCTCTCTCTCTCTCTCTCTCTCTCTCAAAATAAATACATAAACTTTAAAATAAACAAGAAACTCACCCCAGTGTCCTCTCCTGGGCCTGTTTGTTCATTTTTTCAGCCACACAGTCATGTCTCACAGAGACGGTTGGACCCGATCTCACCCGTGGTGTGAACGGGGGAGTAGGAGCTCCCGGGAGGGGAGAGGACTGACCTCCAAGGAGGCCCAGTGGCGTGTGGACGCTGGGCGGGGCTCTCGGCTGTGACCACATTCCATGCTCCAAATCAGCCCTCCCACATATATCCTGCCCTCGTAGGAGGAAAGGACATTGAGGTGTAGAGAAGGAAAGCACCTTGCCCAAGGTCTGCCCACAAGCGAGCAGGTAGACTGGGATTCTGGAAGATTCTGGAGGATTCTAGAGTCTGGGCTGTTCTGCTCGCCATGCCCGGCCGGTCCTCCCAGGAGTGGCTGAAAGAAGGGGTTCAGAACACAGAAAGGAGAGAAGGCAGGAGCAGGGTGGGAAAAGCTTGGGGTGATTGGTTGCATGATTCGTCTAACCTAAGACCAAGCACAGGAAGCACTGAGCTGCGGCAGTGCTGGTGGTAAATTTCGGAACGGCGTACCCCGCACTCCAGAGGGTTTGCGGTGCTCTCAAACCTGCAGCCTCCCAGGGAGGCAGTTCCGCTGAGACCCTCCCCATTTTACAGGCAAAGAAACAGGCTCAGGATGAGAAGTGGTGTGTCCATATTCACTTGATTGGCGAGGAGCGGATCCTCGAACCCGGATCCGAGCTGGTGCTCTTTGTGGACACCCAGCCTCTCCGCCTGGGCTGACGGAGCAGAAGGAAGCGTCCCCCAAGCCTAGCCGTGTCCCCATCACATGTCGCCCGCCCTGACAGTGACCGGGACTCCCAAAGGACAGTCCCGTCGGGGCCCAGAGTGATTCGGACATTTTCCTTCCCCTCCTCATGTAGACAGCCGCACGCCGTCCATCCCTGCTGGCCCTGCGGACAAGAGCATCCCCGAGGGGCCGCCCCACCTCCGATGCCCAGGGCAACGCTATGGAGCCCCCTGACGTAGATGCTGATGGAACGGAGTCTCCCTCCTTCAAACGGCAGGAGGCATGCGTGACAGCCCACGGAGAAGGCAGGGAACGTGGGGCTGGGGAACCAGTACTTATGACAGGTAGACCCCCAGATGCCTGGGCACGCTTCCCGAGGGTCTTGGCAACGCAGCCTGGTGCATCAGCGGCCGCCCAGCCATTTGCTTTCCCTCCTTGCCCTCCCCTTGCTAAGACAAAAAATAGGGTATTAAGGGTTTAAAAAAAAAAAAGCAGGTTTTGAAGTCCTAGTGACCTGAGCCAAATCTCAGCTCAGCCACTTACTTACTAGCCACTTAACCTCTCTGACCTTCTTTATCCCTCCTGCATAAATCAGGACACAACGGTACCAACGTCCGTGCGTTCATTAGAAATAGATCGATACGGAGCGCTTGGCCTGAGGCTGGGTGCAGAGCCCGACTTGTCCCAGGGAGCGAGTCGTGCTTGGTCTCAGCCAGCCATGACCATCCTTTTCCACTTTGTCAAACGCTTGCTTTCCTAGCCTCCCTTATAACCAGGGGTGGTCATGTGATGCGGTGTTAGCCGATGAGGAGAAAGGACACATTCTACTGCGAATGATTTTCTTCCTGAATAAAAAGACTGGAGCTGTTGGGGAGAAGGCCCTTGGTCTCTGCCCTCTTCTTCCTGCCGGGGATGCCGCATACGAGGGCACGATGTTTGGGCCTGTGGTAGCCACTTTGTGACAGTGAGGCAACCAGCTCGAGGACACAACTTCACTGGGTGTATGAAGGGGCAGCGCCTGAATTCTTGATGAATTTTTTTGGGTGTCTAAACCTGCCCTAGGACCGTATATACCCGTTAAAGTGAACGGTAAATCTGCTTATGGTTGAGTTTTCTATTGCTTGCTGTCAAAAGCATTCCTATCATAAGCCATTGAGGAGGGTGTCCAGAATCAGAGCAGTGAGTGAGGCTGATGGACAGAGAATGAGGGGGCCCCATGCAGCGGTGGGGCGAGACTGGATTGCAGAGGAAGCAAGGGGCACTTTCCAAAAGTGTCTGACGAGTTGCAATCTGGATGCCTTAACGTCCCTTGTAAATGCAAGTATGAACTGGAATTACTCCTTGCTTCCCTCCGATTGTCAGCTGTGTGCTCCGACTAGACGAGACCTAGGCTTGTAGAGAAAGAGATTATTTGGATTACATTTGAAACCACAGCTCGGGTTCTTAAAAAGATTCAGGAACTAAAAAAGAGATAGAACCAAAGGACGTTTACATGATGCTGGTCATATGCCTCAAGTTTGGCCTTTTTATTTGGAATAACTTAGGGGTATAAAATCGTTGACTGCCAAAGAAACCAGAGAAAGGACACCAATGTCCAAGTATAGAATATTCAAAGTCGGAAGAATAACTCTCGGAGAAGCACACAGTGAGAACACGTCACAGTAATTTTGTTCGTGGATGAGGGAACTTGCAAGATGAGCAACTGGGTTCAGAAGTGGCTAAGAGAGACCCAGAAAAAAGACACAAAACTGATTGTCATCTTGGGTCCTATCAGGCAAAAAAAAAAGGGGGGGGGAGGGAAACTCCGAGGTTATCTTTTCTATTGACCTCTGACCGTCTGCATCTCTTCTGGACGATGACTGGCAACTCATCAACCCTCTACAAATGAACAGTTCACCTTCAATTTTTTTTTAATGTTTGTTTATGTCTGAAAGAGAGAGGAGACAGACTGTGAGTGGGGGAGGGGCAGAGAGAGAGGGAGACACAGAATCCGAATCAGGCTCCGGGCTCCGAGCTGTCAGCACAGAGCCCGACGCGGGGCTCGAACCCATGAACTGAACTGCAAGATCGTGACCTGAGCCGAAGTCAGATGTTTAACCCGCTGAGCCCCCCAGGCGCCCCAGCAGTTCACCTTTCAAATCTGGGCTCTAAATAAGAGTACATGGTGAAGTCCCGCAAAGTTACGTCAGAGAATCAGATCACTTTTAACTCGGGCGTGTTACACGCTGCTCCAGGGTGATTCTGGAAGAGCACACATGGTCTTTCCCCCTCGTTTCCCAGTGTGAGTAATATCTCACCACCGGAAAAGGGAAAGTGTATGGGGGGGGGTTGTGACTTCTCAAACCCTGAGGCCTCGCACCTCACTTTCCAGACTCTCACACGGATGTGCACACACACGCACACACAAGTGGACGCGTGCACGCGGCTGGGTGGGAAAATTCCTCCTTGGATGGAGGGCAGCCCTGTTGAAAGCCAGGCCCCTGGCTGCCCCCACGGACACATGAGTCAGATTTGTATGTCTCTCAGGGAACCTCAGAGGACCCAGGTCATGACCAACAACATGGCCATGCAGACCATGTTCACTCTAAAAGCCCCAGGCTTTCGGGGCGCCTGGGGGGCTCAGTCGGTTAAGCGTCCGACTTCAGCTCAGCTCATGATCTTGCAGTTTGTGGGTTCGAGCCCCGCGTCGGGCTCTGTGCTGACAGCTCGGAGCCTGGAGCCTACCTTGGATTCTGTGTCTCCCTCTCTCTCTGCCCCTCCTCTGCTCACACTCTGTGTCTCTCTTTCAAAAATAAATAAACATTCAAACAATGGTTTTTAAAGCTCCAGGCTTTTTTGGACTCACTACCTGTTGGGTTATGGGCTCTCTCCCGTCTACCAAATCGCTATTCTTTTCGTGTAGACAAACTTGGCTCCTCTGGGCAGGTCCTTCTGTCTTTCTTTTTGCCTTTCTAGTCCTGTTTCTGTCCAACACCCGTCTGATTCTGAGTTACCAAATTCTGGGAAATGGTTGGCAAGGAGCGGTCCTGGATTCGGGAACCAGAGCAGGAGCTGGGTGGGAGGCCGGCCCCGGCACGCGGTAATACATCCCACTTACTGCGTACTGTGTCTGCGACTCGGAGCAGGAGAAGCTTCAGGTGGAAGGACCCAGCTGTGCGCGCGCGCGCACGCGCGCGCACACACACACGGACGGTGAAGCCCGTGCAGCCTGGGGCCCAGGGCCTCTCACGTCCAAGGCCCCGGGAAAGGCTCTAACAATTCTGTGTCCACAATATCATATTCATTTTCTCCGTGCGGGCCTCCGACACTGTAAGCGTCAGGCCCCACAGGACCTGCGTCTGCTCCCTCCTTGAGGAATCAGAGACGAGCTGCCGTGATGGGAGGCATTTGGAGGGTTCCACCGGCCGTGTCTTTTGGGGCGCACACGGCACCCGTGCCGGGTGGTTAATCTTGCCCCAGTCAAGTGGGACCTGCTCTGGGCCGGGGTCCGCATCAGCCTGGCCGCTTCCTGGTCGAGCTCGGGGAGGGTCCTGCGGTGACCAGGCCGTCTTCCCTGTGACAGCTGGAAAGAGAGAGGCTGGCACGTGGCCCCTGGGGCCCGACGGGGCGAGCACAGGACTAAATGACATCTTAATTACTCGAGTCCCACTCCTGGCCTCGGCTTCCCGTCCCAGAGCTGGGAGGCCCCAGCCGCCTCGAGAGCTGCCGGATCCGGATCCCGGCTAATCGGCTCTGTCACCGGCCTGACGCGGCCCCCCAGCCTCCCCGAGCCCCCTGGGCCTCTGTCGCTCACCGATTTGGGGAACTGGGGGCTTATCTTTAAAGAGCAGATGGAGAAGTTCTCATTTTTTATTAAAGCCATCCAGTCTGTGGAAAAAGTAATCTGCCGGCAGCTGCTGGAATAGCTATTTTAAATGCATTTCCCGAGCTCCTCAGCTGTCCAATGGGGCTCGATTTCTCTCCCTCTCTGCTCTTGGAACACGGCCAAGTGCTGGTGTCCTGCTCATAGCTGGGGGGCCTCCTTCACGACGGGGTGGGGTGGACACAGAGGGAGCCTCACAGAGCCTTTGCCAGTGTCTCCTGGTCTGCAGCTGTCGGCTGGCACGGGACCAGGTGCCCAGTGCCCAGGATGGGCTGCTATGGACCCTCGAAGCCCACGGGAGGGGCTCTTGGGAACGTGGGGAAATTCAGCACATTCAAGCCCTCCCCGCCCCCACTGCCTGTACCCGATCTGCACTGTCCTCGTTCATTCATTCATTCGTTCATTCGTTTGTTCTTCCTCTGAAGCCTTCTCTGAGCACTACCATTCCCAGGCACTGACCTCCGTGGCGACATTGCAGCGAAGAACACGGGTGAGGTGCCCGCCCCCACGGGGCTCACCTCGGGCGTGGAGGAGGGAGAAGCGGCCGGCAAGGACGCACGTGCATGGAGAGAAAGTGATCTCAGAGAGCTCTGAGCATGGACGCGGCAAAGCAGGGGGACGCGGCAGAGCGAGGCCGCTGGTTGGTCCAGGGAGGCTGCCTGAGACTGGGGATCGGAAGTGGCCTCACCGACGAGGGACTGGCCGACTGAGACGAGAAGGAGCCGGCCACATGCTGACCAGGGGAAAGGATTCCAGGCTGTGGGAGCGGCACATGCAAAGGCCCTGCGGGCACCCATGGTTCTGGAGGCCCAGAGTGGCCGGAGGGAAGCGAGAGAGGTGGCATGTGACAGAAGAGGGAGGCACAGGACAAGAACCTGGTTTTATTCCACAGACACACTGGAGCCCGTGGGGACTCGCCTTGCCATGTCGTGATAGAGACAGTCAGGGGCAGGCAGCGTGAGCAGGACGTGTGAGGGCGCTGCTGCGGGCGGGCAGGGGTGGAGGGCTGGTGAGGCGGGCTCCCCCAGAGGCAGATCCTGACACGGGCAGGAAGCAGCCGTGGGGAGTGGGGGACTGAGCAGGGAACGGAGGACAGCGGGTAGAGATCCTGCTATGGGCACCGGGCTCCCTTCCACTGGGGGCCCCACGGGACGGTGCAGAGCAAGGGACCACGGGGATGAGGAAGCTGGGATGTAGGTGGACCAGCTCTCGTCCCCCGTCCAGCACAGGTGAGGCTGCTCCCGGGGGCTGCAGGCAGAGGACGCCTCCCCGCACCTGAGGGTCACCGCACGCAGCAGGAAGACCTTCCTGGGGGGGGACAGGGCGGGACAGACAGGGCCAGGGAGAGCCTGCACGCTGTCACCGCGGGACGTGGAGCCCCCTCTGGGCTATGGGGACCGTGTTTGTGGGGCTCAGCTCAGCAGGGGGGCCTGGTCCCGTGAGCAGTTAGCCTCCTCCCGGTGAGAACGGGGTGGTGCCGTCCTGCTCCAGGAAAGGGTCCCCAAGGGGAGAGAGAGGCCAGAGGGATGATGGGTAAGGAGGAGGCTGGGCAAAGAGTGGGGGTTGTCACAATTCTAGGAGCATGTGGCCCGAGAAGGGGACGGCTGCAAACCTGGCATCTGTGTCCTGCACAAGCCATATCTGAGCCCCCCACCCTCAGGTCCCCACGCGCTGCGTGCACGGCCACAGGACCCCCCACCAACAGGGGCACCGGGCAGTGTTTTTTAGAAAATTTTGTTCATGTTTATTTTTGAGACACAGAGAGAGAGAGAGAGAGAGAGAGAGAGAGAGAACGGGTGGGGGAGGGACAGAAAAAGGGAGACATGGAATCGGAAGCAGGCTCCAGGCTCCGAGCTGTCAGCACAGAGCCTGACGCGGGGCTCGAACTCACGGACAGCGAGATCATGACCTGAGCCGAGGTTGGACGCTCAACCGACTGAGCCCCCTAGACGCTCCCCAGGCAGTGTTTCTTCATGAATAATTCAAAGAAAATCAAAAGACTCCCCCGTGTTCTTCAAGCAAGACATACGGAGAGAGCCACCTACCCTCTACGCACGGTGCTCCCCACCAGCACACGGGGGCCTCTCTGGAGATATTTTGGTTGCGGCCCCTGGGGTGGGGGGTGGGGCTACGGTCAAGCGGCGGAGGCCAGGGACGCTGTGAAACACCCTATAACACACAGTGCAGCTCCCCCCACACAGAACATCCAGCCCCAACGTCAACAGTGTGGGTGGGAAGCCCCACTCCAGTGGAGAGATGAATGTTCCAGAATGGTTCAGAAACACGGACTGGACTCCTGTCACCTGGAGACTCCTTGACTCTGTGACGCAGGGTGAGTCACTTGCCCTCTCTGAGCCTCCCTCCCTCCACCCGCAGGCCGGGTCACTCCCCCCATGGCTTTCTCCCTTGAGCCTTTTCCGGGGCAAACAGAACCCTTACACGAGTGAGGGGTCCTGATTTATTTCACTGCCTGGAAACCCAAGGAAGCGGAAAAACACCACCTCCGGCCCAAGGCTGAAAGAGCTGCCCCATTTCTTTCTGGTAAACAGTCTGCTCTTAAACCCTAGCCAGGCGGCCGGGCTCTGAGCTTCCTGCCCTTCAAGGTCAAATCAGTTTGAACGTGGCCGTCTCTCTTCCTCAAAGAGTTGGTCGTTCCGGGCGCCCCACGCGCGGGCCTTTTCGGGAGGCCCTCGGCGTGACGAGGTGACTCAGCTCCTCCCTGGACGGGTAACCTTCTTGGAGGAAGTACCATCTCTCCCGTCAAAGAGATCGGAACACCTCCCTCAGGCAGCTCTTCCTAACTGCTCGGGCGTTTTCCCTGGCTTGCCGGGATTTTATCTAAAGGAAGCTCCTGAAAGCCCAAGGCGATGCTGAGTCTCCCGGCCAACCTCACATTTGCGAACCCGGCGGTCCAGGACCGCAGGCCCCCGAGGGGCAGCACTTGAACTAGACAGCTGAAGCCTTAAACCACATAAGGAAAGTATTAAGCTCGAAGGATGCAATCATCCTGTCCCATCGGAGACATCCTACCGATGTTTGCACACGGATAAGTCACGCACTGGCAAGACCTGTGCTCGGTGGTGGTCAGAAAAGGGTGGGCGAGGGTGGGGGGAAACGGTACATCATCACGTGTTTCTCCTGAACCCTTGTTTTCCTGAGCAAACTTTCGCCCCGGCTGCATCACCAGCGCGCAAAGCGTCCCTCTGCGGCAGAAAATGCCACCATTTTCGTTCTAGGCCTCTGTTCAAGTTCTGCTGAAAATCCTAAGCACTGACACAGGCATTGACTTCCAAATTCTCACCCCATTTAGCCAACGCGTGTTGGGAATGACTGAGCGGGAGAAAGGGTACCTGTGGGGGTTAAGGGCTCCATCGCCGGGGTCAGAGTCCGGCTCTCAGTTAGGGGTTTGCGGTCCTGACGCACTCGTGTAAGCGTGAGGGAGCCAGGTAAGAATCGGAGAAAGAGCTTTGACATCGTCAGCCTTGGACACTTAGATGCAGAAAGAACAAAGGAGGAATCTGGGCTCCCAGGGACCTGGATTCAAATCCTGGCTGGACCCCTCTCTTTGCTACGTGACCTTGGTCACAGGACAGCTGCTCGGGGCTCAGTTTCCTCATCTGTGAAATGGGATCCTGGCAGCACCGAACTTCTCTCTGGTGCCCTTGTGACTGTAGACTGGGCTCAACAGGCTCATCCAAATCCTCGATCCTGTAAGGATCAGGAATACGTGGCCCTGGGCTTGCAGGATGGAGGTTTGAAACGCTTTCCTGAGACGCATTTTATTTCTGTTGGATGATGAATTGATGTCTCTCTCTGGGCTGCCGAGAAAACATGTCGTGCCTAGAAAAAGTTCAGGATCCAAACACGCTGGGAGGCAGAGCCCAGACACACCCCCTAGACCCACTTCCGGTCCCCGGGCCCGGGAGAGGGGGTCCCTCACACCCTCTGCTCCTGTGGGTCACGGCTTTGACATAAACCGCCTGAAAAAATGGGACCTTCTGAGTTGGGGTCTTGAGTTTTGGTAGGTTGATTCGGAAATGCCTGCCCACCCCTGCCCTGTGACCTAGGCTAACGTGGCGTGGGGCCAGTCAGTCACCAAGGAGAGGACAAGCGAAGAGTCTGTCAACTTAAATACAGGAAGAAAATGAGGCCCAGAGAGGGAGGACGGGCCCGAGCTCCCCTGGGAAGTCAGGGCGCAGCTGCACCGCAGCCCACGTGTGGACGGGGATCATTCCGAAACCTCGTCCAGCCCTTCGTCCCACGCAGTGACACTCTCCCCGACGGGGAGAAGCAGTGTCTTGAGCCAGGCTGCCCGCGTTTGATTCCCAGATCTGCTGTCGCACACGCTGTGTCCCCAGCAAGCTCACTGCACCGCCCCGCTTTCCTCATCAGTAAAAAATGCACAATAAACAGTCCTTCAGGGATTGTTATAACGAGTCCATGAGGGGCACCTGGGGGGCTCAGTCGGTGAAGCGTCCGACTTCGGCTCAGGTCACGATCTCTCCGCTCGTGAGTTCGAGCCCCGCATCGGGCTCTGTGCTGACAGCTCGGAGCCTGGAGCTGCTTCCGATTCTGTGTCTCCCTCTCTGCCCCTCCCCCGCAGGCGCTCTATCTCTCTCTGTCTCTCCAAAATATACACACATTAACAATAAATAAATAAAGAGTCCATGAGACACTTAATGGTCGGAATTACAAAGAACAGCCCCGCACGTAACAAATGCTCGATGACCATGACCTGTTAACAGTCATTCAGTTGATACTTCTAAAGCCGGCATCCGGCTCGGCTCTGGGGTTGGAGCAAAGGCGAGTACGGTCCCCGCCTTTGGGAACCTTAGGGCCCAGCCAGAGGAGACAGGAAAGGAGTGCCTAACCTAGTTGGGAAAGCTGGAAGCCTTCTAGAAGATTCCGCACATGCACTGGCGTTGGTCAGGCAAAGAGGTCCAGGGGCCGGTTGGGAGGACTGCGTGCCCAGGCAAAGACCCCAAGGGAGAAAGAACAAGACCCGCTAAGGCCTGGGGGAGGGGAGTTCATGGGGGGGTGTTCCTCCTCGCAGGGCTGCAGGGTGAATGTGGGGTCTGCTTCCTCCGTGCAGGAACGGCGGGGAAAGGGCAGGGTGTGGAATGTGCGTGGCATCTTGTGACAGGACCTTTCTGGAGACCTGGTGAGGCCATGACAGTCGCCCAGGAGGCTGGGACGCGGCCAGCCTGGGGCGATTGAGGCAAGTGGACAGATTCTGGAGAGAACTTGGAGGTCACCGCGCAGGATGTGGAGGAAAGAGCGGGAGCAGGGCCCCCCGGGTTTCTGCCGGAGCCCTCGGGGTGACGCACTGTCACCGGCCCCGTGAGCTGGGGAAGCCCGGGTGCGGGGTGGAGCTGGGCTGAACCAGAACACAGACCTGCCGGGTAGATGGCTGGTGTCGCGGCCTTGCCTGCCCAGCTCCGTAGTAGGCGAGGGCAGGAGGGACAATCCTGGGTGGGCCTGGAACCCAGCCACTCTCCCGTGCCAGGAGTCAAAGGGAGAAAAGCAAGGCTGTCCCCCTCCTCCTGCTGTGCCATATTGGGGTGAGTTCCGGGCCTTCCCACCGGGAAATGTATGTGGTCTCCTTGGGGTCTCTTGTCCTTGGAGCCTGACCCCTGTGGTCTCCCCTTTCAACATTGCTTATAAAATGAGGTCACTTTTTATTTCAGCTCATCTTGAAAGGAGTCATTTCCTTGAAAACATCGGTGCCCTCGCCCTTCATTTTGCCCCCTCCAGACCTCCTCGGGGAAGGGCCGAGTCTCCGCCTCTCCCTCGCGGGGCCCCTGCTAGTGGACGGCCATGACCAGAGCACAGCTGTCCGAGAACACGCGATCACCACCCCCCACCCCACCCCGATGAACATGACCCCAGCACAGCCGCCGGCCCTGGCCCACGTGCTGGGGACACCGCAGGAAAGGACCGAAGAGGTAAACCTTTATGTGGCCACTTTCCAGACTCCATCTCCTGGAGGGACAGCCCCCGCTTTGGCGGCCAGCCCAACCCTCAGCCAAGGCGGGTCTGACGCCCTGCTCTGGGCGGACTCCTGTGTTCTTCTCAACACATGGACAGTTCTCTGCTGACTGCAGATCTCCCCCTGCAATTGGAAACCCCGATCTTACCTATGAAGGGACAGCAGGAGAGCGCTCGCCCAAGGCTGATGAAGGCTGATGAGGGCCATTCAGCTCTCCTGAGCCGTGTGAAGACAGGACATTGATATCTGGGGAAACGCTGACTCAGTTAGACCCAGCGCTGACCCCGGGGCCTCCCACTGGGCCAGGGAAGGCCCTAGACTCTACGCTCCATCACTTTTCTTGAAATTACTTTGCATCCTTGATACGCATCCTTCCTCCCGATGCCATTTGATTCTCTTTGCCAGGCGCCTTTGCATGACAGAGACGGTAGCATGGAATTATGGTCGGAACACCTGCCGGAAGCCCATTTCCATGCCACGCGTATTTGTATGAATTACTTCATTTAATCGATACCTCGGCCCGGAGGGGATTTATTGCAATGTCCATTGTCTGGGCGTCCCTGTTCCATGCGGGCTGATTGATGTTCCTGCAGCAATAGTAGAACCTGCCACTTGCGGAGGGGTTGGGGGCCGTGCTGAGTGCTTCCTGAGCAGCATCTCGGAAACAGGCCCTGGGATGGTCACCAGCTGACCCACGAGCACACCGAGACTCAGAGAAGGTGACCTCACGCAGCCAGTGGGCAGCTGCACCCGTCCCAGCCTTGCTCTCACGACGCAGAGTCTGCTCTTCACACCTGCTCCGCTCCGAGGGTCGAGGGGATGGGCTCTTCCTGGCCTCTGCCCTCTCGATGCCTGTAGCAGCCCCCTTCCCGGTTGTGACAACCTGTCTCCGGATGTTGACAAATGCCACTGGGGGCGGGACGGGATGGCCCCCAGGAAGAACTGGTGTAGATGGACTGTCTTGGGACACCCTGGTCTCATTAGTCCAGGTGGGGACTTTACTCCGGAAAGGTGCAGGTGCTTGGCTGAGAGCGGCCACCCCACGGCTGTCTCTCAGGGCTGAGAAGTACAGTGTCCCCTGCTCTTGGCACCGTCCCTCCCACCTGGTACCTGCACCTGGCTCTTGCCCATTTCCTGCCGGCCCCTCAGCACGGTCCACAGCTCAGAGGCAGGAGAAGATAAACACTGGCTCCAATTGTCTATTCTTCAAGGACCCCCCACATTTCCCTGTCTGTCCGCCTCTGCCCCATGGTCCCCAACCCCCAGCCCTGCAACCTCTAGGACACGCCCCCATCGCTGGTTCTCCCTGCTCTGGGCGTGGCGTCCCCTCCCCTATTTGCCCCTGCACCTTCTGGCTCTCATCCCAGACTGTGGCCCCCAGGGACCACACTGCCCCCCTGCTTCACCGCTGAGCGTGGAGCCTGACACCGGAGACCCTCCGCCAAGGACTTTTAGTGGATGCGCCAATGAGAGAATGGAAAGCACCATTCTGAAAGCTTGTGCCTCTAAATCACATGTTTGCCCCCTCCAGGGCAGGTGGTCGAGCCTGACCGTCGTGGGGGAAGGGATCCCTCTTTATTGCGGTTCTATTGGGTTTTACAATATAAATATGCAGCAGCCGAGGAGGGGCCCTTGACAGCAACAATTTGCGCTCTGGCAGGCCGCGCAGATAAGACTTACCAGAGGCCCGAGGGTCCCTGAGCTTGACGTCATCCCTCCTGGCCTCCTCCTTGCCCTCTGTGCAGATGGTGCCCCAAGGTGAGCCCCACAGAACGCCCTGGCTTTGGGGCTCAGCCACCCAGATCCGTGCTGCCGTTTGCAGGTGTGGAGGAGGCGGGGGTCTGGGAGCAGCTTTGGGGGCGGGTTTCATGACTGGCGAGTGGCAGGGACAGCGTGAGAACCAGTCCGCCCGTGGGCACTCCCATCCCAGCCCCTCCCAGGCTCCTGCCTCTCCATTCGCCTCCGCCAACGGGCTGCGTCAGGGGTGAGTGAGAGGAAGGGACGCTCTGGGGACGGAAGGCCCGCAGGATCACCTGTCCCGGCCTCTGTTTGTGCATCTGGCACATGTGGAAATGTTTAGGACGACCCCCAACACGCATGCACACACACATACACATACGCACACCTAGCCACGCACACATATGCATGTGCACACGCCCACACGCACACCTGTGCACACGCACACGGAGTGGGCTCAAGCCTGGCCGTGGCTGGCATGCTTGCTGTCGAGACAGGGCCGGGAGCTGCCTGGTCTCCTCCTGCGGGGGGCAGGCAGCTGGGGCCAGCCATGCACGCACAGCGGTGCACACGCACACGCACACGGGGACAGTCTAGTGACGCTAAATTAACATTCGGGGGATGACGGATTGCTGTTGGAGGAAATTCCAGTGAGCTGCAGGCCGGACACCCATCTCCTGTTCTTTGGATCCCTAGTATCAAATCACCGTTTATCTTAGAATTAAGGAAAACGTGCCCGCGCCCCCCCGGATCTTCCTCCACCCCCTTCCTTGGTGGGTGTTCCCATCTGAAAGTCTGTCCTGTCGCAGGTAGCCGCGGTCACCCCTGAGACCCCCGGCCAGATTCAGGGTCCTGGTCCAGGGCTGCGAGGGTCTCCTTCCCAGCCCCCAGAGGCTGTCTCAGACAGCCAGGAAGGAGGGGACACTCCGACCCTTCCCAGCCCCCAGAGGCCGTCTCAGACAGCCAGGAAGGAGGGGACACGCCGCCGGCTGCCAGAGCCACCGCCGCTCCCTTAAAATATTCCAGTCACATCGCCGACGGCGAAGCCGTAACCCGGGTGCATTGTAACAGAGGGAGAATTTCATTTTGTTTTTGAAATGCTGTTATTACACACTCGGGGAACCCACAAAGGCACCTTGGCAGGACAGGATCAAATAAATACCTGAACTCGGAGCGCGGCAACATTTACTTAGCAAATGACATTTTAATGCCGTGAGTCGAATTTACATACTAATTAAAATTTCCCTTTAAAACATAGAGATGTTTTGGCCTCTCCGCCTACCCACAGTGACAAAGATTAAAAGATTTTTTATTACGTCCTGTCAAGCAGAGCTCACTGGGGGAGGTGGGCGCACGTTTGCACTGTCCCTAACCACCTCCCGGGCAAATCCGGCCGCCGAGGCTCCTGTGCCTGCGGCCCGCCTGCCGGGCTGGGGTCCAGGGACCCGGCTCATCCATGCTGGGGTCTCGGCTCTAAGGAGTGGAGGTGAGTGCAGGAGGAGACTTAGTGTCTGGTTCGGTGCCTCCAGGGGACACGTTCTGGGTCGTTGGCGGTCCTGGCGTAACTTAAAAAAAAAAGAAAGGCTACAGCCACCAGGCAGGAGAGACACTGGAGGCTTTGTTTTGTCCCAGGAGCTCAGGGTCCCGGGGAAGCTGGTGACCTGGCCTCCACACCTGTCGAGTGGCAGAAGGTGCTGGCATCTTCTCTCTTTCCCTTCCCTCCCCAGGCGCCCGTCCATCGCAGGTGTGGCTCTCCGAGTAGCAGCCCCTTCTGGGCACTGGACGAGCAAGGGTTCCCGGAGAGCCCCCTCCCACCTGAGGCCACACTGACCTTCCATCGGCTTTGACTCCTGTGCTAGAAATGCCTCCTTTCTTGCGTTCTGGGGCTGCTCTCTCTCTAGGGTCTCCTGACATCCTGCTCAACCATCTCATGAGTATTTACTCACTACCTACAGCAGTCAGGAAGCATCTTAGAAGGACTCACAAGGCCCCGTGGCCTCTCGAAGTCTGCATGTCAGCCCAGGAGCTGGACATTCCATTCGCAAGAGAAGCCCCGAGAACGGCAAGTACTCTGATGGCCACAGAAATCTGTGCATGAGTCCCGGTCCAAGTTCACGCTCTCTGTCTCTCTACAATTAACTCAGTCAACCCTTGCAACAATCCGTGAGGCAAGTACCATCCGTTATTACCACCATTGTCACTTCTCAGCTGAGGCTACAGACGCACAGATACTTTAAGTAACTTGTCCAAAGTCACACAGTGTATTAATGGCAAAGCGCACATTGGACTCCCAAAACTGGGCCCCAAAGTGCATTTGTGACTTCCCATCATAGGTACTTGAGGAAAATAAAATGGGTTCTCAGGAGAATGAGCGGCTGAAGCATAGGTCTGCTTTATTTCTTTTTCGTTACTTTTTTAAAAAATTTTTTAAACATTTATTTATTTTTGAGAGAGAGAGAGAGACAGATCATGAGCAAGGGAGGGGCAGAGAGAGAGCCCGACTCGGGGCTTGAACCTACAAACCGTGAGATCATGACCTGAGCTGAAGTCGGACGCTTAACCGACTGAGCCACCCAGGTGCCCCTTTTGTTACTGTTTTAGGTCAGCTTTGATGGAGGTATCGCTCACATTCGGAAAAGCGCACACACCAGAAATAAGCATTCAGCTCCCTGAGCCTTCGCAAAGTGACCGCACAGTGCAATCACCTTCCACGTCAAAAACAGTTTCAGCCCACGAAGCACCCAGCCCCATCCTGGTCTCAACCCCACACCCTTCCCCATGGGTTCGTCTCATCTCATTCTTGAACTGAATGTCGATGGAGTCCTACTGTCCGCACGCTCGCTGTCTGGCTGCTTCCACACGGCGTATGGGCTGCCTCCATGTCGTTGGACACGAGCGCTCCTCTGTTGTATGAAATACACCACAAGGCACCCTTTCTACCGGTTTGTTTCCAGTTTGGGGCCGTTATGAATAGGGCCTCTGTGAATTTCTTGTGCACGACTTTTGGGCACATAGATACTTCTATCTGTTGGGTCCACACCCAGGGATGGAACGGACGGATCCTGAGGTGTAACTCCGGTCAGCTTTACTAGGTACTTGCCAAAGTGCTTGTCAGAGTGAAACCAGTTTACACTCCCACCAGCAAGGAGTTTCTCCACATGTGAGCCCACACTGGGGGTTGCCTGTGTACAGGATCTTGCTGTGGCTTTATTTTGCATTACGAGTGAGGAGGCGACTGCCCTCTGATGTGCTGACTGGCAGCTGGAGTGTTCTATTTTTGTGGAGTACCCTTTGGAGTCTTTTGCCCCTCTTTTGTGGGGATTATCTTTTTCTTATTGATTTGTAGGAGTTCTTTATATATTTTGAATATATGAGTCTGTTGCTGAATATCTGTTTTGTGAGTATTCAGTCCTGCTCTGTGGCCTGCCTGTTACTCTCTCATTGGCTTCTCGTGCTGGGTAGATGTTCCTTATTTTAATTGTCTTTCAAAATGTTTAGCAATCTTTCTTCTTTGGCCAATGCTTTTTGTGTCCTGCTTGAGAATTCTTTGCCTACCCCTAAGGCAGAAAGATCACTTCCTATGTTTTTGTCTTGAAACCTTATACTTTTGACTTTACATTTAGATTTATAAACACTCTTAGAATTGGGTTGTTGTTAAACACTCTTAGAATTGGGTTGTTGTTTTTTGTTTTTTGTTTTGTTTTGTTTTGTTTGCATATGGTGTGAAGGAGGAGTCAGAGAAGGCCTCTCTGGGTTGGATAAGGCAGAGCCCACTCTGGGCAAGGATTACCGTGAGGGCCGCAGGGAGAAGGTGGTCTCTCTCTTGGGAACACTGGGAGCCACTGTGGGGTTTGAAGCAGAGCGGACAAGCCATGGATAAATTAGGTTTAGACAAGATGGGCTGAGCTGTTGAGTGGAAGGCAGTCTGTAAAACAATAGGGTCTAGAATAACCTCACACCAGTGGGTCAGCCCCTTGGCACCTCTGAGCATACCAACCCCTTATGTCTTGCTTGACCCACTGGTCACCCATCCTTCCCTAAGACCCTCCTGGGCCACCCTGAGCATCGTTCCCTCCTCTTCTTCTGCACCCAGAAGGGCTCAGCCTGGTCCCTTCTGGGGACCCAGCCGCACATTCTCTCACCTCTGTTCTCTCCTGAAAAGCCAGTGTGTTCCCGACCCCAGTATTTCAGGTGATGCCTGATATGTTCCTGCCCACCCATCTGTGAAGCTGCCCAAAGATGTTCTCCTAGGGACTCAGTCTGAGAAAGGTGTCAGTGGGAGCCCTGCGGAAGCAAGTATCAGATGCTGAAACTTTGTGCAACTGGCCCACGTGCCCTCAAGGCAGGCACATCTCCGTGGAAGGAACTGTGGGCCATCGGTCCCAAGTGTTTTCCACCTGCAGACGAGACCCTCAGAGCCCGGGTTCAGAGGAGGGGCCACTTCTGTTCAGCCAAGACGTACATCACTGCCAAAAATGACCAGAACAGGGGTCCTCTGTTTGGAGGAAAGGGCAGAGCCTCCAGCCATAAAAGTAATTCCACATCCCTCCCCATCTGACCTCACCTCCGGCATCCTCCCATGGAAGGTGAGCTCCGGCCCGGGACCATGTGCTGGAAAGAAGTGGTGGGTTTTCTGGCCTCACCACATTCTCCCCACACCACCCCCAACACACACACAATCCAGAATGCTCCATTCCTCCTGAGCATCCTTTTCTTGATTGCTCTTCTTAAAAATATAGGCCTTGCATTAGGGATTAGAATTTTCCAGAAGTCACATGCATAATGAGAACCAGCTGAGAGTCTGTTTTGGAAAAATTAAAGACCACAAGGCAAGGCTCTCCAAAACACAAAACCAAAAGAATGTTCCTGTCTCATAAGTCAGAAACCCACGGATCCGCTGTTTATCCGTTTGCTCTTACTTCGAGGAACGCTTTTAGAAGAGCAAGCTCTCTCGTGGGAGGATTTGCAAATGTGATGAGCGGGGCAGATGTAGCATTATTTGAACGTCTGAAGGTATTGACTTCTCCGCCGAAGCCGAGGGGCTCTGCTCTGGTTGTCTCTGCTGCACAGCAGGCTATGCCAAGCTTCCTGGCTTCAAACGGCAACTTATTGTTATGTGCCAGGGTTCTGTGGGTCAGGGGAGGAGGCACAGCGGGGATGCACATGTGGAGGACTGGGAGCTGGCCAGACAGCTCTTCCTTGCTCTCTCGACACGGCTCTCCGGGGGAGAGAGCTTGGGCTCCTTTGCGGCACAGTGGCCTCAGGGTCATCAGGCTCCTTACGTAGTGGCTCGGGGCTTCACGAGGAAGCGTGTGGAAGCTGGTCGTCCTCTTGTGCGAGAAGCCTGGAGCTGGCAAAGCCACACCCAAGTGGCCAAGCCGGTCACAGCTGAGCCCAGAGGTAAATGGAGGCAACACGGGCTTAACCTCACCATGAACAGAAATTCGGGTACCGTGTAGCCATCTTTACTCACCACACCCGGAAACCTTACGGTATCTGGGAACTTCAAGGCTCGAAATTACACATGACAAGAACCAAACCAAAAATAAGTAGGATACTCAAGGCGGATCCCAAAGAAACAGAAAGTAGGACGGGCAACGTCTGGCCTCTATGTGTCCCAGGGGAAAATAAAAGCCTTTTATTCATACATGCATTTACTGATTCACCCATTTGGTCAATAAAGGAAAGACCTAATATGTGCAAGACACTGTCCCGGGTGCCGGAGATACAACAAACAAGGCAGACAGGGAATTTTCAAACAATCGTCAGGAGTGGAAGACATTAAACACATAATTACAAACACATTTAACTCTCAAAAGACGACATCACGGAATCCTAAAAACATGGACTTGGGGGCTTTACCCAGGCAGGAGGTGTCGGAAGAGGTTCTTTTTTTTTTAAGTTCATTTATTTATTTTGAGAGAGGGAGCATGCAAGAGGGGAAGGAACAGAGAGAGAGAGAGAGAGGGAGAGAGAGAATCCCAAGCAGGCTCTGTGCCCTCAGCGCAGAGCCCGACGTGGGGCTCAAACCCAGAACCATGAGATCATGACCTGAGCCGAAGTCGGACGCTCAACCGCCTGAGCCACCCAGGTGCCCCGGGAAGAGGTTCTTTTGAAGAAAGGCTGTTTAAAATGGACATAAAGGGCCAGGTGGAGTTTTCTGAGTGAGGAACAGCGAGGGGCGAGCGTGTTCCCGGCCCAGGAAGCAGCGTGCGCAGGGGCTCAGAAGTGGGAGAGGGGAATGAGGTGGACGGGACGCGTCTGGGGCCTGGCGGGGCAGCTCGCTAAGGATTTTGTCCCATAACAGGGATGATGGTAAGCTCTTGGGAGGCTTTAAGCAGAGAGGGACCTGGCCAGATGTAGGTTTCGGAAGCTCATCCTGAGGGCTCGGAGAGGAAGCCCGGAGACCGGGCAGGGGTCGGCAGCAGTTGTCCCGGTGGCGGGGGCTTGTTCCAGGCAGGCAGACTGCAAATGGGGCACATTCGAGAGGCAGAGCTGACTGTCCTCGCTGATGACACAGAGCCTGGCCGTGGGAGGCTCCCAAGGAATATTTATCGAAGAAGTGGACAAGTGAATGAATGGGCTGGAGGTCAGAGATGAGGCCGAGGCTGTCAGCTGGACTCCCAGGCTGGAGCTGGGGGCGAAGCAGCACAGACCGAGGGACAAGAAGGAAAGGGTGAGTGAGATCCAGGGAGTTTCTGGTGTCCGAGGAGCAGCGATCTCTCCCTCCTTGGGGGAGTCTCTCTCTCCGGGTTCTAGGGGTCACTAGAAATTGTGGGTATCAGCCCTGGGACAGAGCTGGTCCCTTCTGCAAAGCCGGGCGTCTGGCCCGATCGCGACTCCCCTTGGAAGATGGGCTCCCTCCTAGGAGAATGAGCAGGGGAGGAGGCGGGGAGGGGCTGCAGCCCACCCCAAGGGCTAGACCAGCGCTTTGATGTCTCCTAGAGGGAGGAGACTGCAGCCCCCACGTCTGATGATGCCAGTCTCAACAGCACGCACGCCGGGCCCTGGGCCTCCAGCCTTAATTATATCCGAGACTGTTCACAGTGTGTAATTATAGCCATGAATTGACTGTGGGAGGCCGCACTCCTCCCCTCCAGCCATCCCTCTGACACGGTAGCCGCTGCCGGCAGATGGGCAGGGAGGGAAGGTGGCTGGCTTCTGGCTTTATTCTCTTACCAGGATATTTCTATTTCTATTTCTGTGATTTTCTAGAAGGAGTTAAAAAAACGAACAAAAAGAAACATACACGCACAGGCACACACCAATTCACTGCTTGAATCTGATTCTTTTTTTTTTTTTAATTCTTTTTAACGTTCATTTATTTTTGAGAGACAAACAGAGACACAGCACAAGCAGGGGAGGGGGAGAGAGAGAAGGAGACACAAAATCCGAAGAAGGATCCAAGCTCTGAGCCGTCAGCACAGAACCCGACGTGGGGCCTGAACCCAGGAACTGTGAGATCATGACCTGAGCCAAAGTCGGACGCCCAACCGACTGAGCCCCCGGGCACCCCTTGCATCTGCATTCTAAATGTCACAGCCTATTTCTGCAGCCCGCCCAGTGCCTGCCCTCCCTCCCTTCCTGCCTGCCTAGCCCCTGTCTCTGCGTCCATAGGGGCCGTGATTTGTGAGCCTTAGTCTTCTCGCCTGATCAGTGGGAGGGAAGAATACCCACCTCGGAGGTTTGCCGTGGAAATTCAATGGCTGTAAATTCAGTGGCTGTAAAATGCTCACGTTTCTGCTGTAGGAGCCCTTCCCAGGCGGTGACCTCGTCTGCGTTGTCACAGACGCGTCCTGCTTGGGAACTGACACGTCTGCCTTGGGTCTGACCTGGGCACCTTCCAATCCAGGAGGCACAGGTGCTCTGGGGACCTGAGTCCCTGGGTCTCTAAACCTCGTGGATTTGGACAGGGCACACATCTGGGCACATAGAGACGCCCCAGCCGAGACAGCCGCCTGCCTTCCCCTCCGTCCCCTCCAGACACTTCTGTGAGGCTCGTCCTGAGGGTTTCTAGGAACCCTAAGAGCAAGTTCCTCTAAAGACACCATGTAGGGCATTTGCCTCGCCCCTGCCCAAACCATGTCCTCAGTGCTGGCAGAGTCCCACCCTGGGGACATCCAAGAGCCGACTCTTTGCAAGTCCAACTGTGTCTAGCGGGACCAGTGCGTGGGATCTCCAAGAGCCGCCTGGGGCCCGTATTTCACATCGTGCAATTAGACTAATCATAGTAATTGTGTTAACTGTCACTTTTTGAAATTGTACTCTATGTTCTGTTATTAACAGCCCCATTTTACAGATGAGGAAATAGTCTCGGGAGGCAAAGAGCTCCTCTTCAGTTCACCAACCACCTCCACTTCTTGGCAGTCTCCCGACCCAGGGGCCCAGGTGGGGCGCGGGGAGGACCCAGGAAAGGAGTTCTTTATCTCCCGTCATGCCCGGGAGGCGCGAGGTCCACATCGGGTGTTGCTGGGGGCGCCTCGGCCTCGTCTGATCAGGAGTTAATGAAGCAGAGGCTCCCAGGGAGGTCAGAGCGGCTCCAACCTGCAGGTGGAAACCACAGCAGCCACCCAGGGGATCACTGAGGGGGGCCTGGTGGTTATTAATCTCTTTCAAAGGGAGTTCGTTTTTCTTGACGTGTCTTTGCCCATCAGTGTGTCCTGAGGCCCGTGAATGTGGCTCTCCCTCGGGGGAGCCTGGGACCCTCCAGAGCACGCCCGGGGGGTCCCGGCCAGGCCGGTGCGAGGGGAGGGTGCCACAGACCCTGTTTGTGACCAACGTGGATCCTCGTGGTTCCCCAGCCTTGCCCGAACGGAGCGCTGAAGCCCGGTTTTGGAAGATCGTCAAATCCGAGGGAACGTGGACAAACCCAGGCGTCCACCTTTATCCTCTCTGCCCCTGCGGCTCCTGGAGTGGGTTCCCCCAAGTCCTCTGGTGAGAAGCCATGGATCCGATGCGGAACCAGCACCTCCGGGTTGTAGCACCTGCCTCGAGTCACTTGCCTGGGACTCACTCGCCACTTCTTCTATCTGCCGGCCGCGGTTAGTTCGTAGGGTACGGATGACGGAGGAGGTTGTTTCCTCGCTGATTTCTCTACTCTGTTCAGGAATCCAACCCACGTGCAAGCAGCCTGACCCCCGACTCGGGGACGGGTCCTGACCAGCCTACGAGGCTCATGGTTCTGGGTGACACCGTATGAGAAGACGTGGCCGGAGCTGCTGCTCTAGGTGTTGTCGCTTTGCAAAGAGACCTTCCAGGAGGGGCGCCCGGGGGGCTCAGTTAGTTAAGCGTCTGGCTCTGGCTCAGGTCATGATCTCGCAGTTTGTGGGTTCGAGCCCCGTTTTGGGCTCTGTGTTGACAGCTTGGAGCCTGGAGCTGCTTCAGATTCCGTGTCTTCCTCTCCCTCTGGTCCTTCCCCACTCATGCTCTGTCTCTCTCTCTCTCTGTCTCAAAAATAAACATTTAAAAAAAAAGAGAGAGCGAGACAGAGGGACCTACAAGGAGAGATGGCCCCTTCCTTGCCTTGGAATGCCATCATATCTCTTGTGATGCTTGGAGTGGTGGCAGCCTTTTTGTGACACCGAGGGGAAGCATCCAAAGACAAACCCAGTGCATAGAGGACAGAAGAGAAGAAACGCAGTCTCAGGGCACCTGGGTGGCTCAGTCGGTTAAGCGTCCAACTCTTGGTTTTGGCTCGGGTCATGATCTCACGGTTCGCGAGCTTGAGCCCTGCATCAGGCTTGGGATCCTCTGACTCCCTCTCTCTCTCTGCCCCTCCCCAACTTGTGTTCTCTCTTAACATAAATAAATACACTTTAAAAAATAAAAAAAAGAAACACAATCTTGCGGTTCCCCTCAATCACTGCATTACCCAGCCCCAGAGACCCCCAGCCTTGAGATTTCCTGACTGATAACCTGGCCAGTGATCTCATTGTTAAGTCAGCCAGGATGGGACCTTCTCTCACTCGCAGCGGAAGCTCCCTCAAGTGCCGGGCAGGGCTCCCGTCTGGCACTGCTCAGCTCCTTCTCGCCCCTGCTGTCAGCTCTGAGGGAGGCCCCACCAGAGGCCCCCAAACTTAATTCTTTCTGTCGTACTGCCTACCTTTAAGGTCACACCAGCCCAGTCATAGCCTCCAAACTTGGTGAAAATCCGTTCAAGTGCACATGATAGAATAACGATCGCGCAGAAGTGAATCTCGTCCGCACCATGGCCACACCGTGAGGGGGGGGGGTGGCCTCGGGAACGTTTGTTTGTCCGACCTTCACGGAACTTTGGGAGCTCTTACCGGGGATTTGCCTTGTCGTGTGTCCCTCTAAGGGCCGGGGCTGCAATGACGCGCAAAACAGACCCCGTTCCTGCCCCCACGGAGCCTCCAGCCTTGCGTTTGAGCACTTTTCCGTGCCGGGTGGTGAACAAAGCCCCACGATCCAGGCCCCGAGGAGCGTGGAGGCCTCAGGCTCTGAGCCTCTGCTCTGTGCTAGGAATGGGGCTGAACACCCAACAGATGCCGTCACCTTGACCTTCATGGTCTGGGGACCATCGTGGTCCCATTCTAAAGATGAGATGGTTGAGGTAGTTGCCCGAAGGCACACAGCTCTTCCAGGGACAAGCCGAGAATGGGAAAGAGGCCCCGGAGCACAAACCACCAGCCCACACGGCTTCCTGCCTCACAGGGCCCCTCCGTCCGCTGTTAACTCTCCTTGGAGCTGCCCGATGGGGTGTCCGGCCTGCACTCCGCCTCTCGTGCTTGGTTGTCCCTGGCAGAAGGGCCCTCCTTTCTCGTGCACTTTTATCAGCTGGGTGCAAGCCACCAGTTTCCTGACGCCGAGGATGTACTGGGACAGTAGAGGAGATGTGGTTCCTGCCCTCCAGACGCCCGGGGACCAGAGCCCCGCGGTCCCCACTTACACTGCACATCTGAGCCACCGGGAGCTTGAAGCTTCATGCCGAGGTCCAGCCCAGACCCATTAGATCGCCATCCCCGGGGGACAGGGGCCGGGCCATCTCACGTGCCTGCACGAGGTGAGGGAGCCTGCCGGGCCCCGTCTGGGCACCTGCGTTCCAGGCAGGGGTGGGGAGAGCAGACAGGGAGTGAGGGTGTGCTGGTGCGTGGTGGACAAGTCAGCCGCGAGCCGAGCGAGGGCCGAGGCGGCCAGTTCGGACCCGTGGGCCCTGGATGGACGTCTGCTTTTATTCTTGGTGAGGCTCATGCTGAAAAGGAGAGCTCCGTCCGCCGTGCGGAAGGCAGCCGGGGACCAACGGAGACTCGGGGGCAGGGGTAGCGGGGCAGTGGCGGCAGGTGTGTGATTGCTTGGACCACTTAGCCTGGCGGACTGGTGAGAAGGGGTGGGCAGAGCCGACCGGATTTGCCGCAGGACTGGACGTGTGGCAGGAGGGAGATGGGCGGGAGGTCAGGGAAGACCGCGAGGCCAGGTTTTGGCCCGAGAAATGAGGAGAACGGGATTCCACTTACTGAGATGGACGAGCACCTGGGTGGTCCTGTCTTCTGGGTCCTGCTTGGGAACGGACACGTCTGCCGTTGGGGTCGGGGCCGGCGGCGCCAGGAGCTCCATCTGGGGCTGTTGACGGAGTTGATGCTTAGGCACCTGCGTGGGAGTCAGGCAGAGGATTTTTCTTAAGAAAGTGGGGAAAGCTTTGCAGCACTTTTGTTGCTAACAGAGGAGATCCAGCAGAGGGGGGAATGGGGGTGGCCCAGGGGCAAATGGACCACAGCTGGTGCCCCAGGGGAGGGATGCAAGGGGTTGCGGTGGGCGCCAGGGCCGCGGCAAAGCTGTCGAGATTCTCCCCCGGCTCCGGCACCAGGTGCCCAGCGGAGGTCTGAGGGAAGAAGCAGAGAGAAACAGCCGTCTAGGAGAGCGGAAGAGGAAGAAGCCAGGGACCCGAAGCCAACGTGCCAGGCAGCCCCAAGGCCGGTGCGACACTGGCAGCTAACTGGCAGCTTCTAACATAATTTCAGCTGAAAGATAATGTGGTTGGTGATGATACCGACCTCAGAAGCAGAGAGATCTGGGTCCAGGTCCTGGTGCTGTTCAATCCTGGGCAAGCTGTTTTACTGCCCGAGCCTCAGTTTCTTCTTCTGTAAATTGGGGGCGGTCGGTTCACCTGGTGGGGTTGTGGGAGGATCGGAGGCAGTGAGGCGCAGGGGCAGGGGACAAGTGATTCTCCTCTGCCATCCCGAGTCCTCCCTGAACCTCCCCCTCGTTCTGACTTTTCTAGAACTCACCACTGTTCCATGCTTTCTGTTGATACGTGCGCCTCCCAATGGGACCGTGAGTTCCGCCAAAGGGAAACAGGCCCAGTCGTCTTGGGTCTCCGTGGCTGGGATCGTCTGATCATCGATGCAGACCAGAAGGAGTGTCCACCGCCAGTGTGGACAAGGAGGCAGACTCCCCTGTGGCCCGTGGGTTGGGACCTGGGACCCCGGGGGGGGGGGCCGATACGTGTTAACAGGCCGACCTTGCGTGCCTGGTGAGGTTAAGTCTTCAATAAATAAAATCACAGACAGAAAGCAAGGGAAAGGGAAACAAGGAAATTGTAAAATCAATAGACAGCTGACATGAGAATTTACTGCGCTCTCCGAGACACTGAAAAACCACAGAGTCTGGGTCTGGAAACATTAGCATTTCAGAAGCGCTCAAGTGCCACGCTGGCGGGCAAGCCCAGCTCGCTCCACGTTCGATCACCCAGCGATCGCTGAAACGTCTGCCTTTCGCTGCAGAGACACTAACTCCTTCCTGTCTATGGATGGAGCAGTCTCCAGCCGTTTCAAAAGCCATGAACAGAGCCAAGAAATCACCTCCCGCCTTGTTGCTGACATCCACGAAGCTGACTTGGAGTTGGTTTTGTGAGTATTGATTTCAAGTGAGGTCTTCCTTGACAGGAGGGCAGGGGCCAGGCTGGGTGTGCGGGTCCGCGGCCCAGGCGGTTTTCCACACACGGGGCTTTCGGGGAGAAACCAAAGCCTGGGGCTAAACGTCTCTGGCTGGGGAGCTCATCAGCCGTCTGCTCTCGGGGCTAATTCGCGGGGACTGATGGGGATGCCCGAGGATTCCAAGCCTGTCTTTCCGCGTGCATGTGGGCGTGGCATTTAAGTCCCGTCCCACATTCGACTGAACACTCGCTGGGCACTGATTTTGCCGAGTGTCCGCTATGCTGGGTCATGCGGAAAACCATGAAGGGCAAAAGTGGGGACTCCCCGAAGCTCTCAGCTTCCCCTGTTCCCCTCTTGGTTTCAGTCGTCCTTTGTCTGAATTGCCTCTCTAGGTTCCCACTGTTTTCAAGACCCACTTCGATGACGCCTTCTCCATAAAGGTAATTTAGATCCCCTACGGCACAAGGGTCTCTGTTGCAAGGGACAAAAAGCCAGCTCGCAGGGCAATTTATTCGCTCACACAACTGAAGAATCCAGGGGGAAGCCTTTAGGCGGGGGTTGATCCAGGAGCTCCATGGATGCCACCAGGGCATGATCTTTCCCCCCAGCTAGTGTTGCCCCACTCCACAGCACAGGGACACACGGGATCAGGCCCCCAGGGCACAGACAGCATGGGACTTACACCCCGAGGCTCTAAGCGTAAGAGAGAACTTCCATCTCTCAGCGTCTGGGTATGAAATTTCAGACATGGACATGGGGTAGATCTGGTTTGGGCCTGGGGCTCGAGCTTCTGATCAGTGGCACTGCCCGGACCCCTCCCCCACACCCTTTGCAACGGGTCCCCTGAAGGAAGAGGGGGAGGTTACTGCAAAATGGAGGTGAGGGACCAGGGAGAAAGCTGGGGGTACTCTGCCCCACACCCAGGCCCCTCAGCCAGAACCAACCGCTTCCTCTCCACAGGACCCTGGCGGGGAGGGGGGGTCTCTCTCTTACAGTATGATCTGCGAGCCTGCCTTGACTCCCTACCAGACCAAGAACTCTGCGGAGCGGGGACTGTCTTGTGTCCTATGTACGTCTCAGGGCCTGGGACACCATGAGTGAGAACTATGGCCACGAACCAGAACCACACCCTTTCCTGAGATTTAGGGGCTGGAGCCACAGACCCGGAAAGGGAGGCTGCGGGGTTCCCGGCACTGAGCCAACAGGCAGCCCCTGAAGTGCTGGGGTTCAGGGGTCTCAGGAGCGTAGCCCGCCTACCCCCTAAAATCTTCCCCTTTCCCTCCCACATTCATAGTGACAAAGATTCTCGTCTGGACCAGACGTGAGTCAGGCTCATCTGACCTCCGCTCCCCTCGGCCACCCTGGGCTCTGTCTCCACCCTCGAGGAGTCTTGTGGGCAATCCTGCTAAGTCAGGGTGGAGAGAGTCCTCACCCTTCATATCTGGATCCTTGTCCCCACCCCGTCCCAGGCTTCAGGGGGGGTTTCTTACCACCACTGCCTTTTGCAAGAATCCTGTTGGCCGAGCTCATCCAGAGCCCCCCGTCCCTGTGGTTTCCTCCCAGGAACCTGCCACTTTTTCACATCTTTGAGGCAAGTTTCTGCTCCCGTCCTTTGGAGGAGGGTGTCCTAGCTGAGCCCCGGCCTGAGGCATCAGGGGAGCTGGCCTCCCTCTCCTCGTCCCCCGCATCTCACGCTCCATGCCGCCGTCACCACAGGGGATGACGGAGAGGTGAAGCTGTCCCTTTCTCAAAGCCTGGCAGAGCCAAGAACACAGGATGCTTTCCGGCTCCCAGAGCGGGGCCCACGGAGCCCCCATTGTCAGGTGGACGCATCGTCCCTGCCGAGCGAGCCCGTCCAAGCAGGGACGTGAACTTCCCGGAGCGGACGTACGCCCGCGGTGCCCTGATCCGAAGGCACAACATCCTGTGTGGGCCGAGGGAGGGGCTGCCTGTCCGCACCCCTGCTTCTTTACAGCCCGGCCAGGAGCCCAAACCTCCAGTCGTGGCAGAAGCTTGGCCAGCAGGGCAAGGACCCAGACCAGGACCAGGGACAGCCAGGAGAAGGGCAGGAGGTGCCGGGGGGCCCAGCGGGCCTGCCTGGTTTGCAAACCCCAAACGAAACAGCGCTCCCCTCCCCGAGCGCCACGAATCGACCTGTCTCACCGGGGGTCCTGGGCGCGTTGACGGATTTCTCCAGTCCTTTCATTCTGTCAGTCAAATCCCTGCCTGAAGCATCATTTTCGCCCCGGTCGGGGGGGTTCCTTTTTCAGGGTGAGGCCGCCTGGGTGCGTCCTGTCTGCTGTGATGAAGCAGGAGAGGAGGTGCAGGGCACCCAGGCCGTCTGTCCCGGGGCCTCCTTCCTGAAACCTCGATGGGGAGCTCGGGGGAAGTCATGGGCGGCAGGCACAGGTCTCAGTCCACAGACAAACAAAACCAGGGTTCCGAAAAGTCTTTAAACGTACTTCTGTCTGCTTCTGAGCTCCCATTACCCAAGGGAAATTGAATCTTGGTCATCCTGGGATGTGCAAAGGCACTGGGGTTGTGCATGGAACCAAGCATTCGTAAGCCCCTCTAGTCTTTAACTCGTGCCAAGTCCCCCTGCTGTGTTCATGGTCATTGCAAAAGCTCCAAATTCTTAGAGGTTCTGTGGCTCACTTGGGGTCCATGTACCGCTTAGGTTGTTAGAGGTACATGGAGGGAGGTGGGTAAGCGGACGAGGCCCATGGCAGTGCAGGCGAAAGCCCTGGGTAGGAGGCGGGCCGCAGAAGCACATTCTAGAGAGGCCCATTAGGGAGAACCAGCAGGGCTCGGCGATTCTCCGGGGTGCAGTGGTTCTAGGGGACAAGAGCTGGCCCTCGGGGGTGTTTTTCTGCTGGGCGGCTGCTCTGGACAGATACGGGCCTGGCGCCCTGGAATTCTGCCCTAACTGAGCACAGAGCAAAGGAGTGGCCGTGAGCTGTCTGCCCTCTTACAGCTGCCTCGTTTGCCCCACAGTCTGACGTGTGCCCCCAAAAGGAGATTCAAAGTCACTCGGGAACGCTCCCGGGAGGCCAGGAGCCCAAGTCCCAGACCTGGAGTGTACATTAAATCCATATGCGTGGGGCCGCCAGCAGCCGGAGCGGAGACCGGAGCTCGCGGCCATATGGGGATGTGGTTGTGGAAAAAAATATTTATAAAATGGCTTTTCCAAGTGTTTAATCTACAGCAGATGCATCTTACATTAATCTGTTTGGCTTGGCTTTCGCTGGGGAGATGCCGTTTCATCGTGCAGGCCTCCCGGAGCAGAGGAAATGGGGGCTAACATTCCTCTGTGACTCAACTCGAAAGGAAGATCTTTGGGGGGAACGGCCTGGGGTGGACGGGAAGGGCAGCGGGCGGGGGGGGGGAAGAGAAGGCAAGGAAGCCTCCCACATCCCCGAGGCTCCCCCGGGTCACCCACAATTTAATTTCCATCTCACAGACGCTGTGTGTTTAATCTTCTCGACTGGAATAATAAACTGACGGCTGCATTTCTTACTAAAAACTTGTGCTGTCACTGTGATTACCATTGAGAAACGGGGCCCCACACCAATTCCCGACTGCGGCATTTCCGTGACTCTTGCAGGGAGGAAAACGATCCCTTATGGAGCGTGTTTAATATCATAGAAGTTTCTAGAATGGGAAACGGGACCACCGATTTCTCCAGCCTCCTGCTCACTATACATCAGCCGCCTTCTCCACCTCTCAGATCCCAGAACACCCAAGCCCTTTCCAGTCGCAGGGTCTTTGCATATTCTGTTCCTTCTGCAGGGAAACTCTCCCCCCAGTCCTTTGCCTACATAACTCTTGTTCTGGGCGTAAATGTCACCTCCTCGGCGAAACCTTCTGAACTTCCAGGTCATATAGGTTTTGCTCTCACAGAACCCTGGTCTCTTCATTACTCTTAAGACACTCAAGGGGCGCCTGGGTGGCTCAGTCGGGTAAGCGTCCGACTTCGGCTCAGGTCATGATCTCACGGTCTGTGAGTTCAAGCCCTGCGTCGGGCTCTGTGCTGACAGCTCAGAGCCTGGAGCTGCTTCGGATCCTGTGTCTCCCCCTCTCTCTGCTCCTCCCCTGCTCACACTCTGTCTGTCTCTCTCCTTCAAAAATAAATAAACATTCAAACAACTTTTTAAGAAAGTCACTCAAAACCCCATTTCGATCTGCATCGCTGTGGTTTGGGCCCGTCTCCCGCAGAGGACCTGGCCCACTGCCGCGAACACCCGCGTGACAGCTGGCCCGAAGAGCTGCCTAGATGGACGGAGAGAGCAGACGTGACATTCCTCTTGGGTGGGTCCTCTCTGAAGACCTGGGCGGGGAAACATCACAGCAGGAAGTGCATTTTCGTTCGAACGCTGGAGGTCTTTTTAGCTCTGGATGATCACCTGCTGGACAGGGAAGGATCCCCTGAAGCTCCCCAGTTCTGCTTTCACCTGTCCAGCTGTGGGAGGCATAATAATGGCCCCAAAGGCACCCATCTCCCCCCCCCCCCCCGGAACTGTGCCACCTTACCTGCCAGAGGGGCTTTGCGGATGTGATGACATTAAAGATCTGGAGACGGAGGACCATCCGGAGTTATCTCAGTGCCCTGGGGGGCCCAACTTAGCGAATATGAATCCTTACAAGCAGAGAATCTGCGGGCGTCACTAATCATTCGGGCAACGTGCTGACGACGATGTGGAGAAACGGGAACGCTCGTGCACAGTTGGTGGGAATGCAAACTGGTGCAGCTGCTGGTCCACAGTGTGGCGCGTCCTCAAGAATTTAAAAATAGGACTATCGAATCGTCCAACAATTCCGCTTCTGGGTACGTACCGCCCCCCGTCCCCCAAAACTGAAAACACGCTCCGGGAAGGACATGTGCACAGGCATGCCGATGGCTGCCTTGTTCACAGTAGCTGAACTGAGGACGCGAGCGTGGTCTCCACCGATGGGAAAATGAGTAAGCAAACTGGGGTGTGTATTTACGACGCAGTGTCATTCAGCCTTAAAAAGGAAATTCTGGCGCAGGCTACAACACGGACGAACCCAGAGGACACTGTGCTCAGGGAAATAAGCCAGGCACGAAGAGACAAACCGGGCTTGGTTCCACTTCCGGAAGTACCGGGGATGGTCACACTCACCAAGGCAGAAGGCAGAATGGTGGTAACCAGAGCCTGGGGGGGAGTGGGGAGCGCGGAGTTTGTGTTTAATGGGGACAAGGCTTCAAATTTGCAAGATGAAAGAGTTCTGGCAACTGATGGTAGCAATGGTTGCACAAAAATGTATTTTTTTAAAAAAATATTTGTAGGGGCGCCTGGGTGGCTCAGTCGGTTACGCGTCTGACGTCGGCTCAGGTCATGATCTCACGGTTCGTGGGTTTGAGCCCCGCGTCGGGCTCTGTGCTGACAGCTCCGAGCTTGGAGCCTGCTTCCGATTCTGTGTCTCCCTCTCTCTCTGTCCCTCCCCCACTCGTGCTCTGTCTCTCTCTGTCTCAAAAATAAACTATAAAAAAAATATATTTGTTTTTGAGAGACAGAGAGAGACAGAGCAGGAGCAGGGGAGGGACAGAGAGAGAGAGAGGGAGACACAGAATCGGAAGCAGGCTCCAGGCTCTGAGCTGTCAGCACAGAGCCCGACGTGGGGCTCGAACCCACAAACCGTGAGATCATGACCTGAGCCGAAGTCAGACGTGTAACCAAGTGAGCCACCCAGGTGCCCCTTAAGGTAATTTAATGACACTTCACTGTGTACTCAGAAATGATTAGGATGGTAAATTTTATGTTATATGTGTTTTACCACTAACTACTAAAAAACCTTTTTTTCTTTTTTTTTTTTGTTGGCTGCAGTGAGAGCATCTTGAGCTCTGAAGAAGCGGACACGGAGGTGACAGTGAGAAGCAGTCACACCCCGTTGCTGGCCCCGAGACATGGGCCCATGGTGGGACGAGGTGCTGAGAGGCCCCACTACCAGCCACCAAGGAGAGGGGACATCAGTCCTCCAACCCCAAGGAGATACATTCCACCAGTGACCCAAATGAGCAGGACACGGGTCCGGAAGGAACGCAGTCCTGTGACACCTCGATTCTAGCCCCACGGGGCTCAGCGCAGACATCTGACCTGCAGGCTGTCAGATAAAACGTCCATATCCTTAAAGCTGCCAAGTTTGTGCTCATTTGTTAGGGAAACACACAGAACTAATACTCCAGGGAAGCCCAGTGCAGGGCAGAGGTGAGGCCGGGGGTCTGGTGCAGCTGCAGGGCAGAGGTGAGGCCAGGGATCTGGCGGAGCTGCTTCCCCAGTCACAGTGAGCCTCAGGGTCCCGTCTGCACAGTAAAGGGGGGTTCAGAAGTGCTGTCTCCTTTCCTTTCTTTCCTTTCTTCTCCTTTCCTCTCCCCTCCTCTCCTCTCCCCTCCTCTCCTCTCCCCTCCTCTCCTCTCCCTTCCTCTCCTCTCCCATTCCCATCCCTTCCCTCCCCTTCCCTCCTCTCTCCTCCCCTCTCCTCCATTTCCCTTCTTTCCCCTCCCCTCCCCTGCTCTCCCGTCCTCTCCCTTCCCTTCCCCTTTCCTTTCTTTTCTTTTATTAGACCAGAGAGAAATTTTCTTGAATGATATCTTCTGTGAAAGTCCCCAAATGTGTACCAGACAAAATATTTTCAAAGGTCTGCGTTGTATGAAGTGAGGGTGGGGGTCTGGGCCCTGCCTGCTGGCTGCCCACAGCCCATCGGTGGCTCCGCACCTCCAGCCCTGCAGAGTCTTGGGCCTCTGCAGCACCATTAACAGACGGCCAGCCCGGGGCTCCCAAGGCCCTCAGCACTGACACTTAGGATTTGCTTTTTGCCAATCTCAGTCTTCTTGAAATATAAATATGATCAGACCCCCTCCTCCCTCCCTTTCTAGTCCCTCGCCCTGCTCCTGGGTAAGGTCCCCCCTTTACTCTCAGGACCCCCCACCAAGTCCCTTCCTTCTTCCTCCCCAGCCTATTAATATTCTTCCTGCACCCTTTTCCTCTCCTTTGTACCACTTACCACAGTTACAATTTTATGCTTTTTGTGCTATTCTTTTGTTAATATCTGTCTCCTCCGCTAGTGTAATCCAACATTCACATAGCACTCACCAGACCCTGCTCTAAGCACTTTATGTATCTACTTATTTTATCTTCAGAAAAGCCCTCTGAAGTTGACACTATTATCACCCCCCATTTGACAGATGAGGAAACAGAGGCACAGAGGTGTTAAGCAACTTGTCCAAGGTCACTCACTAGTGAGGGGAGGAGCTGAGATTGAGCCCAGGCATTCTGTCTGTCTCTCTGCCTCTCCATCTGCCTGTCCATCCATCCATCCATCCATCATCCATCCATCATCCATCCATCCACCCACCCATCCATGCACCCATCCATCCATCCATCATCCATCCACCCATGCACCTATCCATCCACCCATCCATCCATCATCCATCCATCCACCCATCCACCTATTCACCCATCCATTCATCCATCCACCCATTTATCCATCCATCCACCATCTATCATCCATCTGTCCGTCCATCCATCATCATCCATCCAGCCACCATTAGTTCCATAAGGACAGAAATCACGGGTTACTGCTATAACCCAAGCATCCAGCACGTTTGTAAATATTTGAAGAATTAAAGGATGAATCCTGATCCATATTATGCAACAATTTCCCACATAAGAACCCTCTCGGAACCACCAGGGGACAAGGGGAAGAGAGCTTTGGCTGCCTTGACTCCCTCGTGCTGGCCGAGGCAGCCCCCACTCAAGACATTCAGTGACCCTGCAGCCAGCATGTCCTCTCCACATACTGTTTTGAAGAATGTCCACTACTCCACATGCTGATGGCCCCGTCTCTGGTGAACTTGAGGAGCTGGGGCAGGATTGGGTCTCAAGTTGAGGGAGGAAAAAGAGCCTCTTCTTTTTTTTTATAGTTTATTTTTATTTTTGAGACAGAGAGAGACAGAGCATGAGTGGGGGAGGGGCAGAGAGAGAGGGAGACACAGAATCGGAAGCAGACCCCAGGCTCTGAGCTGTCGGCACAGAGCCCGACGCGGGGCCCGAACCCACGAACCGTGAGATCATGACCTGAGCTGAAGTCGGACGCTTAACCGAGTCACCCACGTGCCCCAAAAGAGCCTCTTCTTAACTCTGCATTCCTGGATCCCACGGCAGTGGGAAGAGAGGCTCCTCCATTCCCTCCTGGTCACAAACCACTGTCCCCACACACAGGACAGGACACCTGTCCAGGCCCTGTTAGGGGGATGCTAGGTGACCATGCACAGAGCTTGGATGGACATTTTCAGAGTAGGAACATTTCTTGGCTCTCCCCACACTTTCACTGGGAACAGTGGACACCTGCCCACTGAATCCCTGAAGGATTCTCCCCCGGTCCTTAAATGAATCCGAAGGAGGAATCAGGGCTGAAGACCCAGACAGACCTACTTGCAGGCGTGTTTCAAGCCCTGTGGCCCTGATCCAACTCCCTGAGCTTCGTTTTGTTCATCTGTGAAATGGGGACGCTCCCGGCACCCAGTTCACAGGGCCATCATCGGTCCACGACATGGAAAACTGCATGCCCGGTGCAGCACCAGGCCCCGCAGGAAGCAATCTGTAAATGTTAGCTGCAATTATTATTAATGAGAACCTCTCAGCCTTCAGCTCCTTCTTCTCTGCCCCGGTCCCCCTGAGAGCATCTCTTTCAGCCCCAGCTGAGGCGGAAATGAGGAAATGAACTTGACATCCACGCTACACATCCCTTTGACGAGAGTCACCCTTCAGGAGGAGAGAACGCATCAAAATGTAATTTTTTCCCCATTAATCATCCACCCAGACAGCTCATGGTTTTCCAATCCTCTTAAGCAAATAACAACCAAAAGAAAAAAAAATCTTTTCTTCCAACCTGAAGTGCCGATTTGTGCAATAAAAGCATGACAATAAAGGCCTTAGTCCTCTCATCTGGCTCTCCCTTTCATAACTCACAGATTCCCTAGTCTCGCAGTCTCTCTCCCTGTCATTCCTTTCTTTGAGGCCACACACACACACGCACACGCACACACACGTGGGACAGAGACCATCACTTCGGGCCGCAGATGGTTCTCTGGTGAACCCAGCTCTGAGCCTCCCATCGGATCGGCCCCTGGGCCAGCACCCACCGCACATTTTCCCGGGGAGCCGCCACACCCCCGACTCCCGCTTCCCCAGCCCCCTTATTCTCAGCCTGTCATTTTCCCAGCCATGCAGCAATGGGAGGAATGGAGCACGGTAGGAAGTGCGGCTTTGAAACCTCAAACCAGGGTTCAAATCCTGGCTGAGCTGTGTGGTTTGGGCAGGTCACTGCCCCTCTCTGGGTCCAACTTCACATTGTAAAGTGGGTGTAATCAAACCAACATCCGAGCCTCAGTGAGTGTCCAAGGCTGCTTTTGTTGAACGGATCAACTGAACAACGATTTGCCGAACACCTACTGCACGCTAGGGACAAGGAACCCAGCCCGACACCCTTTGGGTACTTGTGTCCCATGGCCAGTCACAGGAGAGGAGCTCTCAAAATGGAAATCGCAGAGGACAGGGGTTCCCAAGACCACTCTCACCTTGACACCAATCACAAGTCTGGGGGTCCCCAAGGGCACTCTCAGTTTTGATAATTCACTAGAAGGACCCAGACCTCACTTCATGACAGCCAAGGACACAGATGTAAATCAGCCGAGAGAAGAGACACAGGGGACGGTGCCCAGAAGAATCCCAAGCATAGAGCCTCTGGGTGTCCTTTCCCCACGGAATCACAGACAGTGCTGACCTTTCCTGGCAACGACAGCACCCAGACCACCGCCCACCAGCCATGTTCCCCGAGCCTCTGCATCCAGGGTTTTGACCAGGATCCAGTCCCTACGCTTGGTTGACTGCCTATGCGTCTAACCTTTGTCCCCAGCCCCACTGGGGGCCAAGCTGATATCACATAGACCAAGATGGCCAGCGAGTAAACCAAGACACTCTAGGGGTCTGGACGTTCTGAGGAACTAAGAATAGCCTCCCAGGAGCCTGGGCAAAGGCAGCCCTCTCTTTAGGCAAGGTGAACCTTTTGTTGCCTGGAATTTTGGCTGCAAACTCACTAAAATTGTGAGCCGCAGTCTGCTCCCTTCCTCCCCTTCCGGCAAAGGCAGCGATGTCCACACGGAGATGTGCAGTGTAACACTGGCTAGAAAAGGGATAAAGAAAGAAACCATAACAGATGCCCAGGCAAAGGGGACACTTAGAGAAAGACACCTCCATCCCGTGGAACCACAGAGCAGATAAAATGACGAGGCAGCGCTCAGTGCGGTGATGCAGAAAGAGGCCAAGGACATGCTGGTGGTCAGAAGGCAAGCCGTCACACACTCCTTATTGTGAAGTTGTGTGGCCCCGAGCAAGTGATTTCATCTCCTGACCTCCTCAACGTCCTTGTCTCCAAATGCGGCAGCGCTCTGTCCTCCCCCAGACTCGCCATGAGGGGTAAATGGAACCATGTGTAGAAAGAAGCAGGTGCGCCATGGTGGGGGGGTGTGTGTGTGCCCGGGCGGCTCTGAGCTCCATGCCACAGCTGCATTCTCAAATCCCCAGAACAGAGTCCTCCAGAGCAGAGGGGGACAGGCGATGGCTCTCCTGTGTGACATTTGTTACCTCGATCGCTCAGTCATTAAAAGTTCTTGATAGACTGAATTGTTCACTCATTCGTTGATGTACCTTGAGGCCCCGTGCTGGGCGCCACAGACACAGGTGTCCTGAAGCCAAGCAAGGTCTCATTTACGGTCAGGGAGTAGCCGGTCCAGTGCAGCAGACCCGCCGGGAACCGAGCCCAGAGATAGCACTGCGCTGGCCCAACTGGCCCAGCAAGTCCTGACAGCCCTGCTCTCCAACAAGATAGACGTTCTAGCAGTGTCGGGCCAAGAGGGCGGGGCAGGGAAACGGCGCTCCGGACAGGAGGGGGAGTGAGGGAGGGTCAAGACTTCCAGGAAGGGAGAGACTCCAGTGTGGGCAAGTGGAAGGCCCACGAGGGAGTGAGTAGCAGAGATGAGGCTGGGGAGACTGGCAGGTGTCAGCGGGACAGGGCTCCCCAGAGGGGAACTTCATCCTGGGGGGAGGGGACAGGGGGCCCTGAAGGGTTGAATTCAGGGGTGACACGCTGCTGCTGCGTGAGAAGGTGCTGCTCTCGTGCGGAAGGAAGGATGGCAGGACGGAGGCAGGAGGCAGGAACCCTGGGTGCAAGGGAACGGCGGTGGCCCGGCTGTCCCGACGCTCCAGCTCCTCCTGGCTTGTGAGAGCGGACTGTTAAGTGGCCAGGGACTCCGTGGGCGTGTCGTTGCTCCCCAGCTTGGAAATCGGCCACCGAGGGAGTATTTACACCACAGAAATGGCAAAAGCTCCAAATCAGGACTTTCGTCTTCCCACACCTGGAAGCTGGGTCCCAGCACACTGTCACTTTCTAAGGCTACCGCCCCTTCTCTGGAAATGTGTCCCGGTCTGGGGGAGCCTCCCCGCCCACCACAAGGGCGCCGACAGCCCCCAACTGACGACGAGGGGGCTTGAATGCCCTGTCTCGCTCGTGGGACCCGGCAGAGTCTAGACGCTAGCTGAGGCTCACCTCCTCCCTGCTCACCTCCTTCCCTGCCCTCACGGCCTCTCCAGCTGCTCCCAAGAGCCCTCAGTGCCTGCGTGAGAACCCCTGCCTCAGGCTCTGTTTCCCGAGAGCCTGGCTTGCGACCCCACCTTTCATGGTTCCCATATGGGTGTGTGGAGGTGTCTCTGCCGGGGATGGGGAAGAACCAGCACCAGCGACTGCCAACGTCAGCCTTCCGAAGACACGGAAGGTTCTTTTCAACCATCTGGATCCCCATTTTGAAGGCAAAGCCTGTCCCCACCGGACTGACTTCGGCTCAGGTCATGATCTCATAGTCTGTGGGTTCGAGCTCTGCGTCAGGCTCTGTGCTGACAGCTCAGAGCCAGGAGCCTGCTTCCGATTCTGTGTCTCCCTCTCTCTGCCCCTCCCCTGCTCAGGCTCTGTTTCTCTCTCTCAAAAAGTAAATAAACATTAAAAAACATTTAAAAAAATTTTTTTTAAATAAAAAAGGGGGACACCTGCGTGGCTCAGTTGGTTAAGTGTCCGCCTTCAGTTCAGGTCATGATCTCACGGTTCGTGGGTTCGAGCCCTGCATCGGGCTCTGTGCTGACAGCTCAGAGCCTGGAGACTGTCTTCAGATTCTGTGTCTCCTTCACTCTCTGCCCCTTCCCCGCTCGTGCTCTGTCTCTCCCTGTCTCAAAAATAAATGAACCAAAATAAACAAACAAACAAATTAATTAATTAATTAAAAAAGTCCTTAATGCCAGATGCAGAGATCCCTCTCAACTACCCACAGGGATCAAAAAGGGCATAATTATTGCACCACACGAACCAGTGTTATTTAATGCCATGTGCATACACCACCAAAAACCACCTCACCCTCAGCCCGTGACTCTAGGCTTTGGCAAACACTGGTTTGGGTCTTCCCTTAAAAAATCTAATTTTGCATAAGAATTTGGAGGTCTAGAATCTTGCAAGAGCTTCCCTCCAAGCGAAATCAGAGTTCACCTCAGGGTCTTGCACAGACGGCTCGGATCAGTGACCCGGAGAACCTGTTACAACAGCAGATTCCTGAACCTTCTGAGTCCGAATCACTGGCTTGGGGGCCCCAGAATCTGCCCATCAGCGGCCCCCCACCCCCGGATTGAAGTCTGAGGAGTGGCATTCAGGGGTAGGTCTTTTCTTGAACAGGCGATGAGAAAGTCAAGTGTATTCATTTATTTACTTGTTAATGTTTTATTTATTTTGAGAGACAGGAGAGAGAGAGAGAGAGAATGTGAGTGGGGGAGGGACAGAGAAAGGGGGACAGAGGATCCGAAGTGGGCTCTGCGCTGACAGGGTGACAGCAGCAAACTCAACGCAGGGCTTGAACTCATGAACGGCAAGATCGTGACCTGAGCTGAGGTCAGACACGCAACACGCTAAGCCACCCAGGCGCCCCGCAAAAGTCAAGTTTGAAGAGCAAAGGTCCAGCTTGGTTACCCTTCCAGTGTCGGCCTCGGCACACACGCAAAGAAACCATTCCCTCCTGGGTTCGGGCTGAGATACTGGACTTTTCCCCAGAGACACAACAAATCCCTCTGGCTCTGTCCTCAGAACTGGTTCAAACCAACTCCCCATAAACACCCGCTCGGGACAGACACTGTGGGGTTGAATTTTACTGACGTCAAACAGCGAACACTCACGGTGGGATGAGTGTTTGTGCCAGGCTGTTACCGGAATGTTGGAAAAGCAAAAGCTCTCCACACCGAGTCGAGCAAACCCAGAGCCCGCGAGCCAGGCTGGGCGCCCGGGGCCACCAGGAAAGCGCCTCCCACGCGGAGCTCGCAGCTCTGCCCTCCCCGCCAACGTCAACTGGGACGTGGGGTCTGTGAACGCAGGGTGCTTGGAGTCGGCTCCGCGTTGTTCTGTCTGCTTTCGTGGGAGGACTCTCCTTCTGAGAGGAGTCAAGGTGGGGACAAACCAGGGTCTGTCTTTGACAGTCGGATGGATCCCAAAGCAAAGGCAAAAAACAGTGGCCCGTCCTGACGGCTGTCTGCCCCTCCCCACTTCCCCTTCTTCCCGAGTGGCTGGAGGATGGAATGAAACAATGTCTGCAAAGCACCAAGCACAAAAATAATAGAGGGTGTTCTGGGCTGACGATTGTCCCCCCAAAGTTCACGTCCACCCAGAACCGCAGGATGTAACCTCATGTGGAAATCGGGTCTCTGCAAGTATAAGTCGTTAAGTTGTCATATTGGATTGGGGCAGGCTTTCAGTCCAGTGGCTGGTGTCCTTATAAGAGTGAAGGGACACAAAGACATAGGGACACACAGGAAAGGGGGCACGTGACAATGGAGTCAGAGATTGGAGATTTACGGCCGTGAGCCGAGGCGTTTCCAGGCTCAGCGGACACTGGGAATGTTGCATGGGACGGAGTCTCTCTCAGAGCCTCGCAAGGCACCACGTTTCACACTCCTGGCCTCCAGAAACATGAGAAAATAAATGTTTTTTAAGCCACCCAATTTGCGGTATTTTCTTATAACGGCTCTCGGAAGTTGATACAGGAGGTAATTTGTTGAGCACTTACTTTGTGCTAAGCATTTTGTTGAATGCAGGACGGACGTCGTCTCCAGTCCGCCTGGCGCTCAGAAGCAGTAGCTACTGTCGTCACGTCGATCTTAGAGCTGGGGAAACTGAGGCTCGGGGTGCTTCGCCATCCAAGCGCCCCCAGCTAAGTGGCCTGCCTGCGATGCTCAAACGCCTGTCTCTCCGATTCCAAAACCTGAGTCGACTGTTCCTCGACACCACGCAGCTCTCAGCGCGCAGAGGCAGGGACCCAGCGGGGCTCTTGTTTCCAAGAGATTCCATGCCCGGTGCGTGGCTCAGTCAGTTGAGTGTCCGACTTTGGCTCAGTTCATGATCTCACGGTTTGTGAGTTCGAGTCCCACATCGGGCTCTGCGCTGACAGCCTGAAGCCTGGAACCTGCTTCAGATTCTGTCTCCCCCTCTCTCTGCCCCTCCCCTGCTCATGCTCTGTCTCTCTCTGTCTCTCAATGATAAATTAACATTTAAAAAATTTCCAAAAAAAAAAAGGAAGGGAGGGAGGGAGGGAGGGAAGGGGGAGCTGAGAGAGAGGGAAACAGCCTGAAAAAGAAAACGGAAAACATCTATGTATCTTGATTTCTATTTGATTATGAAAGTAATGCAACTTGCTGTCAAAAACTAATGTAAAAGAATCTATTGGTCCTCAGCCATTGGCGGGTAAAGAATGTCGCGGGGAGATGACGGAAACTATAGATTCTACGGGTCACTCCCTGTCCTGGGTGATTTGGGGGCGGGTGGCCCGTGGGGTGCCCTCTGAGGGACGCCGGCAGGCAAAGTCAGCATGCACCGCTCCCTCCAAATTAGCCGCATCTTGGCAGGGAGAGAGCTTCCGCCAAGGAGAGACGCATTCTGGCCAAAACGGCACAGCCCCAACGGAACGGGCGGTGCCCGCGGGAGTCCGTGAGGGCAGCACTGGTGCAAGGTACCCGGACAGAGTGAAGCCCCAGGGGACAGCGGTCTCGCACACACGGTGAAGATCCGCAGGCAGGGGGTCAGAGAAAGTTTCCCCCACCCTTTCTGCTGTCACTTAAAACCAGCCAGTTAACAGGGACGTGGCCCGAGTTCGGACGTCTCTCGTGAGCTTCATTCTTGGCCAGACAAATGGAAATTCGTCCCGTGGTGGGCCCCAAGGGTCCACCTTCCAGGGGCATGGCTATCCCCACTGCCCGCGCGCCCCCTGATCATTCTCTTTGGTCCCAAGGGAAGCATATCATCTCTGTGGGTCTCAGGCTGGCAGACGTCGGGCCATGTAACGGGGATCCGTCAAGCCCAGGCGGGTTTTAGGAAGATCGGGAAAACTCTGCCCAACATTCCAGCCGCAAGGACTTAGACAACGTCTGCTCCGACCTAGACGAACCTCGCAGACGTTACCCTACGCGGGCGAAGCAGGTCACAAGAGAGTGCCATGCGGTTGGCGCGTAGGAGTGTCTTAGCCCACGGGCTCTGCCGTGAGCAACGTCCACAGCCTGGGGGCCCAAACAGCAGAAACTCATTTCCCACAGTCTGAAGGCTGGAAGTCCAAGGGCAGGTGCCAAGCTCGGTCGGGTCGGGTCTGTTCTCTGTGGAGGTGCAGCCATTCAGCTCCTGGCCGTGTCCTCATGTGGGGGAGGGGCGAGGGAGGGGGCTCTCGGGGGGCCTGGAGGAGGGGCGAGGGAGGGGGCTCTCAGGAGGCCTGGAGGAGGGGCAGGGAGGGGGCTCTCGGGGGGCCTGCAGTGTAAGGAGGTTGATCCTATTCATGTGGGCCCCACCCTTGTGACCTCCTTGCTTCCCGCCATCATCCCACTGGGCGTTAGGTCTCAATGCGTGAATCCGGGGGACACACACATTCAATCCACCACAAGGAGGTGACTGGCTAGTCACATTCGTGCGCATTCGTGAAGGCTGGGAGGGAGGGTAGAGCAATGATGTGGGGCTGCGGCGGGGACGGGAGACGGAGAGCTGGCTCTGGGGACAGAGTTTCAGTTTGGGAAGACGGGAATGTTCTGGAGATGGGTACTGGGGATGCCTCCTGACCCCGCGAAGTGTATTCATGCCGCTGAACTGTTCCCCGAGAAAGGTAGATGTTAGGGGCTCCTGGTGGCTCAGCCGTTAAAGCATCCAGTTCTGGGTTTCGGCTCATATTCATGGTTCGTGAGATCGAGCCACACATTGGGCTCTGCACTGACCGTCTCTGTGTCTCCCTCTCTCTGCCTCTCCCCTGCTCATGCTCTCTCTCTGCCTCTCCCCTGCTCATACTCTCTCTCAAAATTAAGAAATAAACTTTTTAAAAAAGGTGAATTTTATGCTATATCTTTTTTACCACAATTAAAAAAGAAAAACTTTCCCTAAGGCCACTCTTGACTTTGCAAGCATGACCCTCGGGGTCTAGAACCCCAGTCACTCAAGATTGGGGACCCAGAAGCCCCCAGCTCTCCCTTCGCATCACAGCCCCCAGCACGCCGCGGCCCCTGCGCCGGCCCCAGCGAGGCCACCACAGGGCTGTCTGCTCTACCACCCACAGGACAGGGCGGGAGGGTCTGGCTGCTTCCACCCTGCAGTTTCCGAAGGCTTTTAGCCTAGACCGAGGCCGAGTGTGCTTCAGGTCAATATTTGCTTTGCTTCTCCGTGCCCCCAGGGGACCACGCCTGGGGCCAGATGAAAAAGCGGGGAAGAAAGAGGAATTCAAGCACGGAGGGAAACAGGCGAGAAGCAAAGCGGGAGGTTCCGCCCAGCCGCTCCGGCCACAGCGGGTCACATTCCTGGGGACCTCGCTGGCCCGCTGACCGCGTCCTGCCGCAGGACACGCACGGCTCCCATCGCGCGTGGAGAAGTGGGCTGGCAGTCGGCGCCCTGGGTGCCCGCTGTGCCCTCCGGGCTGACCTGGAGGGCACCGAACTCATGTGGGATGTGCTGGTGCGGGTGGGTCTGTGCTCTTGGCATTGAGCACTATGCGGGCCCACTGGATTGTGGGGCTGAAGGAGGAGGAAGAGAAGGAGGAGGGAGGGAGGGACGGAGAGGATGGCAACTCTCTCTCCAGCCAATCCTGGTCAGTCAAGCTTTGCGGGCACAGGGCCCCAGGCCGGCAAGGCCCCCCGCCCCCCGCGTGCTAGCCCAGCCTCCACTGCCCGGAAGGTGGTGGAAACACTACCCCTGACTCAGGGGCTCTGCCCTCCCTCAGATGGGTGTCTCTCCCAGGACCCACCCGGGGGTGGCCCACCTCAACCTCCGCAGGAAGCAGACGCCGCTGTGGGCCCGTCCCCTGGCTGGCTGGGGGCGCCGACACGAGGGCTCAGGCCCCACCTCGGCTCCGTGCAATGCAGTGGGCCGGTCACTGCACCTGTCCTCATCATGGTGGCGGGTTCCATCAGGACTCTTCCCTTCATGGCTGTCACCCCAAAGGAGTGACACTGCGAGGACACCTGCAGACAGTGGGGACCCCCATCCTGCGATGGGGGGCAGGGCCGCCTCTCTACTGGAAGAGAGCAGAAGCCGAGCAGAATGAAATGAGAAGAGACAAAGAATCCAGAAGACAGAGCTTGAGCACCTGGATCCAGCCATACCTGCAGCCACATATTCCTGGAACTCTGGCAGAAATGAGCCAACAAATGTCCCTTTGTTTCTTAGGTCGTTTACTCACTAGTTTTGTTTCCTAGGCTTCCGGACCTGCTCTAGAAAGCCTCAGTGATGGGAAGATTGTCTGGAAGGAGAGAAATATCTGCCTCGGAGGTGGGGCTTCTCGGCTGCAGGCCTCACCTGACCAGCTCATTCAATAATACACTGAGAATCGGGGACGAAGGGGCCGGGCTGTGGACGATCACGCAGGGCCTCTGCAGGCAGCCAGTCGGTCAGCCCTGCGGTCGGCCACACACCAGGGAAGTCACCTCACCTCTCAGTACCCCACCCCTGCAAGATGGGGTGAGGATAATAGCACCTCCAGGCACCTAGGGCTGCAGGGGCATTCAGGAAGCCTTCAGGAGCCCCCCCTCCAGCCTCCTACACCTCATCACAGCTTGTCACACTGCCCTGGGGTCGTCTGCGGATTTTCTATCTTCTTCCCCGAACTGGGAACTCCTCTGGGGCAAGGTCCCCCCACTTTTGAAAGTGCTGCACCAGCCAGTAAACGTTTCCTTGGGACTTTGCACACTGATCCGTGAGGGTCACTCACCCGAGAAGTGTTTCCATATGTAAGTGCCGACTCCCCCCAGGACCCTCCCGTCTCTTCCCCCATAACTTGCAAAATCATCACTTTTCCGTGAAAAGCCCAGAAAGACAGCCGGCTGCATCTCTCCGCCTGCCTTCCAGCTAGCAGGGCCATCGGCCTGGGTTTGTCTCCCCTGCCCCCCGGGGGAGGTGTTCAGGGCAGGGGTGCGGTCTTGTTCACGTGAGAGCACAGGGCAGGCCCGAGGGGGTGGAGGGGTGACACGGTGGGTTTTCACATTCACATTCACATTCGTGAAATTCTCCTGGAGGGACGCCTGGGGGGCTCGTCGGTTAAGCGGGCCGACTTGATCTCGCAGTTCGTGAATTCGAGCCCCGCGCGGGGCTCTGGGCTGACAGCTCGGAGCCTGGAACCTGCTTGCGATTCTGTGTCTCCCTCTCTCTCTGCCCCTCCCCTGCTTTCTCTCACTCTCTCTCTGTCTCAAAAATGAATGAACATTTAAAAAAAAGAAGAAGAGGTCTCCCCCAAGTGCTTTGGTGAGTGAGTGGGGAGACAGGTGGGGGGCAAGGGGCAGCTGGGGAGGAGGGCTGGGAGGCACCATGGCCACCCAGGTGGAGATGGACCAGAGTGGCCCGGCCTCAGGGGGCCAGCGGGGCAGGGAGAGTGGGCCAGCCGGGACGGAGTGCGGGAATGGGGACCCCGACTCTGGAAGCCGGTGGCCTCACGCACCCTGGACAGTGCCACCTGGTGACTCACTGTCTTTGACACGTGACGTGAGCTCTCTGGGCCTCAGTGTCTTCATCCATGAAAGGGTCCCCATCACAGAACCTACCGCATCGGGACCGTGTGAAGATCCTAGACGCGGGCATTGCAAGACTCGAGCAGCCGGGTGCCCGTGCTGAGCGCCGCGCCGGCCCTTCCCGCGGGCCTCGGGCTCCGCGAGGGACCCACTACGAGGTTCCAGGCCCCGTGGCAGGGACCGTGCTGTTTATTCATCATCTACGCCCAGCGGCCGCACTCCGAAGGCTGGACGACCTGAATCACCCGCGATCTCGCTGGGGAAACCGCCCCAGGCAGCCGGGGTCTCCCTCTGCGCACGCCGCGTCCCTTCCCACCTGACCTTCCCTGAGGGTCCACCAACGTTCTCAATGCTGGGGACACCCCCGAGCGCCCCCACTCACTTTGCTGCAGAGAACAACAGTTGCATTTTTAATTGACAGGTTCTCCGTAAATTACCGCCTGGTCTGATTTATAATTCATAGTAAAATATTTATTTCTAACAGGAAATTAATTTTGGAAACTCAGTGGGTGATTAAATTATTTCGTGAAACCATTCCACTTGCTTGGGAAGGGGGGGAGGTGGGTAGCTGGTGATTATATTTGGAGATAAATGGGGAAGCGTCTACACTCAGGAAACGTGGGCGGGAGGAGGGGCCACAGTGGCCTCGCGACTGCCCTGCACACGGGGGGCTCGCCGCTCCCTCACGGCTCTTTGCCGGGGAACTTATCACTGAGGAAAAGAAGGGTACAGGCCAAAATGACTTGTATCCAGTTCAGTGTCACCCCGCACTCTACACCGGGTGCTGGGACAGACAGAGGATGTGTCTGCCATGGTGTTAAGACACTTGGTCTCTGTGGTCATGAATTTTATGTGTAAAATGACGTAAAACTTTATTTCTGGGTGTGTGTGTGTGTGTGTGTGTGTGTGTGTGTGCATGAGGATATTTCTGGAAGGGATTAGCATGTGAATCAGTAGGCCAGGTAAAGAAGATGTGCTCCCCAGCGCAGGAGGCAGGACCCCACCCACCGGGCGTCCGAGCACAACAAAATGGCGGATGGCAGGCAAATTCACTCTCTCTGCCTGAGCTGAGACATCCCTCGGTGCCTTGGCTCTTGGGCTTTGAGACTTAGACCAGGTCTCTTCACCATCAACACCCCCCCAAACCCAGCTCTCCCACCTCTCGCCCCCACTGGTTTTCAGGCCTTCGGACTAGGACTAAATGACACCAAGAGCTTTCCCGGGTCTCTTGTTTGCAGACAGCAGATCATGGGGCTTCCTGGGCTCCGTAACCTCCTGAGGCAATTTCTATACTATATCTTCCCTTTTATAGATCCTATTGATTCTCTTCCTCTGGAGAACCCTGACTAGTACAGTCTCAGAGCAGGACAGACATGGGATCTAATCCCAGCTCCGACAATGGCTGACTGTGTCACTACGGAAAGTGGCCCCACCGCTCTGCCCTGGTCCCCTCATCTGCGGAATGAGGATCATGACAGTCCTTAAGTAGTCTGCATGTTCCTTTAGGACTGATTGGAGGGTTTGGATGGGGCTTATCTAGGTGGGTCTGGCCCAGCATCACTTATGAGGTTGGGGTCAGGATGTCAGCAGGCGCTGTATCATCCGAAGGCTTGGCTGGGGCCGGAAGGCCCATTTCCAAGATGGCGCCCTCACTTGGCTGTTGGCAGGAGGCCTCAGTTCCTTGCTATGAGCATCTCTCCCTGGACTCCTTGCATGTCCTCAACACGGCAGTGTCCTTGTCCACAACAAGCAATATAAGGGAAAGAGAGTGGAGTGAAGGGCAAACGCCTGGCCCCCTGACCCCTTGGGAAGGGCACCCCTCGAGGCATGGCCTGCACCACCTCCCAGGAGTCCAGTGAGATTGAGCCCCAGTGGACTGCGGGGTGAGCTGCTCATTAACATACTCTGTGTCATGCCCTTCCTTCCGTCCTTTTCTCACACCCAGGGGGAGCCTCCCAGGATTATCTCCCGAACCAACCCCTTGACTAAAATCCTTGTCCTGGGGCTGCTTCTGGGCCAGCCTCAGGCAACTATGCAGGCCAGATGCAAAACCCCTAAGACATTAATAATAGTTTAGGCTGTGCACACACATGTGGACCCACTCACATACATGTGCACCACTCACATGTGTGCAGGCACACACACACGCACACACACACATGCACACCATCCAGCGCCGTGCCTGGCCCATAACTGATCCTCAGCAAATTCTTCAAATAGCTGAATGAATAAATGATTGGCCTTCCTCTCCAGAATTTCCCTCCCATCTCCAGCAGTCTGGACATCAGACAGAGGGACCTGAAAGTGCAGGCAGGTGTCCCTGGGGGTAGGGACCTGTGCTCATTCCAGGAGCTCGTCTGCCGGCAGGAAGGGGCAGGGAGCCCCTTATCTCCCATCTTGCACCCCCAGCAGCTTGCCCCGTATCTGCCGGGCGCTCCTCCCCCACCAGCTCCCTTGTCGAGCCCCCTACCCCAGCCCATCTGTTCTGCATGTGTGAGCACCGTCAAATTGTTTGAATAAATTGTCACTCCGATTAAAATGTTTATGTCTGCAGGACGACTCGTCTCTGCTAAATTGCACCTAAGTAGTCAACGCATTTGCTGTGGATGTTGACGTCTGTGTCCGGTCTCCCTGCCGCCGGCCGGCCGGAGATCGGGACCCAGGCAGACGCTCCCCGTTCCCTTACCGACTCCCTGCAGCTCCTCAGGGCTTGAGCCCAAGTCGGCGGGAGGGAGAGCAATGCTGTCTTGCCTACTCTGGCTTCCCGCATAGACACGCATGCATACAGATGTGCACACGCGTGCACACATCACACATGGGCACCCCCCCCACACCCCCTCTGATTCTAATACTTATAATTTTCTTTGAATTTTTTATATATTTTATAATTTTAAAAATACGTTTAATTTTCCTGAGATCAGACTGAGGTGGTAAGACTCTCGGTGAAGCTCAGGAGACTCTCAGCGTCTCAGAGCCGGTCGAGGCTGGTCTGCTGGTAATGCGCAGACCAGGACATCCCCGAACGGAGCCCACACAGCCCTGGGGTTCCAGATTTAGCTGGGCAAAGCCTCGGCATTCCTGCAAAACACAGAGTGTCCGTGTGATAAGCCTCAGGGTTGGAAGGATGGATAAACGAATTAACGTGATAACAACAATCCCATCTAACGAAGGTCTGCTGGGGTATGTGTGACAGTGACCTCCACTTCCCTAATAAGGACGTTGTTTTCCTATGGCCGCGTAATGAATGATCGCAAACTCAGTGGCTTCAAGCAACACGCTTTTATCGCCTCACAGTTGTGTCCATGGGTTGGAGTGCAGGCACGGCTTAGTTGGGTTCTTTCACCAGGGTCTCAAAATGCTGCAGTTGAGGTGTCTGCAGGGCTGCATTCTCGTTCGGGGGCTCAGCCGGGGACGAGTGCGCTCCCAAATGCATCGGCACGGTTGTTGGCAACATTTGCTTGCCGCTGCTGCCTGACTGCCGGCCGGAGGGGCTGACAAAGAGCACAGCAGAGTGAGGTTTGGGCAGAGAGGTCAGGATGGACTTCCCGGAGGAGGCGACATTGCAGTGTGCGCAGGCGAAGTGGAGATTGAATTTTCTTTTAACTGCAGTAGGAAGTGATAGACGGGGTCAACCCAGGAAGTGGCAGGATTCTGTTCAGGGTTTCAGGTCACTATTGTCTCCACGGAGCAGGTGTGGGAGCAGAGAAGCCCAGGAGGAGTTTGCAGAGAGAAATGGGGACCGTTTGGGCCAAGGTTCCCAGGAAGCAGGCCCTGAGATTCAGGTAAGGGAGCGCCAGAAGGATCCCCGCTGGTGAAGGGGTTGGAGAGGAAGAAGGGTGGGTGGGCGTCCAGGTCCTATGACAGCCTCCGTCCACCCCAAGGGGACTTGTCCTGAGCAGGGCCGAGCTGGCCAGGTGTTTGTAGCCCTGTGTCCATCAGTCAGGGGACGCTGGCCACCCCAGGAGGGAGGAGCACTGGGCAGGACGACTGTCTAAGCCCAAGGGCTGCCCGCAGAGAGCTTTGTGCTGGTAGAGATCCCAGCAGCTGAGGCGGCCAGTCCTTCCCTGGGGGGACCTGGGGGGCACGTCCATGGACGCTGGCCACACAAGATCAGAGAACAAGGACTCCCAGGAGGCAGGCACGCTCCTGCGTCCGTGATGGCCGTGAGCCCAGAGAAGCGTGGCCTGCACAGGGGCGCCGAGGGGGTGCCTGCCCAGGTCTGTGCGGGGCCCACATGCTCTTTTAAAATGCCAGTGGCAGCCGTGTCTCATCCGGAGGCTCTCCACCTCCTTCTGTCCCCACCCCAAGCCCGGGGACAGCCTTCGGTCCCTCACCTGTCAAATGGGGCAGTTTACAGGTCTTCCTGCAAGGGCCGAGAGAGAAAGAGGACACCGTGGTTAGCAAGGAGGTCAGGCTCCTGGCTCGTGGAAAGTGCCTGAAGCGAGGCCAGCAGCGGCGGGAGTGACACGCTTCCGCTCCCAACCTCCACACCACCGACATTCGGGGCGGGTCGTTCTCTGCGGCCGGCCATCCTGGGCATCACTGGATCCCAGCAGCGGCTCTGGACTCTACCCACCCCACGCCAGGGGCATCCCCTGCCTCGCCAAGTCTTGACAACCAAATATGCCTGCGACACCACCGAACGCCCCGAAGAGGAGGACGATCCCGGGAGGAGAAGCGTGGAGCGCACGTAAGACTGGGCCCTGGAGACACCGGAGGGCTTTGTTCTCAAAAGCCTTGGGTCGCGGGAGCGGAGAGAACAGCCCAGGCCGTGGGGTGAGCACAGGCGACCGGGCGCAGCACCGTGTGGCCAGACCAGCGTCCGCCCCCACGCAGGTGCCCAGTAAAGGACGGGGCGTGAGTTATGCAGAGACGTGCATGAGGAAACGCCCATTCCTGGCTCTGCCCGACCCTCTCCCCACGTTCCGATTTTTGTCTCCCCCTTTTCCCTCGCTCTCTTTCTCTGCCGTTCCAGATTATTTGTGAGCAGTCACCTGTTTGGACTTCCCCAAACACTGCTCCCCAGGAACCCGGACACTCAAAAAGGCCACCGCTAGGTCGTCTGGCACCCAGACGCCCTTTCCGGCGCCCTCCCCCCGCAGGACTGAAGCCCAGTCCACGTGGAATATTCCATGAGACCACAGGGAGCATCTGCACCCCCAGCGCCCGGCCCCCACCCAGCCCAGGAATGTCCTTCCCATGCTCTCCCTGTGCCGTGCAGGGGGAGGGTGGGGGGGTTCCCGCCGTCTTCAGCTGAAATAACACCGCGCCTGCCCTCGCATGGATCTAAGCCTCTGTGGGAGACGGGACGTGGAGACGGCCGTGCCCTGCTCAGCCTGGGAAGCCTCTGACTTCCTGTCTACACTGCCCGCTGGCCAGAGTGCGGCCGTGGGGGTCCTGGCTCCTGCCAACCCGAGGTCAAGGGCCTGCTCTCTGCCAGCTTTCACACCCTTTGCAGCCGTTCCTGGCACCTCCAGGCAGCTCTGTCCTTCCCCCGTCCTCTCTCTCAGCAGCAACCCCCCCACCCCCGCCCCCGTGATGGCACAAGGGGACCAGGACAGAGGCACACGGGAGCTCAGACATGGAAAGCAAGAGTCCTTCTGGACACCTGTCACCCTTGCTCCCCGCATTCCTTTGGCTCTGAGCTGGTCAACGAATAGATTCTGACTGCGAGCGCTTCTTTCCGAAGGTCCCACCTTGCTGCTCCCCGCACCGTTTCTCAGCCAGATCGAGGCCCGCGATGGCCTCCCCCCCGGGCTCCTGGGTCTGCCCGGCCCTCACGTGTGCATCTCAGCAGCCAAAGGGGTCCTGGTAAGGTGCCAGTGGAGTCCTTGTCACTTCTTTGCTCATGATCTTCCCACGGATCCACATGTCACGACATCTGGGCTGTGACTCAGGTCCCACACCACCTCCCCCTGCCTCTGCACACTCTGCCCACTCTTCTCCCAGCTCCCTCTGCTCCAGCCCCCCTGCCTCCTTGCCAGTCCTCGGATGCCCCAGGGCCTTTGCACTGGCTGTTTCCTCTACTTGAAATAGGCTCCTTGCTATTCCAATAGGTTACTCCCTTATTTTGTTTAGATTGTTACACAAATATTACCTCCCCTTTGAGACTTCAACCACTGTACATTTAAATTGCGCGCATGCACATACAGCGTGCACGCGCATACACACACATACACACACACACACACACACACACCCCATCCCTCTACCGCCTTCATTATTCTCCATAGCACTTATCACCACCCGGCAGCAGAGAGGGTCCAATAGCTCCACCAGTGTTTGCTTTTTAGAACAAATTCCAGCTCAGGGCACCTGCGCGGCTCAGTCGGTTAAGCGTCTGACTTCGCCTCAGGTCATGATCTCACAGTTCATGAGTTCGAGCCCCGCGACGAGCTCTGTGCTGACAGCTCAGAGCCTGCAGCCTGCTTCCCATTCTGTCTCTGAATCCATCTCTCTCTGGCCCTCTCCCACTTGTGCTCTGTCTCTCTCTCTCAAAAATAAATGAACATTAACATTTTTTATTAAAAAAAAGAAAAGAGAAGAAAAAATCCCAGCCCAAAGTTCCCCTGGACTTCCTGTTCACTGACGACTGCGGGCTGGGCGGGTCTACTTCCCACGGGTAAAGCCCTGCGTGATCTAAAAATACGCAGAGTAGCTGCCCTTTATTTTGGGTTCGCTGTGTCCCAGACTCCAGGCGAAGTGTTTGTCTACACTGTCCCACCAAACCCTTGAGTCGCTTGGAGGCTGGGAGGATTATTATCCTCACTTTGTAGCCACGGAGGTCGTCCCTCACGAGCATTTAACTACTGGGAGGACTCGCACCCACAGCCGTGGAACGGCTCCCTGAACCTCAGGTCCAAATGCCACCCACGCACGGCAGAGCCGGGGCAGATGGCCTCCAACCCCAGGAAATGACCCCCTTAGCCGCGCCGAGCCCCGGCTCCCTGGCCGGGACAGGGACTGGCCTGGGCTTTGCTTGGGCAGGGAGGCTGGGCATGGGGGCTTGGGGTGTGGGGCACGGGTAGGAGCTTTGCTCGGAACAAGGAACAGGGGACAAGGGAGCTCAGACGGGACACTCCATCCCTCCTGGGTCTCGGTTCCAAGAGCTTTGGCCAACACCTCTCCAGGCTCCCGGATTCCAAGATGTCCAGGCCTCCTGGGAATTTCTTCAGGGCTAAGAGTAGAGATCTGGGCCCTTCGGAGCAGCAAGGGCACATTGGAAGGAGGATGCCGGCTGGGAAATCGAGGGATCCGAGGGTCCGGGAGGGCAATTTGGCTCTTAGAGCACTTGCAGCCTTCTATGCGTGTGCGCGTGGACACATTACTATAACGTATAAGTCTCATCACAGATATGGAGGCATCGTAGTAAAGACTGTCTACTGCGTTGTTTTGGATGACGCATCACGACACGAGTGAAATTATTAAGCCGCAATCACGCTCCGCACTGAGCTGAGCTTGGAACGTGGGTTTGTTCTCCCACTGAGCGCTCACACCTCGCTGGCTGTGGATACAACATCCCCATCTTACAGGCAAGGAAACTGAGGCTGAGAAAGCTTGGGTAGCTTGCCTGGGATCGCAGGCTGTGGCTGTGCCGGCGTTCCCTCCTAGCGTCCCCCAGAGCGGGGGACCCGCTCCCTGGTGGCCCCAAGAAGGGTGGCCGGGCGTCTCCCTTAGTGCGAGGTGCGCTCCACCCACAGCCCCCGAGAAGATGCAGCGCCCGCACACAGGGCCGGAGCGGGGATCACCTCGCAGGGAAAGAAAGCTGATTTCTGCGGTCCTTCCTCCTCCGGGGAGAAAGTCTCCACGGCCCCGAGCCTGTCCGCCACCCCGTTCGGCCACGGGAGTGACAGAAGCCACAGAAAAGGGAGCCTCGTGCTCCGAACCTTCCCGGACAGCCATGCCCGGCCAACGTCACGAATAACTTCCTGTCCCTTCATTGTATTTGTTTTGAGGGGGCGTCTACTGGTGACGGGGGAGACTGGTTTCGCAGATATTGTGATCACACCAAGTTCCCACTTCAGATACGTTTATTTGACTTCAGAACTCAGTGTGACGTAATTTATAGAAATCTGTGATGGGGCGCCTGGGGGCTCAGTCGGTTGGGCGCCCGACTCTGGCTCAGGTCATGATCTCACGGTTCGTGAGTTCGAGCCCCGCCTCGGGCTCTGTGCTGACAGCTCGGAGCTTGGATCCTGCTTCGGATTCTGTGTCTCCCTCTCTCTCTGCCCCTCCCCTGCTCGTGCTCTGTCTGTCTGAAAAATAAACAGTAAAAACAATTTTTAAGAGATCTATGAAACAAATAATAGTTGCACAAAAACAATTGAGGCTGATTCAACCCTATTCTAGCCCAATTTCGGCCGGAATCACCGACAGGGCTGCCAATGGAGGCAGAGACGAGCGTGTAGTCGAAGGTTTCGCTGCCTGGGCACTGCAGGACGTGGGGCAGCCTCCCTGGCCTCCACCCGCCAGGTGCCAGCTGCGCCCCCACCCCTAGTCACGGCAGTCAAATGTCTCCAGACACGGACACGTGTCCCGGTTGAGAACTGTCATTCCTGTGGTAAGAGGCGATCGGGGGGTGGGGGGGAGGCTTGGGCCCCCCTCTGGCCGCGGGCCGCGCAGGAATGCAGCCACAGGGCCGCAGGCTGAGAGGTCTGGAGGGCAGGACGAAGGGCAGCAGCCCCTGGCCCAGCAGCAGCCCCGTCTCAGAGCTGCCGAGGGCCAGCCCAGGACTTGCAGAGCGCTGGCGGGCAGGAGCGGAGGCACCAGAGCTGTCTGGGATCCCGCCGTCTCCCCGCATCTCTGCTGCCCCGCTCCCAGCCGCACGGTCAGAAATACCCTCGCGGTTGTGACTCGTGGAGGCGCGTGGCCGTGGTTCCTTTGTGGAAGCTGAGGGCCTGCGGCGCGCGAGTCAGCATGTGTGGGGGCGCGGGGCACGGCTGGGGAGACATTCGGGGAGCAGAGATGCGAATGGGAAGAGAATATGGAAGAAGAGGATGGGGTGCAGGCTTGTTTTATCACCTGGGAAACAGTGAGATGCCAGAGAAATTTCCTGGGACGCAGAAGGGGTGGACGGGGTGGCCCCGGGTCTCCGCTGTGGGTCCGGGAAGCGTTGGCTGCAGGACGGCCCGGCCAGCTGGGAGCCAGGGGGCATTGGCGTTTTCTCAGGGTCCCCCTCTACCCCGGGCTGAGGCAGCAACCAAAGCAGGGACCCAAACACCAATCCCCAAAAAACAAAGAACACCATCAAGCTGCGTCCACACAGCTTCACACACTCTCAAAAGGAGGGACGACACGAGGTGTCCCCTAAAGGCAGATCAGAGAGGAAAATGCTGAGCCCAACAGACTGGCGGGAAAAGTTGAAGACGGGCATTTCTGAACGGGGACGTAGCGGAACCTATGTGGCCAGATGTTAACAGATGTTGCAGAAAAAAGAGAAAAGCTGGAGGAAGCTGGCGAGGACTTGCCACAATCTAATCTGCAAATGTACGTCACAAATCCCTCCAGGGCAACAACCACCCAGTGTTTCCCAAGTCTATGTGACCCTGCACCCCTTATGTTCTTGGGGCAAGCGCCCCCCCTTCCCCGCCAAGGACCCACCATTTTGCAAATGCTGAACGGGGGAGCCTGGACACGCCCTGGAACGCGCCCAGCTTCACCCAGATGCAGACGCATTTTTCTGCCTTCCAGTCTCGTTTTGCTCGAGCAAATGCACTGAAGCCGCCAGAAAGCCAGACCCCAAGAGAGACCTGGTCTGTCCGGGCGCTGGTGTCCCCAAGTGTCTGGCGAGGGGTTTGGACACAGTCGGCCTTTAGTAACTATTTTCTTCAAAGTGGACAAACACGTGAGTGGATGCTAACGTGGCGAGTGACCTACTTGTCCCTGTGTAACCCCCGCACGAGACGTTCAAGGCGGCGCTTGGTACGAATGTCATCGGCTTGGATGCAGGAGTGGCCGCTGGGGACAGCGGGCGGTGCAGCAGGGGAGGGAGCCTTTACTCTTGAGGGTCTGCGGGGGTTCCGGTGGGCTTAGCGCAGGACCAGGAAGGCACCGCACGGGTGCACGGCACAGGGAGGCGCTGGGCTCAGGGTCATGCGAGCCCTCCTTGCGTTTGGAGCCCCAGACGCCTCTCCCGCCTCACCCATGCCTGTCTCCCCTGGAGCACAGAGTCTGCCCAGAGACTTGCCGGGAGACTTCTTTCTCCGTTACGAAGATGCGGATGGGTATTGTGGCAGAATATGAGGACCGTGCGGGATTTCAAGATAAAACGCAGGCTCTAAATAAGCTCCAGGCTTTGTGGCCACCCCCCCCCCCCCGCCCAGGTCCCGGGGAGACGAGCCCTTGTTTCTACCGGAATCCGGGTGCACACATTAGAGAAGTTCCAACCAAGCTGTACCGAAGGTTAGAGGACAAAGGGGTCATTCAGTCTGTGCTCCAGGCTGCCGAGAACCCAGTTAGATGAGCGGCAGAGAGCAGGCATGGGAACGGGGTGCGCGGAGGGATGGCGATGCTCACGCATGGAGCCTCTGCGGAGGAGGGGAGGCAGCAGGTGGAGGGGTGAGGTGTGGCATGAGGTGGACACAGAGCAGGAAGACGTGTCCTCGGGTCGCCGGGGAAGGAAGGTGGCGGTGGGTGCCCACGTGGACGTAACGTCCCTGCCCTTGCTCTCCATGCACGGACCCAGCATCTCTGCGTCCCCCTGGACAGTGCCACGCTCTCCCGCCCCCACCCTCCATCCCCTGGGCTCCTACCCTGTTACTATCCCAGTGGCATCTTGTACCTGCCCTGGATAGACCCCCCTCCCCATCTCCAGCAGGCTAGTGGGACCCTCCTCCTCCTGCCCCTGCCAAGCCCTCCTGCGGTCAACCTCCCGGAGTTTCCAGACCCCCTGCTCTCCGTCTCCTCCAAGCCATTGTTTTTCCTGATACCAAAAGTAGTCGAGTCGGGCCATTTCCATGGGCCCGTGGGGGCCCTAGGCGCGATGCACAGGGAGAAGTCGACCCCGTCCCAGGGGTCCTGCTGAGATGCCCTGTTTGGGGTTTTCTCAGAAGCCCATCCTCGGAAGGGCCGGTCTCCCCGCCTGACCTCGCCAACAGGCGACGCCCCCGGCAGCCACTTCGGGCTTCATTCATCACGACCTCGATTAACCAAACTCAATTAGCCGAGCGGATAATGCTGGGGAAGGAAGCAATTCAGCCGCTCGCCCCGTCTGCTGTGGCTAAATGAGCACGAACGTGGCCATCTGCCTGGAGAGAGAAATATTATCACCACCGTAAGAGTGAGTTGTTGCGATTGTAGGAGACACGGAGAAGGTCTGCAGCCACCCGACGACCACGAAGCTGTAGTTGAGATGCTGAAGCCTGTCGCCGGGAGCCTGTCACCGGGAGCCTTTATCTGGACACAGCTGGGCGCGGCCCAGAGCCAGGCTCACCCTGGCATGTGTTTGCTGGGTCGCTGCTAGCACGAATCCAGCCCAGCCAGGGCTCCAGAGCAGATGCTGTGGCTCAGTCGGTTCTTCACTTTCCTTTGTAGATTTTTGTTCAAAAAGCGTTCTGATGGAGGAAGTGAGGCAGAAATAACCTACAGGATTTACACGCAAAAATTCTTTTTTTGAAAGAATTTTTTTTGAAAGAAAGAAATTATTCTCTCATTTGAGCAAGTGGTCTGCCTGTGACTTATGATTAAACCTAAAAATAAAACAGGGAGGGGTGCCTGGGCGGCTCCGTCGGTGAAGCGTCTGACTTCGGCTCAGGTCATGATCTCACAGTTCATGAGTTTGAGCCCCGCATCGAGCTCTGTGCTGACAGCTCGGAACCGGCTTTGGATCCTCTGTTCCCTTCTCTCTCTGCCCCTCCCCCACTTGAGCGTGCTCATGTGTTCTCTCTCTCTCTCTCTTTCTCTCAAAAATAAATAAACATTTAAAAAACTAAATAAAATAAGAGTTGGACGCTTACCCGACTGAGCTACCCAGGTGCCGCTACAAAATATATTTTTTAAATGATCACACAACCTTACAAACTACATTGGTTGTGCCAGAACCAGTGTGGAAGGGAGGCGGGCTGAGACCCACCACCACCGTGTGGGCGGTCCTTTGTTCCTCAGAGGTGCCTTCGACCGCGCCGGTTCTCTTTAATCATCAGGTGAGAACACTGAAGGTCACTGGCTTCTGACTTGCCTGCAGTCTTCCAGCTGGCCTTGAACTTGGGTGTCCTGATGCCAAAGGCCACGGCCGGTCTAGCAGCCCCGTTCCCTCCGTCTGGCACTCACGTGCCATTCCATGAACCCTCAAACTGTTCCGGGGGAAGACTGCTTCAGTTGTTTGATTTCTCTTTCCCCTTGCGTGGAATTTAATCCACAGTTTAAATAGGGCATAAATCAAACTTGCAAAATTAATGAGATGTCTTCGAGGCCTGGGTCTGCTTTCTGGCTGATTGATAAATGCCAAGACAGTTGCTGAATTTAAGCCCATGATGGATGTAGTCCTGGGAAGGAAGAGCATGTCTGGTGAGCCGGCTGTACGGGCAGAGAAAGCCACTCTGGTGTCATTGAGACACCTCCCGAAGGTGACAGCTGAATAAAGTCATTAAAGTCCCCCAGGGCCAGGGACCAGGGCTGTCGCCAGTCACCCCAAGTTCTCCACCCCCAACTGGGCCATTTGGTGTAACCCAAATGGGAAGACCCGTTCCTGTCGTCCTCGTGATTAGTCCTCTGCGGGACCCACTCGAGGGGCCCATCACAGCTCAGCTGTGAGCAGGGTTCACTCCAGGGCACAGCAAACCCCGAGTCAGGGCTGATGCCCCACTCACCTGGCCTGGAAAACCCCAGACCATCCATCCCCACTCGGGGTCTCCAATGCTAATGCCATCTTCAAGTTCAGGTTGCTGCAAAGCCAAAAAAGGAACCTCCTTCCCTGGGGGGGGGGGGCACCCACATTCCCGCCCAGCTAACCTGAATTTGAAGGCTGGAGGGCACCTTAATGGCACCGAGATTACATCTGCAGCCCTTTCCGAGAGAACGAGCCTTCAAACCCAGCTGAGATGTTCCCTTTAGGGCTCTAATTTATGGAACTGTTAGTAATGGATCCGTGAAAAAACATATTCAGAATTAATCAACGTAATCAAGACAATGAGAGCCCATTTTAAAAGTTAATTGAACAAAGATTTTTTTTTTACATTTATTTATTTTTGAGAGATAGAGTGAGACAGAGCATGAGCGGGGAGGGTCAGAGAGAGAAGGAGACACAGAATCTGAAGCAGGCTCCAGGCTCTGAGCTGTCAGCACAGAGCCCGACGTGGGGCTCGAACTCACGGACTGTGAGATCATGACCTGAGCTGAAGTCGGACCCTTAACTGACTGAGCCACTCAGGTGCCCCGAACAAAGATTTTTTTTTTTTTAATGACAATACTCAGACCCAGGATAGAGTGGGACAACAGAGTCTCCTACGTTGTTAGAACCCCGTCGTGATGGACAGCAACTGGTCGATGTACGTGGGCATGAAAATATATTAAAAACACTCATCTACTTTATTCAGTAGTTCCACTTTTGGGAATCTGGCCCAAGAAAATAATCAGGAAATGAAAACGGGTTCATATAAACAGACATCAATCATGGCATTATTTGACTTTTAATAAAATTAAATGTCCAACCCTGTAAAAATGGTTAAATAAATTATAGAACGTCCTTGTGGTGGAATACTTATAGCAATTATGAAAACTCATGTCTAAAAAGCATTTTTAATAAAGGGGACATAACGCTGAGTGAACATGGGACGCATGGCCTGTGTCACCCGGAGGAGACGTGCCCTAGAGAAGGGCCTGGAATTGAACCCACTGAGAGATTAATGATGGGCGGAACGCATGGGGCTTCTCATTTCTCCTTCACACTTTCTGATACTTCGTTCCCACTTTTAAACATGAATTCGATTTCCTTTCCTTATGGGAGAATACACACCTGAACTCTGTCGGTCACTGTCTGGGGATGGATGAGGTTTCCGAGATGGCGGCCGGGACTGTATCTTCTCCTTAGAAACGTTCCCAAACGAGGAGTGAAACAAGCACACGCCCCGCGACTATTTCAGTTCTCAGAGTTCAAAGTAAGCACCTGGTAATAAGCTACAGAAAGCAGCCACAGGGCCGGGCAGAGCAGGGGGCAGGCAGGCTGGGGGACGGGTCGCTCAACCGTCCTGACCCGCGTGTCCCGTCCCGGGGGCGGCACCTTCCTCGCAGGGCCACCGGGGGGATCAGGTCAGGCCCACAAAGGGCAAGGGGTGCCAGCCTCAGGGCCTGTGCAGGCCCCCCCACTGTTGCCAGGTCTGCAGGAGGATTTGGGGAGCACTAGCCTTGAGCCCAACTCCTGGTCTGCTGGTGACGCCACACGCCCAAGAAAGACCAAAATGCCCGGACAACGCCGACCGCTAGAGTTCATGAGGCCCGTTGGCATCAGACAGCGCATCTCTAACCCTTCTGGCTGTTCTGGGAAGTGGGTGGAGATGGGGAGGGGTCCCCCTTCAACAGCCCAGGAAGCTGATGCCTAGAGAATCCCAGGGGTCTTGGAGCCTGGCCCGTGACCTGGTCCCTCAATGCCAAGTGCAGGTTCTTTTTACGGCCCTCTGCGAGATGGTTGTTCCATGGTAAATGGCTGTGCCCATTTTACAGATGAGGAAACCAAGGCTCCCACGTGGCCAGGGGACTAACCCAACTCACGTGCAGTCAGGTCTGCCTTGAGGCGGCATGTGGTTCCTAAAATGAGCGTGCCCTGCAGCATCACATGTCGAAAAGGCAGGGCTTATGGAAAAAATGGGGTTAGGAACACAACACTCAAAACATCATCCATAACATGTTAAGAAAAAAAAAAAAGAAGATAGAAATTTGCTCCTTTTTGGACTCATGAGCCAGGCAGGAAATGCACAAACACTTCAGTACACATGACACTTCGCCTCGAGAGACACCTGTTTGCCCGTGAATTGGCGTCGGGAGGCTGGAGGCTTGTGAGTCAGCGTCAAGTGCAGGAAGGAGGGTCGTCCGTCCGACGGACGTCAGACACCGGGTGGGGAGGGCTGGGGCTCCTAACCCACGAGGTGAGCGGACGGGACGTTGAGGTGCGTGCACGCGTGTGTGGACCCCGTGTGGCTCGATTCAGTGGGTGCAGGCCTCCGCGTTCCCCTCGCATTTCTTACGGTCAGCGTCGCATACGCCACACACGAATGTCCTGCGGTGTTCACGTTGCGCACTGATACATCCATCCCGCTGGAAGACATCTGCGTTTTCCCAGCTCCCTGTAGAACAGTCCTGTCTGTACCCAGCAAGGGGTGGGGCCGTCCGTGGAAACGCTGCCTCGTTTACGGCGTCCGGGTCATTCTCTCCCACGGTACGTTTCTACAGACTTTTCCTTCCTTTTCTTCGTGCCCGCCCGGCTCCAGGTGACGCCGTGGCAGGTGGGCAGGGCAGTGGTGGCATCTGTGGCGGGGAGAGGGGATAACCTGAAGCCAGCGGAAGAGAGGCCGCGATGGAGTGTGCGCCTTTCAAAGCCACGGGAGGAGGGACTGTCCGAGTTCCATGCCAGATCCGTCACCAGCCGACAGCCTGGGCTTGGGCAGGTTACTCAGCGCCTCTGGTCTCAGCTTCCTGATCTGTAAAATGGGTATAAAAGTAGTCCAACCCTCCTAATGTGACCTGGAGGATTGGATGGCACCAGGCGTATTCAGTAAACTCGGTGATCTCCCTCCTCCCCCTGCCTCAACATCTCCCTGCTCTTCCCCTTCCTCTGCTTTGTGCTCTTCCTTGTCTTTCCCTTCCTCTCAACTCTTCATCACTGTCCTCTTTATCATCATCATCCTCGTCGTCGCCATCTTAGTGCAAAGAACTAAAGTCAAGCCCCCCAGTTCCTGAGACTCTGAGGATGAGGACGGAGGCCGACGTCTCAAGAGCATCAAGTTCTCGGCGCCCTCGCGGGTCTGAGGACCGTCTCTTGGTCCTTCTAGAGGCCTGGACTCGACGTATGGCAGGAAGCAGCTCTTCCTCGCGGAAACTGGCAGGAGCCAAGCTCTCCTTGGCCTGGCGTCATCCGTGACGAGTCGTGCTATCGGGTCCTGTGCGGTGGCCTTCGCTCCCCGGGACGCTGTATTCTGTGGGCGTCGGGGGAGTCCAGCAGGTCAGCCCCAGGGAGGTGGGACCCCCGGAGTGTGGTCTGCAGCCCCCAGCCCGGGCGGCGCCTGGGAGCGTGTTGGGAGGGCAGGGCCTACGGGGCGCCTGGGGGCTCGGTCAGTTCAGCAACCAACGCTCGATTTTGGCTCAGATCATGGACTCAGCGTTCATGAGATCGAGCCCCACATTGGGTCCCGTGTGGACAGCGTGGAGCCTGCTTGGGACTCTCTCTCTCTCCTTCCTCCCTCTCTCTCTCCCTCCCCTGCTCTCTCTCTCTCTCTCTCTCTCAAAATAAGTAAAATAAACTTAAAAAAAGAAAAAAGAAGAGCAGAGTCCAGGGCTCACCAGGAATCCCATCTGCATTTTCACAGAGTGCCCAGGGGGTCTGGGTGCACATTCTGTTTGAGAGGCGTGCTCTCTCTCTCTCTCTCTCTCTCTCTCTCTCTCTCTCTCAGGTCTTAAGGGGCCCAAGAGGCCACAAGTCGGGATTCAGGAATGACTATTCTTTGACATGTGCGTGCTGATCCGCAGCTGGTTGTTTTTCTTGATATGCTCTGGTGATTAGGGGCACGTTCTCTGGACCCAGACGAGAGGATGCGAGAATCCCGGGTCGGCCTGACCCAGGGGAGCCCGTAGCTTCGCCTCTCTGGTCTCAGTCCCTCTCTCTGTGATTCGAATGATAATAGTCCTGTCTGACACCCGCACAGCGCACAGCAGGTGGCGAAACTCACGGGAAATGAGATTATGGCCATTGTTGTTCTGGGCGATGGAAACTGCGAGGTCCCCAACCAGAGTCTCGATTTTGCTCAGGCAGCAATGTGCCTGTTTATAAAATTCACCTTCCCAGACCTCCCTGCAGCTAAAAATTACCATATGACCTGGTTTGGGACAGTGGGAAGTCAAAAGCAATCCTTTGGCCGTGTTTTAAATTTTTTGGGGGGGGTGTCTGGGTGGCTCAGGCGGTTAAGCGTCCGGCTTCGGCTCAGGTCATGATCTCGCGGTGTGTGAGTTCGAGCCCCGCGTCGGGCTCTGCGCTGACTGTTCAGAGCCTGGAGCCTGCTTCACATTCTGTGTCTCCCTCTCTCTCTGCCCCTCCCCCGCTCACACTCTGTCTCTCTCTCTCTCAAAAATAAATAAACATTTTAAAAAATGAGATTCTCTCTCTCTCTCTTTCAGTGTCCCTCTCCCCAGCTCCCTCTCTCTCTCTCTTTCTCTCAAAATAAATAAACTTAAAAAAATAAATTAATTAAAAAAAATTTTTTAAAAGACGCAAGTTTAGCATTTGCCCTCTTCCCTTCCTTTTTCCTTCCTAGACTGCAGATGCAATGTCTGGAGATGAAGCAACCATTTTGCTTTCATGAGGATGAACCATATACTATAAGCATGAGTGCTAGAAAGAGAGCAGCTGGGCTCCATTATAGAGCCACTGTCTGGATTGCCCATCTCTGGGCTTCATGTTATATGGGGCCCGGGGGTTGGGGGCAAAGCCCGACTCTGTCAAGCTGATGTTGTTTCAGTTACATGCAGCCTGACAGAGTTCTAACCAGCACACCACCCTTACAGTAGTTATGGTTACTGACCATTTCTGGCACACACTGGGGGCCCAGCCTGGACCCTTGGCAAGCACTTGCTATTATCAACAGAGCAGTTTCAAGGAAACTTCGCTTGAGAAACAGAAGTGATTGCCAAGATTCTTTACAAAAATAAGAATAAAAAAAAAAACTTAACGCAACAATCCATCCACCAATAAAAGCCAACGCTTCGACTTGGAGCGTTTCCTCTTTCTGTAGACACGTTTAAATATTTATTCAATTATAATGTGACCGTGCACTACATCCCACCTTGCTACTTTCCATGTATCTGATTTTAACTGTTTCTTCATGTAATTAAATTTGCTTCTCTATAAAAGTAATAAATCAAGTAATGAGATGACCCTGATCCTTCTGTATTTGCCTACGAAGAAGCAGGTCTTTGCACTTACTCAAGCAGACATCCGCCCCGTAGACACCTGAATGAGCACTTCCTGTTCAAAGCGCGTTAGGGAAAGACTTCAGAGCCTCTGGTCGGGAGTATTTTCTGGCCGGCTTCTTAGGACGACTTGGAGGACATGTGGAATCCTCTGTCCGTTAATAGATACTCATTTTGGGGACGCCTGGGTGGCTCAGTCGATGAAGCGTCCGACTCTCGATTTCAGCTCACGGTTTGTAAGATCGAGTTCTACGTCAAGCTCTGCACTGACGGTGCGGAGCCTGCTTGGGATTCTCTCTCCCTGCCCCTCCCCTACTCTCATGCGTGCGCCAACACACACACACACTCTCTCTCTCTCTCTCTCTCTCAAAATAAATAAATGAACGTTTAAAAAACATTTAAAAAAATAGATACTCATTTTTTCTATAAAAATTCATACCCATTTTCACAATGAATACACACTTTTGCACAGTAACAGGAAACATGAAGGCTTAATTCTGAAATGCCACCCACAACCAGCCCCTGAGCTGGCCTGAGCCTCCCTCCTTCCTGCTTCCAGTCCTGAGTGGGTCCAAAGTCCAGCCCATGTGGGGAGTCCTGTCTTCAAGGGGGCGAGAAGTCAGAAATTACGTGTGAAGGTGAATCCAGGACTGATAACATGTGCACTGAATAAAAGAGCACAAGAACAGATTCCGAGAAGGCCCTAAATCAATGCTACAGAGGGGCCAGGCAGGCTGGGGGGCTCATATTCCCGTCCTCCCCACCCCGCGTCCCCCGTCCCTCCCGCCCCCACTGCTCCCGAGGCGCGAGTGGTCTGTCCTCAGCCCCGGCAAAGCATCCATGTATGCAGAGTCGGTACCGCTAGATTTAAGAGAAATTAGACACGTGGATTTTTATTTGAAATCTTCTAATTCTTAAGTACAGGCCACTGCTTTGAAACACAAACACAAAACAAAACAAACGAGGGCCAAAATGTAGACTCAGTCTACAGGCGGCGTCTGGCTACGGCCTGTGGTCCCCAGTCAGCGCCGCACCCCCTCCCGCCACCGTGTCTGGTTAGCGCAGCACACACTTCCAGAAGGGGGGACGTCACATTCTGGTAACAGCCTTTTCGCTTCACGTTGGTGTAGCCTGTGCTCTAGGCACAAATGAGGCAAATTAAGGACATTCAGCTGGGAACGAGAGCACATTTTTTTCCGTTAAGGAGCTGAGCGAGTCATTAAGAGCCCAGGGCTGTGGGAGGCGGGGAGGCCCCCGCCAGCCCGGGAGGTGCGGAGAATCCACGACCTCATTCTGTCCCGACCCCAGTCCTCAGCGCCGCAGCGAGGAGCAGTGACAGGGCCACCGCCGCCAGCCCCACGTGGCAGCAGCAAGCCCGAGGGGGGCGGGGGCTTGCGCATCGTGTCCCCCAACTATCCAGGCCTCCAGACCCAGGTCTGGGACATCTAGAGGGAATTGCCAAGGGCAGGTTTGTCCCCCTTCATGGAGCAGTGCCGTGGCGGCTTCCCTGATGTGCCTGGGGGGTGCGACACCAGCAGGCATTTACCCGTTCGGTTCCAAGGACCTGACTAAGCTGTCTTGACTTGCATTTAATCAGTCAGGCTGCAGTCTAGACAGGGCGACCCCCTGACTTCCCAGCCCGCCAGGACCCAACGTCCCATATCCCTGGGAAGCCCCCGGCCCCCGGCAAACCAGGACAGTTTGGCCACTCCAAGTCTACCTGAACCCCAGGGAACTGATTTACCGTCCACAACTGAGAGGCCCGCCAGGCGGCAGGAGGGCAGAATTTAGAAGACAAGATGAAAGTGTGTCAGCCCGTGAGAGTACAGGGTACCGGGCACGGCCTCGATTCTGCAGGAAGGATGGCGTTACTGTCCGGCAGCGGATCGGCCGTGGCCACAGCCGGTGGCCTCCACACTCTCACTGCTCAGAGTGGTCCTCAGGCCAGCAGCAGGGGCGGCCCCGGGAGCTGGCTGGAAGAGCAGACCCTGCACCTGCCTGGGGTGAGCCTGCTCTTAGAAAAGACCCCTGGGGATGCTGGGGTTTGAGAGATGCTGTCTAGGTCTTCTGTGTTTTTACAGCTCAGGTGGATGACAAGGACTGAAGCGGGGCTCCCGAGAGGTCTCAGGGAGACTGAGCGGGGTGCTGGAGGTCTGAGTTCACGTCCCTCGTTCCCGGGACAAGAGTTCGTAAGCTCTGCCCTCGCACCTGTGCCCCCTGCAGACAAGGTGTGGCCCCTCCACCTGCCAGACTCACAAGCTGGCCCCATGGTTCTCTGCTCCATGTCCCCCCACCGATGGTGAATTTTTGAGGACGAGGGACTTTGTGCTTTTTTTTTTTTTTTACCTCTTCTGTCTAGATTTTTCCAGACCCTTTCAGACAAAATTCACTGAGTTCTGCTTCAGCGAGAAACGCTGTAGTCTGCAAGTAACACAAAACCCAACTAACAGCGGCGCGAGCAAAAGGGAGTTCGTTTTCCTTGCGTGTCGAGGAGTCAGGAGGGGGGCTGCTTGGATGGGGCCGAGGGGACTGAGGCTGTCGCCGCCCCACCCCCCGGAGTTCCAGGCACCTCGGTTTTTTGTCCTCAATTTGGTGGCCTCTTGCTCTCAAGACAGTTGCTGGAGTTGGACGTTTTCAAGATAAAAGGGAGAAGCCAGTGAAAATGGCCCTTTTTAGCAGGAAAGCAAATATGTCTCAGAGACACCCTGACAGACGTCATTTATGTCTCATTTGGGGATGCAGCAGACGCTGGGAAGTAAAGTGTCAGACAAAGGGGCGTGGTGAAGGGCGTCCCCTCAGTGGTCTTCACCCGATGGCCTTCATCGTGTGTGTTTGGACAGTTTGCGTGTGCTTCCAACTCCCCCGGAGCTGATAGGTGCCTGGAAGGCAGGGACTCCCTCACTAGATCACTGGGGCTACCCCACGAGGCTCAAAGTAAGTGCTCAGTTAATATACATCAAATGGGTAAATAAGTGAGGGTACCCTCAATGGCCATGAACCTTGCTGCCTTGACTTTAGTATCTTCCCCAGAGCAAGGATGTCCCCATCTGCAAGATGGTGTCATTGGCTTTATCTGATGTCTCTACCACCTTCCAGCTCACTCCATAATGACTTATCTTTCCGAACCGCAGCCGGGCTTCGGGGAGCCAGGGCAAGGGCGCACAGCGCGGCTAGCCGGCATCTGCAGTCCCGGGTGTGCGGAGCCCGGGTTCAGAGCGTGAGTCCCGAGCTGGTTAGCAGCCAGCACCCATGAAGCCAACGACAGAAACCCAGAAACGAAGTGAGAGCCAACCTCTCGGGTCGGGCGGTGCAGTTCGTTGTTGAAGGACGTCAGGCAGCACCAAGCATGCGCCTCAGAGCATCGCAGCCCCTGAAACGTGAGGGCCCAGAGGACAGGTGATCCGGCCTGATCTGAACTGTGTGACAGCTGTGAGGTCGCTTGGTCTTCGGCGGACATTTCACGGAGAGCCGGGCAGGGCTGCAGCCGAGAGCAGAGACACTCTACTGCCTCGTCGGAGACCTGGAGGGGTTGTTAGGGCTACATTCTCCTCTCGTGAGCCAAATGGAGGCGTATTCGAGCGGGGGAGGGGGCCGGGTCTGTCCAGGCACTGATTTGGATGGGACACGAAAGGCTTTATGTGCTGGTGCAGGCGCTGGAGTAAAAACAGCCATGATCCAGATCCGGTCCGGGCAGCGGAAGGATGGGGTCCAGCAGACCCGCAGCTCTGCTGGATGGACCCGAGTGGGGCGGACGGGGAGTCCGGAACCCCCGGACTGGAGGGTGCAGGGGGTGGAGCCGTTAAGGCGCAGGCTTCAGTGACGTGTCTCGGGGCAGCATCTCCTTAATTTCCACATCTGCGGAATGAGGGTGAGGATTACAGGAAGGTGGGCATCAAGGACTCAGCACGTGCCTGGCACACAGTGGCTTTCCAGAAACAAGTCATAAGCATAGTCATTGATGGGATCAAGTCCCGGGGTGCCTGGGGGGCGTGGTCAGTTAAGCGTCCGACTTTGGCTCGGGTCATGATCTCAAGGTTTGTGAGTTCGAGCCCCGCATCGGGCTCTGTGCTGTTAGTGCGGAGCCCACTCCAGATCCTCTGTCCCCCACTCTCTCTGCCCCTCCACCCCACCCCCGCAAAAATAAACATTTAAAAAAACAGAATCAAGTCCCCACTAAGGTGTCCTGAGGCCTCCATCTGCCCCCCACCCGTCTCTGTGAGGCGGCTGCCAAACCAAGCAAATAAAAACACAGGACATCCAGTTAAAATTGTTTTTCAGATAAACCATGAATAATTTTTTAGTATCAATCTGTCTCAAATATTGCCTAGGACATGCATACGCTAAAAACTATTTCTTCTTTATTTAAAATTCAGATTTATCTGGGCATCTTGTATTTTATCTGGCAACCCTACCAGGTAGGGATGAAGTGGGTAACAGAGGCTGTAAGAGGGCAGAGGAGAGATCTGAGCACTCAGACTAAAATTCCCAATTCATGAAATCCAACTACCAAGGCCTAAAAGAAAAAAAAATCCTCTTTAGTCAATGAGCGAACCGGGAAGAGGGTCTTCTTTCCTCCTACATACAGCTTCTTGGCGGAAGCATCTCCGTGTTGGTTCGTCCCGTGCCCTCCTGTCCCACTTTGCAGATGAACGGAGTGAGGTTCAGGCAGGTGGAGTGAAGTGTGAAGCTGGTGAGTGGCCACGGCCAGGTCTACCCGATGTGTAAGCCAGTACCTTTCACCGGGAGACCCTGCTGCTTGGCAAGGTCCCACCTAGAAGCCCAAAGGCCGCCCTCAGTTTGGGGGCAGGTAGCAAAAACCAAAAGATATCAGGGGACCATTCTTCACAGGGTCATCGGGTGACTTAGTAACTTAATCTGCATGAAATACCTGGACCATCCTCATGACTGGACAAATACTATTTATCAGAATCGTCATCAAGGAGATAGTGAAGCTTTGTCATTACAATATCATTCATGAAGTCTGACAGAACGGTTCAGCCCTAGACCCACCTCTTGCCAATCTTGGACATGCCTTTGAACCTCTCCGGGGCTCAGTTTGCTCCTCCATAAAATGGGGACATTACAGAACCCGCCTCCCAGAGTTGTTGAGGATGAAATGGAGCCGCACGTGGAAAGGATTTAGCACAGTGTCAGGCACAAGAGAGTGCACAGGAAGGGTGGGCTAGTTTCATCTTCAGATCAGGGGAGTTGGAGGGAAGGCCTTTCTCAAGACCCTCCCTGAAGTCGCAATGCATTGTGGGCCTCCCCGGTGGCCCGCCCTTCCCCGGGCTCCCTGTGTCCAGACTGTTCTCTCACGACTCCGAACAAGCCCTCTCCTCCTTGTTCATGCACCAGGAACAATGCAGACCCAGAAGCCAAGTGCTCTTTCAATTTTCAATTTGAAACTGG
>CM053576.1:4733152-4897286 GCA_028646485.1 Cryptoprocta ferox | reverse complement strand
CCCCCCCCCCCGCCTCGTCCCCTCGTCCCGGCCCCCACCCTCTGCCTTGGACAGCTCTGCTCTCTGCGGTGGCTCAGCTTCACCCAGACTTCAGGCTCCCCAAGGGACAAACGTGTCAAGTGCATTTTCTGAGCTTGAGGGATGGTATGTTTCATAGACATCTTTACAATTTCATAGACATCACGCCCCGCAGTGCCCTTCAGCTGCGAGCTAAAACTCGTCCGCGGGGGGATAGGAGACAGACTACACGGGGCCTCTGGGACTGGGAAGCCCACGGCAGGAGGGAAGGCGCTCCTGACAGCCCCTCTCGTGGGTCAGAAACTGGCTACGGACTCTCCTTACCCCTCCACTGACCTTCACACCCTGTGAGGTAGTTCTTAGCACCCCTGTCTGCTGAGGGAGAAATCACAGCCCTGGAAAGTCACCCGGAATCACTCAGCCAGCAGGCGGCGGAGGGAGGGGGGCACCGCATCTGCCCATATACCAGACTGTGTTCGCTCTGCTCCCAGGACTGGTCACGCCCGGCTCATACACGTGTTTGATGCAGAGCTGAGCTCCAGAACATCCGGACATACAGGTAGCTTCCTTAATGCCTACATGGCAGTAACAATTCCGTGACATCCTGATGCAGTTAAAGCTGATGGTTAAATGACCCACTGGTACATCTATTCACCAATCGTTTTGTGTACAGCAAGGCATTTTTAGTGTTGCTGACTGGAGTTCCATATTAACCTTCTCCCATAAATCACACCCATTTTTAAATTTTTTAAAATATTTTTTTATTATTTATTTTTGAGAGAGAGAGAGAGAGAGAGAGAGACAGCATGAGCAGGGGAGGGTCAGAGAGAGAGGGAGACACAGAATCTAAAGACAGGCTCCAGGCTCTGAGCTGGCTGTCAGCACAGAGCTCGATGCGGGGCTGGAACCCACAAACCATGAGATCATGACCTGAGCTGAAGTTGGACGCTTAACTGACCGAGCCACCCAGGCGCCCCTCACACCCATTTTTATATGCTCTAGAATGGCTAGTTCGCAACCCTTTAAAGTAAGGAACTGAAGGACACCTGCCAAGGTTCAGAATGTAGGATTCTTCACGGTTCAGGTAGTTTTTAATCTTAGTAGTGGTCTCTCCCACACCTAACTCTCCAGCAAACTCTTTCACAACTCATATTGATCAAGTCATTCCGAAGCCCTTGACTTATTTCTCATTGAGATGACTATTACCTCTCTTTGCACACTCACAGATTTCCATCTTGTAGAATAACTCAATTGAATTACAGAATTAAAATTACAAGTGTAACTGGCATAAGCAAGCTCGGGAACAAATCCACCTGACTCTTGGTAATTGGATGACTCATTAGAGTCAGGGGAGCAGAGGTGGAGGGCTCACTGGGGTGTCGCTGACACTTGAGGTGCTGTGGGCATCCGCACGGTATTTACAGAGCCAGTGGAGAGCCCTGGTCAGTCCCCGGTCTTGTAATGTAGAGGCAGGTAAAGAGAGCCTCTACTCTAGCGTCTTGATGGTGCTGACGGGAGCTGCGGCCGTTGCAGTAATTTCTACATATTTAGCGTGAGTGCCATGCATTAATGTCTGACCTACAACAACACTTTGAAGGTATCATATTTGCAGTTTAAAATAAGCTAGTGCATATGAAGTCACTCAATTTTATCAGGAAGCTGAAAAATATCAACTCCTACCCCAAGGCTCTTAGACAAGTGCCAAGCAAGCAGGAGGACTGGGTTGGAGGTGACCTCCTGTTCTTCTGGAGGTGTTCCTACAAGCCTGCTGGGGCAGGAGATCGGCCAGGGGAGCAAGGGGGCACAGTGCTGAGACTTATTCTGGTCAGTGGCCCAGGGTGGGCTTGATGGTGTCACCTGGGGAGGCACCTGATGAACAGAAAATTAATCTTATGCGCTGGCAAACGTTGGATTTTTATCTCCATTTTAAAGATGAGAAAGCAGACTCAGAAGTGAGGTGACTTGTCTAAGATCACACAGCGTGTAAGGGAAAGAGCTGAGATTTCACCTCAGGTCTACCTGACTCTAAATCTTGTGTGCTTTCCGTTGAACAACTATTGTCACTGAGTTGTGTTGGGCTGAGCTGGGTTGGGTTGAGTTGGTTTGAGTTGGCTTGAGTTGGGTTGGGCTGAGCTGGGTTGGGTTGAGTTGGTTTGAGTTGGCTTGAGTTGGGTTGGGTTGAGTTGTGTTGGGCTGAGCTGGGTTGGGTTGGGTTGGTTTGAGTTGGGTTGAGTTGTGTTGAGCTGAGCCGGGTTGGGTTGAATTGGTTTGAGTGAGGTTGAGTGGCTTGGGCTGAACTGGGTTGGGTTGAGTGGGATGGAGTTAAGTTAGATTAGATTGAATTGGCATGAGGTGCATTGAGCAGCATTGAGTCACACTGAGCCCTCTGCTAGGTACTCTTGGTCTCATAAGAAAGAAGTAAAACATCTTCCCTATAGACTCTCAACTCCTTGAGGGCAGAAACAGGCAAAAGAAACAGACGAGAATCATATATGAATTATTGTTAAATTGCAGTCAAATTATCAAGGTAAGTCCCATTTCTCCTTGAGCAACCCCAGAGGGTGTGAGGCACCCCTAGGGAGCTGTGGGGGAGGAGGCATCCTTTCTGTCACATTAGATCACATGATCTAACTATCCTCCTGGTCGTGGGTCACAGAAGACCCAGTACCAACAACCCCTTCATGTGCAAATCGCACAGCCCATAAGCTCAGCAGATGTTAATAGAGAGAATGACCTTTTACGAGCACCTGCTGGGTGCAAGATGCCCTTCACATACCCTCCTGTCCATTTCAGAACCTCACATCCGCTCTTCTCGGAAGGCAGGATCCCTACCTCTTTACACACAAAGGCACTTGTCCAAGTTTGCTCAGCTGATCACAGACAGCAGTTTGATTTAGATCCGGGTTTGTAGGACTCCCAGAGGCTGGCTCTTCCACGTTCTCCCAGGACCATTCAGGAAGACAGAAATCGGCACTAGCAGGTCAGACCTTCCTGGGGCAGCTAGAAGGGCTCGCTGGAGGGAGGGGGGTGGTGGCTTGAGAGTGACCTTTAGTGCAAGGAAGTCTGCTGCCCCCAAGCTCCAGGGACAGAAGTGGCCAGCACCCAGACCAAGAGGGTGAAGGGTGCAATGGGTGGCTCTTCTAACTCTCTCCCCATCTGATTGATAAGCCTCCATTTTCTCAGCCACGCCCTAAGGTTAGCTTGTCAGGTGTTTAATACCAAGCCTGGCAGAGAGTTTATCTTTTCTTGGTGAAAAACATTTATGGAACATCTGCCCTGTGCCAGGCTGGGAAGAGTCAGAAGGCATGGTGTTTGGGGCACCTGGGTGTCAGTTGGTTACGCGTCCGACTCTTGAATTTTGGCTCAGGTCATGATCTCACAGTTCATGGGATCGAGCCCCCCACATCGGGCTCTGTGCTGACAGTGCAGAGCCTGCTTGGACTTCTCTCTCTCCCTCTCTCTCTGCCCCTCCCCCACTTGCACACGATCACTCGCTCTCTCAAAATAAATAAATAAACTTAAAAAAAGAAAGTGAAGGCAAGTCCTGGGGGCACGGCACTGTGTGGGGCACATCCCGACCCTGTCACTTCCAAGCTGGGCAGTTCTGGGAACGTTTTTTTTTAACCTCACGCTGGCTCAGTTTCTCCCCATGCAAAACGGGAGAAGGATAATAATACCCGACTCTCAGGGCGGCTGTGCGGATGGGAAGCAACGGTGTGTGTGGAGCACGTGGCACAGGGCTGGGGCACAGACAGCCCCTGGGGGCCAGTCTGTTACTGCCTTCTCAAACATGACATTCTGGATAAAACTATCCTTTCAAAGTCATGGCCAAACCCCCACGGGGCTGGGAATACCTTCCCCATGGAGGAAAGCCACCCCAGATTATATGTGTTGTTTTATGGATTTTTTTTAAGTTTATTTATTTATTTTGAGAGAGAGAGATGGGAGGAGGGGCAGAGAGGGGGAGAGAGAGAGGGAGAGAGAGGGAGTGAGAGAGAATCCCAGGCAGGCTGCGAGCTGTTGGCACAGAGCCCACGAGTTGTGAGATCATGACCTGAGGCCAAATCAAGGCTGGACGCTCAACTGACTAAGCCACCCAGGAGCACCTGTACGTGTCTTTTTAAAGTACAAGCTGCCATGGACGGAGGGGACGGAGAGATCTGTGACAAAGCCGGCGTAGGTGCCTGGTGTCTGGGTGTCCACCGTACGGTTCCTTCAACACTTCTGTGGTTGTGAGCGTTTTTGTAATACAATATTGGGAGGGAAAAGCACTCTGCCCCAGCCCTCTAGCAGAGGGCAGCTGGAGCGTCATTTTTTTTTTTTTTAGTTTCTTAAAACGTTTTGCTCATAACCACACAGTTTATAAATGTTTGAACAATTATCACTGCCAGGTTCACAAACAAAGCCCCCACATAGCCGTGTACTGTTACACAGATGGAAAAGTCTGTCAGATGAGATTATTTTTTAAAGCCAGGGTGAGGAGTGGGGATGCGTGTGGATAAGAGACGTTTCAGACTCGGGCTGGTGAACAGGCACGTGGAGAGAAGATCCGACCCCTCAGCGACTTCCCCGGGGGCCGCCGTTGTTTGCCAGCACTCGGACTTAACACTTTCCAACCAAAGGCTTCTTTGCAGGAAGCACAATAGCCCTGTTCTCACTCCAGGGTTGTTGTTGTTTTTTTTTTTAAGTCCAAATGGTTTGTCTAAGCCAAAGACTGACCCCAACCCAACTCGGGGACTTTAACGCAGTGATGGAGAGAGAGCACAGGGTTTGAGGGCTCAGCCTCTAGCCGGACCGCCTGGGTTTGAATCCCACTGACATTGTGACTGGCTTTCCGTGTCATTTCCTCATCTACAAAATGGGGACAACCGTTGTTGGCTTGTTGCATTAACAGAGATATTATATACAAAGAGCCGAGGCCAGATGAGGAGCAGCATGCGGTCAGTGGCAAATAATTGTTCTCTATTATTATTAATAGCTGGGTAACTTTTCTGAGCCTCGTTTCTTCATCTGTAAAATGTACATGGAGATTATACACTATGTTATTGTGAAGATAACAGGACTCTCCTCCGGGGCTTCTGAAGGATAAAAGGCCATTGACCACGCAGGGGAAGTTGCTTAATAGAATGTGCCGGCTCAGGAAAAGATTGCTACATGAAAGATCCAATTTGAGGTGTACAATGGGACACTTGTCCTTGCCTCTGGAACAGGAAAGCGACATGCTTGAGGCTCAAAGTGTGAGCAGGACTATGAAATGCACAAAGAGAAAGAGCCGCGGAAAGAAACCAGCCGGTCTGCTTCTCACGTGCCTGGGCCCTGTTAGGCTGGCTCCCAGACGGCCGTGACCTCGATACGGTGTGTGCGCCGCCGGCTGGCCTCGCCTCCCCCCCCTGTGACCGCGCGCCTCACTGGGATGACCTACATTTCCACGGTGGCGGCCGGAGCAGACATTCCAGGGTAATTAACAAATACACACGCACGCGCAGAGACACACATACATACACATCTAAACACACACACACACACACACACACACACAGCCAGCTCGGGCCTGGCAGTGGCTGGCACGCTCGCTGTCTAGACAGAGCTGGGAGCTGAATGGCCTCCTGCCGTGGGACGCAGCAGCTTGGGGCTACAGCCCAGGCAGCCAACACCCCTCCCCACTGTAAACAGAGGCGCGCAGCCAAGACCCTTCCAAGGAAAGCATCCTCAGGAATTGTCCGGAAGCTCAAAGCACTGTTGTTTCGAATCATGAGAAATGGGAGCCATCCTTTCAAAAAAACAGCCAGCCGAGCCTATTAGGGGACGTTCCTAAGCAGGACCCAGAAGCGGGGCCGCAATCATGTTGGAGGAATCCGTCTGATGGCATGTGATGACTGTCAGCAAATATTACATCTCAAAAAGCAGGATTCAAAATGGCAAGTCACCAGGGATCGAGGCTGGTTTTTCAGCGAGCGCGTCAGAAAATCGCTGGGATGGCACACCCGGGGAGCTGTGCGCTCACTCCGGGCGTTACCGCAGTCGCCGGGGCGCTTTGCACACTTGTACTGATGGCCGGTGTGCAAATAAAATGAGTGCTTGTACCAGTGAGCATAACACCAAGGTTCTGACCCTTCACCTGCCCCCAAATCCCAATTCCCCCCACTGGCATTTCTCAGATTGGATCACAAGCCACATGCCTTATCAGTTTGGGCACCAGCACTAGAAGTTCCTTAGAGTATTCTTCAAATTGACACATGCTTTTCACAAAAGCAAACTTACTTTTTTAAGTTTTTTATTAAATGTTTATTTATTTTGGAGAGAGAGAGAAACAGGAGTGCGAGTGGGGGAGGGGCAGAGAGCGAGGGAGACACAGAATCGGAAGCAGCTCCAGGCTCCGAGCTGTCAGCACAGAGCCCAACGCGGGGCTTGAACTCACGGACCGCAAGATCATGAGCTGAGCCGAAGTTGGACACTAAACCAACTGAGCCACCCAGGCGCCCCGAGAGCAAACTTACTTTTAAATCAAACTCTATATCGCAACTGTCAATGGAGAAACAAAGACAGACGGTGACTGTAAAGATCAACACATCATTATTAATCATTTTTAAAATGTTTTTTTAACATTTTATTTTTTTATTTTCTTGAGAGATGGGAGAGAGACAGAGCACGAGCAGAGAAGGGGCAGGGAGAGACGGAGACACAGATCTGAACCAGGCTCCGCGCTCCGAGCGGTCAGCACAGAGCCCTACGCGGGGCTCGAACCCACAAACCATGAGATCACGACCTGAGCCGAAGGCGGACGCTCAACCAATGAGCCACGCAGATGCCCCTAAACATTTTTTCTCACTTGCTTCTACACCACTGGAAATCATCACACCCGCTGATGACACAGGTGCCCAACGTGGGCCAGTCCTGTCCGGGATCCACTGCCGATTTAACAGACCAAGGGAACTCCGGCTCGGACGGAGACCTGCTTTGCCCGCAGTCACTGCGGGCGCCGCGAGCCCTGGACTCTCACGGCGGCACCGCGTGCCCGGGCCCTGGCCGGATTCCCGCTCGCCCGCCCGCCCGTGGAACCTCGCGGGGGGGGGGGGGGCAGGCCTGTCTCCACGGAGACGGAGCAGCCGGGGGTCCCGGCGCCCACCCCTCACGCGGCTCCGGGGCCCCTGGCCTCCCTCCGGGGCAAAGGTTCGCCAAACGCTAAGGAGAAATACAGACAGCGGCGCACGAGCTTCATACGAAATGAGCCTCAACTTCACGGTGCTCAGAGTTAAACTCATTCCAGTTCTCCTTCAAAGGCACCATCACCTTCCCTCTCTCTTTTTCCAACCGTTCCGGCGACGCTGTGGGACAGTCGGGATCCGGGTTGGGCTGCACGCTTGTCTGCATCCTCCTGTGGCCGTCCGCCTCCTCCCCGTGGCCCCCCGGATGCCCCCGGCACGGCGAGGCGGGCCGGGCAGGAGCCGGACCTGCATTTGCGGATCCGGGTCAGGGCAGGGGGCTGCCGCGCAGGACAGGCGGCTTTCCCGCCCCCGCCCCCGCCCCCGCCCCCAGCCCCCCAGGCTCTTCTTCCTCCTGGGACACGCTTTGCTTTGCTGCCCCTGGGCATGCTGTCACCCAGCATGGTGATAGGCCAAGGAGCAGTCACATGATCCGAGCGGGGCCAATCAGAGTCCCTTAGGGGAACGAAACGGATTCCGCTGGAAGACCGTGGTCGTTTCGGACTTGCTAGCTGGAAAGCAATGGGAGCTCAGAGCTGTCGGGGGCCATCTCTGTTGTCGTCTGGAACCCAGCCTGCTTTGGAAGGAAACCAGTTAGAAATAAGTAGAGGCGAGAGATGGAGGGAAAAGAGTCCAGTCTTGCTGCTGTCAAAAGGACCCCCTAGATACAGCCGTGCCTGAAGGCTGCAAAACCGCTCAACTTCGAAGTTGCGCCGGTCAGCACATTTCCTGGGGCGTTGTTGTTTTTAAAACGTTTGTTTTTTTTTTTAAGTTTATTTATTTGGTCTGGGAGAGAAAAAGAGAGAGCACTAGCGGGGGAGGGACAGAGAGAGAGAAGCCCAAGCAGGCTCCACACTGTCGGAACAGAGCCAGATGCGGGGCTCAGTCCCATGAACCGTGAGATCATGACCTGAGCTGAAATCCGGAGTCAGATGCTTAACAGACTGAGCGCCCCCCCACCCCTCTCCGGGCGCCCCGTTGTTGTTTTTGTTGTTCATCTAGTTGGTTATGTTTCTCTCCCTTGTTCAAGTCACGGTCCGGAAACATCCCTCTGAGTATCTTGCCCACCTTCCTTCCCTCCCTTGACCCTCGCGTCCTGCCTTATCCAGGCACAGCCCAGATGCTAGATGTGACGGAGCCAGAGGAACGGTGATGGAACGTTCGATCTTTCAAGACTCAACTCAGGCTTTGTCTCCTCCAGGAAGCCTTCCCCAGGGCCCTAGCGTGCTTTCCTAGGCTGGTGAAAATCCCGTCTCTCTCACCCCAAGGAGAGCAGGAGAGCACTGTGGATAAGAGCCAGACCCTGGAATCTGGAAGGTCCCCAATTAGAATCCCAGCTCTGCCTCTTCCTGCTGTGTGACCTTGAGTCAATAAGTAACCTTTCTGTTGTTTGGTTTCATCATCTGTAAAATGAGAGCTCACATCCGTACCGAAACCATGGGTTTTCTGTGAGGACTGAACAGGTTAATCCCCATTGGCCCTCGTTCTTACCGGCCGTATCTGACCTTTATTATAATTGCCTGGAACTTATTTGCCTCAAACCACAGCCCTTTCTCATCCTTTTCTTCAATACCTTTGCTCCCCTGGGCCTCACCCGGTGCCTGGCGTGTAGTGGGCGTTAAGGGATGTTGTCAGACGAGTGTGTGCCCCAAATCCGCAGCTCCTGCCCTTCCTTCTACCTGTCAGGAAGCACTTGGACTCTGCCGACTCGTTTCTGGTTCTTGTCCTAGACGCAGGTTTCGCGAGTGACAGGGAGGGCAGAGGAGCAGAAGCAAAGAGGGAATGAAGAGAAGCCGGAGGGTAGAGACAGGAAGGTGGGCGCGGATCGAACTTGGGGAGCTTCTCACCTGGGGCTGTGCCTTGGGAACCCCGGGGCGTGTTAGCAAACAGCAAGCCCAGGTACCCAGACTCTGTGCTGGACCAGCTGGGGGGGGGCCTGGGACGCCGGGATGGGGGGCGTCTGGGACGCTAATCGTGCATCAGGAATGGAAGCTCCTTAAGTATTTTTGAGAGATTTCGGCAAAAATTGAAATTGCTCTGCAGTTCTTTTTGCCCCTCAGCCAGCTGTTGATTTGAATGTGACCTGGTGGCGAGGCTGGGTGCTGAGGTGACCTGGCTCATCTGACACAGGCGAACAAAGGAAGAGGAGGAAGTGCTCCCCACGCCCCCCCTCCCCCCCGTCCCCTGCGATCCCAGACACAGCAGCAGGAGGCAGCGGAGAGATGCTCAAATCCAGGTGCTCACAGTGATGGTGGGGAGGGGGCGTTTACTGCTGCGGCCTCTTCCCTGCGTGAAGTGAGCGAGGCCCGCGGCTCAGTGGTTCCCAAGTCTCAACGTGGAGAAATTAGGGTGATGCCAAAATCTTGATTAGGTCCCCAGCTAGTGGGACAGACGGACGGCGTGAGCCTCCTTGGGGGAGAGCCTTGGATGACAGTCTGGAGGCGGGTCCCCTTCCTCTGTCCCTCCACGTCCCTCCTCCTTTCTCCCTGGCCTCTTCTTCAGGACAGGGTTGTGTCATGGGGTCACTTATTCGAGCAGCTTTAGGAGTGGGGGCACCTTCTGGGAAGTATCCAGACCTCCGTCTACCCCCCCATTCCCGCCCCTCCCCAGCCCCCTCCCCCCCACCACTGCCGCGGGGGTTCTCAGTCCTCCACACCACACAGCTCTTCAAGCCTGGGCCTCCCCTGGAGGGCCTGTCCCAGCACAGCCCGAGGCCCGGGACTTGCCCTTGTCACAAGGTGGCGTGGACGCAGGTGGTCTCCGATCCCTACTTTGGGAACTGCTGACCTAGCGCCTTGCCGATCCCTGCAGCGCGAGCCTCACCCGGGAGCGGGACACAAATGCAGGTTCCTGGGCCCCTTCACCGGATCCCCAGGCTACTGGTGTGCGCAGCACAGCGGGGACCCCTGGGACGGTTCAGACAGGGCTCTCCCGAGTCACCCAGCAACCCGCTCCCCTGCCTGTAAAGAGGGTGTGGAGAGAAAGTTCTCCACGGGTCTCCGTGTCTCTGCGTGTCTTAGGAGCAGAGGCACTGACGGCTTTTCTCCAGGATGCTCTCTTCCAGGATGCGCGCGCAGCAAACGGCAATGTCCGTCTCCCCGCGTCCCTTGCGTATGGAGTCCCCCCGCTCTCCACTTCTCCGTCCCACTGCCCTGGACGGCCTTCGTCGCTCTGTGGAGGAGCCCCTCAACCATCTCACTGGGCTGCCTGCACCCCTTCCTCTGCACAGCTGAGGCCTCAACCCAGGCCAGCGTAGGGGCTACAATCTGGGGGGATGCAGTCCACACACGCACTATCTTAGGCTAGTTAGGACAGGCACTTGGCCCCTGGTTCCAGTCCTGGTCCTCCCACAAATTAGCGAGTTACTCTTCGTGCCTCCGGTTTCTCATCTGTAGGGTGGGTATAATGTGCCCTAGAGAGTTATTGTAAAGATTAAATGAGATAATATAGATGAAGCACTTATAAACGTGAGCTGTTCTTAAAGCGTCCTCCACACCGCCCACTTCTCTCGGTCTGCACTGACACCACCTCACCCAAGCCACCATCCTGGCTCCCTCGGGTGATGCCCCAGTCTCCAGCCTTGCCCTCCCCCGGCCCCTTCTCCATGAAGCAGCCACACTGAGATGCCTGCACGAAATACAGGACGCCTCGTCGAATGTGAATTTCAGATCAACAATGAATAATTTTTTTTTAGCCTAAGTATGTCCATACTTAGGCTAAAAAAAAATTATTTGTTCTTTATTTGAAACTGAAATGTAACTGGGCATCTTGTATTTTTCTTTGCTGAATTTGGCGACTCTAAGTGAGGGAGACTTTTGCAGAGTACAAATCAGATCATTTGCTCCTTGCTAAAAACCTTCAGTGATTTTTTTTTTCATCACAATTAGAATATAATCTGGGGGTGCCTGGGTGGCTCAGTCGTTTAAGCGCCTGACTCTTTTTTTTTTATGTTCATTTATTTATTTATTTTTGAGAGAGAGAGAGAGAGAGAGAGAGAGAGAAAGCATGAGCAAGGGAGGGGCAGAGAGAGAAGGAGAGAGAGAATCCCAAGCAGGCTCCACACCATCGGGGCAGAGCCCGATGCAGGGCTTGATCTCATGGACCACGAGATCATGACCTGAGTCGAAACCAAGAGTCAGACGACCTACTGAGTCCCCCGGGTGCCCTGAGCATCTGATTCTTGATTTGGGCTCAGGTCACGATATCACTGTTAGTGAGACTGAGCCCCACGTCTGGCTTTGCCCTGACAGCATGAAGCTTGCTTGGGATTCTCTTTCTCTCTCCTCCTCTCTCTCTCCCCCTCCCCCACCCCATCAAAATAAAAACAAATAGAATATAATCTGTATCCTGTCCTGACCAGCAGGGTGCACCTAGCCTGGCCCCCCGGGGCGCTGTGCTGGCTGCCTTCTCCTGCTGTTAGCAGATTTGCAGCATCAGTGGCCGGCACTGCCCGTCAGGTCTCACCCCCACCCCAGAGGCTGCATCGTTGTTTATCAAAGGAATGAGCAGGTGAGTCCTGCGGCCTTGGGATTTGTGGGGCCGGGTCCTTGTCTAGAGCCTTGAGGAGGCGTCCCAGCCCTGCTGGCATCTAGATTTCAGACTCTGGCCTCCAGAAAGAAACGAGCCACCAAGAGTGTGGTAACTTGAACGGCAGCCTTGGAAATTAACGCAATGTTTGAAGGTTCCCTCGGGCTGCCACCCGCAGAACGGGTTTCAGGGACAGGAGAGGAAGCAGGGAGCCACATCAGTAGCTGTCCCCTGGTCGTCCTCCACCTCCAGCAGGATGACAGCTTGAGTCAGGACAGTGACGAAGGGGAGAGAGAACTGTGGGAGCTGAGGTGTGTTTCAATAGGCACAGAGGCCGACACTTTCCACCATCACCCTCCTCCCAGCACCAAACGCTAATGGCATTTATGCAAATTATCACATTCAATCCTGAGTTCAGCCTGGAACATGTATCATCCCTGGTTCAACGTCCAACTTCGGCTCAGGTCACGATCTCATAGTCTGTGGGTTCGAGCCCCGCGTCGGGCTCTGTGCTGACAGTGTGGAGCCTGCTTGGGATTCTCTCTCCCCCTCTGCCCCTCTCCCATTTGCACACACTCTCTCTCTCAAAATAAATAAACTTTATATATATATAAATATTATATGCATATAAATGTAAGTATATGTATATATATAATATTTATATTGTATGTATATAAGTAACATAAATGAGGATCCAAAGGAACCGAAAGTTTAGCCAACGTGCCTGAGGTCACACAGCTGAAGTGCAGGCACAGTGTTCACCCCAGGCAGGGTGACGGGGAGCGCGCACCGTCGACCGCTCATCCACACGGGCAGAGTAACGCGCGGCAGAGACGAGCCATGGGGGGTTGGGGATGGAGGGAAGGAAATGAGTGGCTTCTTATTAATTAATAATTAATAAGGAAGCAAGCCTGGGTGATGCCGCTTACAATGCTGGGGCCTGGGATGTGGGGCCTGCTTGGCCGGCTTTGGGGTGCACAAGCCGTAGGTGTCTCCAGAAGGAAATTTTCCGTTTTGCTCCCAAGGAAGCCCATCTGGGCAGAAAACCCTGGAGCTGGCTCCCTCCGGAGGGTCCCTCCCACGCCCTCCCACTGCAGCTGGGCGCATGCTCTGAAGGCAAACACAAGCCTCGAGCTGACCGGCCAGAATCACACAGACTGTTTGCCGAAGGTGGATTTTGGCGGCACGTCGCAGGGGTGATGGTTTTTCTTGGCGTGGAGGTTGGATCCCTTCCATTCGGCGACGGCGACCAGCGTTTGCTTCTCTGGGAGACACTGGCGTCTCTGGCCCCGCCCCCCTCTGATCACACCCCCAAATCCTCCTACTTGGAGAAAAGGACCCCGCTTCCTGAGGCAATAATTCGAGTTACCGTCGAAACACGAGTAATTCCCATCCCAGCGCCGTCCAGATAAACTCTCAGGCATTCTTGGCCACCCTGCCTGCCACCAGCCTGGTCTCCTGACCAGAAAATTCCGGAACATTGGAGAAGCTCGCCTTCTATTGCACCCATCTGCTAAGTGGGTCAGAGCCTGGAGTCCTGGCAATTAAGGGCTGCGTCGGTGAGAGCCGAGCACAGAAATTTCATGAGCAAAACATACCTTTCTTGTTTTGAAACTTTAAAAAGCTCTGTTCAGATAAATGAACCCCGGTGCACCCGGAGCACCAAGAACATTAGTGTGATTTTATCACAACCTGGCCTGTCGTCGTTAGCCTTGATCAGAGGGGAAACGGCAGCTGTTAATCAAGTTGGAAGATATTACCTTGTGGGAAATTGAGCTGAAGAAAAAAGGTAGAAGGAAGAAAAAAAATGTTTCAGACCCTCCGGTGACACAAATCCACATCTTTTTAGCAGGCACGGGACCGTCACCAACGGCTGTCTGTAAAATGTCGGTGATTAACAGAAACAGAACAGAATAGGCTTTCAATGTATATGAGCTCCTACCACACAAGGAGCTCTATCTAAGTCCAAGAGAGGCAGGTAGAAGGTGCTAGAAGGAGGAAGGTAAAGTGCTTTGACCAGGGGCCTAAGGAAAATCAGAAAATAGTTTCTCGTATCTCATGAGAGTCTGGTGCATAGTAGGTGCTCAACAGATATTTGTGGAACCTTCTAGTTAAAGCTTTGAGGTGTAAACATTCGTGCATTCGGCAAGGCGGGCTGAGGGAAGGGAGAATTGCCCAGCTGAGGGCAGAGGGGATGGAGGATTGGGGGTGGTAGGAGAGGAATGTTCCAGGCTGAGCCAACTGTATGCGGTCTCTCTTCTGGTCACAGGTCCTCGTGATGAGTACATGTCAGAGAGTGGGGTGCCTGGCGAGCAGGGGTGCAGCCCTGCACAGAACAGACAGTAGCAGTTTGCTGGAGGGCAAGGGAAGAAGGGAGGGAGAGAGAGAGGAAAGATGGCAGGGGAGGGGAAGGAAGCGCAGGGGAGGGGGGAGGGGAGAGAAAGGGGAGCAAAGACCGGCCTTCCTCCAGTCACAGGCTAACTTAACCTCTTCTGAGACGCGGCTCAGAAGGAAGTTACTGTGCGTCCGGTGATTTGTCACTCCTGCAGCTTACCTTCCCCCGGTGGCTGACTGGGGGCGTTCACCCACCCCACAAAGAGGCGTCACTTGCCCCAAAGGATTTCCCAAACCGCAAAGGAGAGGCTCAGGCCACCGGCTTCGGCACCTGGGAGGCCGTGGGCTGGACCCTCGCGGCCCACCTCAGCACATGAATCCCAAGAACGGACTGGTGGACAGGCTGGGGCGCGGGGAGAAATGCCAGGAGGCTTTGGGTAATGGGGGGCTAGAGAGTGGGGTCTCCGCCCTGGCCAGACGGAAGCAGGCTGTGTGCATGGTACACCTGAAACCCTGACCCCCGCCGGTCATGCTAGGACGCAGCAAGGTTTTGTTTAGTTTGCAATGATTTTATGAAGAGCAAATGAACTCTGGGGCTGTGCTGACAAGCCACCAGCTCCAGAACAAAGGGGGAGAAACCCCCCAGTTCGTAGTGTTTACCAATCCCCGGGGCCTGAACACACTGCAGTGGCGGATTACAGGCCATCAGTGGGTCAAGAGCCAGCTCACAAGGGGCGCCTGGGGGGCTCAGTCGGTTAAGCATCCTTCCGACTTCGGCTCAGGTCATGATCTGCGGTTCGTGAGTTCGACCCCCGCGTCGGGCTCTGTGCTGACAGCTCGGAGCCCGGAGCCTGCTTCCGACTCTGCACCCCCCAACTCACTCTCTGTCTCTCTCTTTCAAAAATAAATGAACATTAAAAAAAAACCAACAAAGCCAGCTTGCAGGCTCTCCACGTATTTAACAGTAGACCCTCACGGACTCTTCCAGCTGTCATTCTCCGCTTCTGCCCATCAAGTTATTATTTGTTAAATGCGAACCCATGAAATACGCCACCATCTGTAACCCCCGGGGCCGCAAAAGGTTGACTGGTGCGCACGAGTCTCTCTTGATGTCAGAAATCACACTCGTAAAGTCCTGTCTGCTCTGCTCCGTCCCAGCTGTTTCCAAACCTGGAAGTTTCTTCCCCGAGTCCCCCAGACCGACGGCCTCTGTACCTTCTCTCCTCCCACAAGCAGTGATGATTGGCTGCCGTTCTCCCCGCAGCCTCCACACAAATGTCCGCGTTCCTGTCTTCTTTCACAGCACACAGATTTCCCTCTAGAAACCAAGCAGTCAGTCATTCGAGAAACAGCCACTAGGAATTCTTTCTCTCTGAGGGGCATTCTAGGTATAATAATAATAATAATAATAATAAACCTATCTTGTTTCAAATATACTCTGGGGGATTATAGTGATAATACGTGTTCTCAGAGGATTTGGAAATTGTAAAAAAGGATAAAAAATAATTTTGTAACCTGCCATTTAGTTATCCAGAGATGACCATTAATGATTTGATGTATTTCTATCCGTTTTTTTCCTTATATTACATGCATGTTTTGAAAAAACTATCACAACCATTTAATAGTACATTATGAACCTCTTCACGTCATGAAACATTTTTCCGTACAATGTAACTTTTATAACTGTATAATATTCCATCGTGCAGCGTGCGCAGTGAGTTTACCCAATCTCTTCTGCTAACACGTGGACGATACTCATGTTTTACGATTCGGAACCACCCTGCAATAAGCAGCCTCATGATTGATTACGTAGGACAAATCGCCTTTTCCAGCTCACTTTCGGGTTCCTCTTTGGCCCAAGAATTATTTAGGAGATCATTTTTTATTTTGGTTTGTGGGGCTTTATTTTACCTACAAATCTCATACCCTTAGTTTGCGTTTTCTTAAAGACGATCATACTTACAGAAACCCATCAAGTCATAAATGTCAACTCCATGAGTCTTGGCCACACAAACGGACACACATAACCAGCCCTTAGATGGAGGAATGGAATATCGCCGTCACTTCAGAAAGCCCACTGGACCCCCCGCAGACACCCCACTCCACGCCCCTCCCTCCATGGATAACCTTTATCATGACTCCCAACGCCCCAGGTGAGTTTTGCCTGCTTCTGAATTTTACATAAATGGAGCGCTAACATGCACATACTTTTGTGCCCGAGGTTCCCCCGCATTGCTGCGTGTGGCGGTGAGCTCGCGCTCCTTGCTGCGGAGTGTTCTGGTTCATGAAAGGTGCCGTGATTTATCTGCCGTTCTCCGCTGAGACGAACATCCAGGTGGTATCGAGTGTGGGGACGATGACTGATCACTGCTGTGAGCATCCTCCCTGTGACTTGGGAGCGGCTGTGTGCTGGGAACACTCTTCGGGTGACAAGCCCTCTGCCTGGTGTTTGCCAGTTGCCGCGGCGCAAATCCTTGCTCCACGGCTGATTCCACGCTGCCGTGGTGATGGCCCTGAAGGTGGAGGTGTAAAAAAGATGTGGTACGTGGCTCGGCCCCCGCGGGAGCAGCCCAGCTTTCTGGACTTTCTCGGGGCGCGTGCACCGAGAAGGAGGGTCGCGGGGTCGAGGGGAGGCGCTTGTTTATCTCTAGACTCAATGGACTGTCTCCTGGTCCCCAGAGTGGCTGAATCACAAACCCTTTCATTCTTTTGGATTTTTTTTTTCATTTGTCATGACTGGCTTTCAATATTAGGGTCAAAGTCTGCATTATCTCTTTTTTGGAATGTATTGAGGTTATAGGGGTCTTTGTGGCCTTTTAAAAAATTGTGCCATAGATAGCTCGTGGAAGAGGAAGTATATTCTCTATCTTTCATTTTCTTATCCATCGATAGGATCACATTTATTAATTAAATTATACACACCCTCTGTGGGTATACTTTTGTCTCTACATCCATGAATAAAAAACCGAATAAGGAGGCAGCCTGGGGGGCTCAGTCAGTTAAGCGTCCGACTCTTGATTTCAGCTCAGGTCATGATCTCGCGGTTCATGAGCTCGAACCCACACATCGGGCTCTGCGCTGACTGTGCGGAGCCTGCTTGGGATTCTGTCTCTCTCCCTCTCTCTCTCTCTCTCTCTCTCAAAACAAATAAACATTAGAAAAAAACCCGAATAAGGTATCTAATACTCCCCCACTGTAAGGCCTGTCACAGAGGTGAAGGTATCACCCAAAGGCCACACCATCGAGAGAGGTGGGCAGAGTCCAAACCCAGCCCCTGGCCACGGGCTTCTACACAGTTAAGGATTAAATGTCCTGATGGAGCCAGTCTCTTCGCCCAAAACACGCATGTCAGTTACGCGGCGACTGCTCATTTTCATCGGTTAGTGACGTGCTCAGAGGGGCTGGAGGAATGTCGAATGAATAAGGAATGAACGGAGGCACAACTGAATCCAGATGGCCGCCACCGCGCCCAGTCTTTCTGCAGAAAGGGGCTCTGTGGTTTGCTGACGGGGAGAGATACTTGCTTTGTGAGCCTCTGGGGGGTCTGCGGAGGTGGGGCCCCCCGGCCCCCCCCCCCCCGCCGCTGTGCTGACCCGACCGCCCCAGTTTTACCCACAGCAGCTGTGGCGGCAGGCCCAGCGCAGCCTGCCGTGCGGCCCGGTGCTCGGGGGCTCTGGAGCCACAGAACAATAGTGGCATTGTTGCCACCTCCCGGTCCCCTGGACTGTCCCAGTTACTCATCGAGGACGTTGGCTGCCCAGCCCTGGAACACAGCGTGCTTGCCCCTTGATGAAGCCGCAGACACGCTCAGACAGGGGCCCTGCGGGAGGCGGCGATGAGTTCATCTCTTGGCCATTCAGACGACCCAGGAGCCGTGGACTTGGGCAGAGGATGGGTCGACGGGAGGTCATGCCGCCTGGGCCCCTCCCGAGGCCACGCCCAAGGGGAGACGATGACAGCATCCGCTCCCCCAGGAGGCGCCCGGCAAGCCACATGGGCGTGCGGCCTCCCTGTGGCAACGGATCTCGGAGGCACCGGCGCGTGTGCCAAGTCTGCTTGCTGCCCCCTCGCAGGGCCTGGCTGTGTCCCCAGCTCGGATGGGACTTCCTTAAAAACAAACCGTGCCTCTAAAAAATCCATGTTTCATGGCTTCCCTGCTGAAGTTCCAAGCAGCACCCCACTGCACTTGGAATAAAATCAGGGGGCGCCTGGGGGGCTCGGCTGGTTAAGTGTCCGACTTCGGCTCAGGACATAATCTGGTTCGTGGGTTCGAGCCCCACGCCGGGCTGTGTGCTAACGGGTTGGAGCCTAGAGCCTGCTTCGGATTCTGTGTCTCCCTCTCTCTCTCTGCCCCTCCCCAGCTTATGTGTGCGCGCTCTCTCTCTCTCTCTCTCTCTCTCTCTCAAAAAATAAACTTTAAAAAAAGGAATAAAATCAAACTTCCTCACCCAAAGACCTCCATGATTTCACCCCAAATCTCGCCTCCTGCCCTTTGCTCACACCTGCCTGATTTCCGACCCCGAGACCCCCGATGCCCGGCACAGCGTGCCCCCAGGGGACGGGCTGGCCCCACACCAGGCCTGGCACACATAGAAGGCTCTCAGCAATGTGGAAACTCTGGGGGGAGAAGAGAGGAGGAAGAAAGGACAGAGAAAAATTATAGTCCGACTTGAGTTTGGGGACGCGGAGGGAGGGACACAAAGGGCACCTCCCACCACGAGGGGCCCTTCCCGGTGGTGCACTTGACCCTTCCATACCCCTCCCTGTGGCCGGAGGCTTCCGGCCCCCACCACCAACCTTGAGAGCCGCTCTCGCCCTGCTCCAGGGTCAGCTGGGTCCCCCAGTGACCGACTGTGAGGACATCCGCTAACTTCAAGATATTCCCCAACTCCAGACCTGCTGGACATCACGTTTCCCTGTTTCCTCAATAAATCCTTTCTAAGGCCTCTGGTGCACCAAGCGCTGCGCGGGGTGCTAGGCCAATGCGGGGGGCGGGGGGAGGGAAGGCACGCGTGGACGGCCCTCAGGGGACCCCCAGCCAGTGGAGATGGGCGGATAGAACGTACCGGACGCGTGGGGTTAGTCGTGGGGGCCAACCTCGTTTTGCTGCCCATGGGCTCTTTCACGTGTCCGCCGGGACTGAGTGCTGCCAGGTGAGAACTCAGGCAATGACAATGGCTTTGCCGGACCCCCCGGCAGTAGACAGCCCTGTGGTCGGTATAAGCCACAGACGGTCTCATTCAGCAATTAATAAAGCCCAGGCCTGGGCAGTAATCGAAACCCACACTCTGGTTTTATACGAACCTGCTTCCCGATGGGCTTGCAGTGAGCGACCCCCGGCCTGGGCTCAGGGGCCCAGCGGGGTGGGAAGGCGCGTAAGGCGGGTGGCCCTGAACTGTCTGGCTCTCTCCCGCGGGGCAGGCTGGGCTTGGCAGAGGCCCCCAGGTGGCGAGCAGGGCCTCTCACAGCTGGCTCTGGCCCTGGGTGCACCCCGGGAGCACTGCCCTGGAAGGACACTCTTTCCCCACAAAGTCCACACAATCTACGCGCCCAGGATTCACACAGCTTTGACCCCACTTCAGAGGAGCAGTGACTTCGAGATGTAGCCTCAATTCTTCCACCCAGGCCGACTATGCGCCGTCAGAAATGGGTTCCTGGGGCCGCCACAGAGCAGGGATGCGGGTAGAGCTCTCCGAGGGGGTCCCACGAAGCCCCTCGCCTCATGTGAAGTGAGGGGCTCCCCCTCCTCCGCCCTCCTTGGAGGGGGTGACTCCCCGGCCCCAACCCCACAGAATCGGAGCACCTGGCTCCCCGTCCCCACTGACGGTTCTTGGGCAAGATGTCTGCTCACCGTTTGTGAGCCTCAGTTTCCCCCTTTGTGCCCTGGGGATGATACCCTGCACCAGGTTTGGGGGTGCCGTGGGACCGTGTGTGCGAGCTTGCGTGAGTCTCTGCGAGGGCATTGCTACTATTATGGGATGTGTGGTCTCGGCGTCGAGTGAAGACCGGGAGTCAAGAGGCTTCCAAGGCTGAGAATAAAAATCTCCTGGACCCCCAGCCCGGGCTCAGGCAAGGGCGGGCTCCGGGCCCTGAAACTTCTTTTTTCTTTTTAATGTTTTATTTATTTTTGATACAGAGAGAGACAGAGTGTGAGAGGGGGAGGGGCAGAGAGAGAAACACAGAATCCGAAGCAGCTCCAGGCTCCGAGCTGTCAGTACAGAGCCCGACCAGGGCTCGAACCCACGAACCGTGAGATCATGACCTGAGCCGAAGTCGGAGCCTTAACCGACGGAGCCCCCCAGGTGCCCTGAAGCCGTGAAGCTTCTGAGCTTACCACATGCCCAGCCCGATTCACGGCCTCTGAGCCCAGGCCAGAAAGCAGGTCCCAGTCCGCTAGAGGGCTTCCTGGGCTGGGCGGGGCCGGCCTCTTTCTTCTCCGTGTCCAGCCTCCCGTCTAAACATGAAACAAGGCGTCCCCACCCGAACCAGCGGGTGGTACACGCCTTGTGGCCCAGAACCACTAGCATCTGGCGCAGACCCGAAGTTTGCCACGGGAACCGCGGGAGCCGGAGGAAGGCCGGGGGCCGAGTGACCGGGGCAGGGACGTGCCGGAGCCCAGCCAGGCCCTGGGGGGCGGCAGCCCTGTGTTCCTTCCAGGGTGTCTCTGGGTCCGAGGTCCCAGCTGCTGCGTCTGGAGCAGGACAAGCCATGCCCTGCGGGAGCTCTTCCCCGGAGAGCAAGGGACAGGAGCAGAGACAGAAGGAGATAAGGCTGGCTGTCGCCCCCGGCCCTCGCCATCCAGCCTCCAACCGTTCCTTTATTTCCTTGTCCGTTTGCTCCACAGCGTTTTGGGGGCACTGCTCTGGAACATGCTATTTGGATAGAGCAGGAAGAGAACAGAGAAGTTCCAAGGACTTACATGCTATGAGGGGGAGAGGGGGGAACAGTAAACGAGGAAGCAGGTCCATGAATGAGATCATATCAATAAGGCAAAGGCAAAGCAAGAAATACACCAGGGGGTCTGAGAGTGACAATGGGGGAGGGGCTACTTTAGTGCCCCCCCCCCCCAGCAGGTGGAATGGTCCATAGCAACCTGCCTCTGACAGCATCCCCGCCAGGTGAGAGCCAGCCCCCGGGGAGCCGCCCGGGCAGAGGGGCCCGTGAGGGCCGAGACCCACGGCGGGGAGAGCTTTGCGGGAGAAGACCTGGCTTGTTTCAAAATCAGCACTCGGGAAAATTTCAGGACAGCTCATAAGGTCAGTAAAAAGATCTTTTTGGGGGAGCGTCTGGGTGGCTCAGTTGGTTAAGCCTCCGACTTCGGCTCAGGCCTTGATCTCACGGTTTGTGAGTTCGAGCCCCGCATCGGGCTCTGTGCTGACAGTTGTGGAACCTGCTTGGGATTCTCTCTCTCTCTCTCTCTCTCTCTCTGCCCCTCTCCCACTCGCACTTTCTGTCTCAAAATAAATAAATAAACTGAAAAAAAGATATTTTTTTCCCCATTGCCTCTTTATTAGTGTATCAGTCATGGTTCTAACAGCAAAAAAAGACCCAGCAGTAGACACATAAGGGAGTTATTGCAGGTGCGGGCGTTGGCGAGGCAGGTCTGGATCCCTGACTCGGGCTGTTGGAAGGGCTGGAGCCCTCAGGCACGGGCAGAGGCCGCTCTCCAGGGACAGAATTGCTTCCTCACCAGAGAGCCTGAGCCCGGGTCTTAAAGCCCTTCAACTGAGTGGGTCAGGCCCACCCAGAGCATCTAGGACAGTCTTCCTTATGTAAAGGCACTGATTGTGGACTTCGATACATCTACTAAGTACCTCCACTGAGGTGCCCGGATGAGTGAATAAACGCCTGGGCATGTCGCCTCCCCAGGTGGACAACTCTAAGGGACCTTCACAATTACCTACACACAGACATAGGGATCATCAACCCGAAATTACCTCCATGGTTTCAAACTTCTTCCGGTGTGATTTCTTTTTAGTCTGAGTGGTTCTAGACCTCCCCTTTGGAGGGGTCCTCAAAGTATTGGGCCCACAATCGGTGACTCTTTCCCACGGGGAAGCGTCCTGCCCCCTTCCTATACCCTCCAGGCAGGGGCCATGGCCACCATCGCATGTGACCTTTTCTGAAGCAGGTGCAGCGGCAGCCTTCCCTGCTCCCCAGAGGCCACACCGGGGATGCCAGCAAGCTTGCCGCCTGATATTGGCTGGAATATTTACGGCCACTTTTCTGAAAAAGGTTAACTTATCCCCATGGGTGGGATTTTCTTAAGGATCGCAGATGCACCCACACGATATTCCCACAGTGGAGCGGAAGCACACGGACTTCAGTGAGATTGGAGGGCCTCCCGGTCTTTCAGGGAAGTTCACACTTTTATGTTTTCTGAATCAGTTCGTTTGAAACAGATGGGTCGCCTGACCTTTGAGAAATATTCTTTTATTTTCACTTAATATAAAACAAAGGGGAGTGGCCCAGAGTTTTAAGACTTTTTCTTTGGCAGCAGCCCCGTTAATACTTGAAGATAACCTGGGGCGCCTGGGAGGGGGCGGGGCTCAGTCAGTTGAGCCTCGGACTCGGGCTCAGGTCATGATTTCACGGTCTGTGAGTTCAAGCCCCACGTCAGGCTCTGTGCTGACAGCTCGGAGCCTGGAGCCTGTTTCAGATTCTGTGTCTCCCTCTCTCTCCGCCCCTCCCCTGCTCATGTGCTCTCTCTCTGTCTCTCAAAAATAAACATTAAAAAAGTTTTAAAAAATACTTGAAGATAACGTTTTCTGGTATAAGGGCAGCACCTGGTGTGATTCTCCATGAGGCTATCTTTTCCCTGGCAATCTGGTGGCTCCCATCTCCAAGTCTTAAACTGATCTAAAATCTGTCTAGTCGTTAGGGTGTTTTTTTTTTTTTCCATTTTAGGACTTCATGTACTAATTTTACATAACGCCCATCAAGTTTTGGGGGTGGATTTTATTTCCTTCCCATCTCATTTGTGTAAGGATAATAGAAGATGTAATGTTTCCTTTCCTTCACGCTCTGCCCAGAAATGACCTCCTTGCTTCCCATGAGCTGCACCCCAAGAAACATACACTTCTTCTCAAGGGAGCCATTTTGGCTTCACAGCAGGAAGCATCGTCAAGGAGAGGCCCTGTGTCCTTTCAGGATGAGGTCTGACAGTCACATCAGGAGCCTGGAGTCTGGCTTCCGGGCCAGGAGGAGAACTTCTAAGCCTAATAACTTTGCAGACTCCAGAGCTGGGTGACCAGTCACACGAGGGGGCGTCCGTAAATTTAAGGATCCTTCTGGTCTTTCAGGATTAGCGTAAATGTCACCACCTCTGGGACCCCTTTGTACATCTTCTCCTGCGTTCTTGTGCTTTGCATCATCATCACATTTTTTTTTTTTGAGAGAGAGAGAGAGATAGTGAGTGAGCGTGAGAGGGGGAGAGGGGCAGAGGGAAGGAGAGAGAGAGAATGGGAGAGAATCTTAAGCAGGCTCTATGCTCAGCATGGAGCCCTACGCAGGGACCCCACGACCCTGGTTTCATGACATGAGCGTCAATCAGGAATCTGACACCCAACCGACCGAGCCACCCGGGTGCCACCATATTTTCTGATTATACATTTGCTTCCTTGTTTGTTGCCCACCTCCTCCCAGTGGAATGAAACCTCTGTAAGAGTGGAGGCTGCATCTCATCTGCTGGGTTCCGCCAGCCCAGGGACCAGCGTGCAGTAGGCGCTTACTAAATACACACTGAACAGAGAGCTGGACAAATGAACAACAAGCCCTTTCTATATGACCAGTGGCCGTGCAATGGAAAGGATGAGATCTAGAGAGAGGGATGGGGGGAATATCTGGGTCACTACTTTGGTTTGAGGTGCCTTCGACTGTCAGGAAGATGGGAGAGGCATTAAGGTGACACACGGAAAATGTAAACAGAACCCAAACTTCTAGAGATGAGAATAATAACGTCTGACGTGACAAAATACACTGGATGAGATTCCCAACAGACCAGACACCGTAGAAGAAAAGATGCGTGAACTTAAATACTTAACAATTGAAAATCTCCAAAAATGCAGAAAGCGGGAGAAACAACAACCAAAAGAAGAGGGAAAGGATTTCAGGAAAAGTGACAAGATTTGAAGAGTGAGAGAGAAGCTCTATTGAAGAGGTAACGAGGGTCTCTGAGGAAGGAAGCAAGGACACAGGACCAACAGGAAAAGTAGCAATTCAGGAAAGCATCACTGAACACGAGGACATTCGAGTCCACATCCCGGAAGGATGGAACTGTTCTAGATCTGAATCGTGCTGGGGGTTACATGACTGCAAAACTAGTAGAAATGTACCTCATAAAGAGTGAATTTTAGGGGCACCTGGGGGGCTCAGTCGGTTAAGCGTCCAACTTTGGCTCAGGTCATGATCTCACGGTTCATGGGTTTGAGCCCCGCGTCGGGCTCTGTGCTGAGAGCTCAGAGCCTGGAGCCTGCTTCGGATTCTGTGTCTCCTTCACTCTCTGCCCCTCCCCTGCTCATGTTCTGTTTCTCTCTCAAAAAAATAATAAACATTAAAAAAAATTTTTAAAGAGTGAATTTTACTGTAGGTAAACTATACCTCCATTTAAAAAAGTGATTTAAAATTATGTACCGCGGGGCACCTGGGTGGCGTCCAACTTCAGCTCAGGTCGTGATCTCACAGCTTGTGGGTTCAAGTCCCACGTTGGGCTCTGTGCTGACAGCTCAGAGCCTGGAGCTGCTTCAGATTCTGTGTCTCCCTCTCTCTCTCTGCCCCCACCCCTGCTCATGCTCTGTCTCTCTCGCTCTCTCTCAAAAATAAGCATTAAATTTTTTTTAAAATAAATATAAAAAATTATATACTGTGAAGGTACATGATGTTGGTAGTTGAGGATATTCACCCAGAAGGACCATCCCTGGGTCATATTCTGAAGTAAAATTACAAGACATAATTTCTCTTATAAATCACCTGCTGCTTTTGCCTAAATGGCCAGTGGACCAGCTGCTAATTTGCCGAAAACACAAAGGACAAAGGAACATGTTAACTGCCCCAGAGTTTGCAATCAGCCAAACCCAGACCGTGCAAAACTCCCCAGGTTAATTTTCTTGGGTTCTGCTACAGTTTAGAACAGATATTGGGAGGGGAGGAGGGGGAGGAGGAGGAAACTAGGGGTTAAAAGAGATTTGGGGTTGTCTGGGGGGCTCAGTCGGTTAAGCATCTGTCTCTTGGTATCGGCTCAGGCGATGATCACACGGTTTGTGGGATCAAGCCCTGTGTTAGCCCTGTGCTGACAACGTGGAGCCTGCTTGGGAATCCCTCTCTCCCTCTCTGTCTCTCTCAAAATAAATAAATAAACTTTAAAGAGAGAGAGATTTAGAAGACATGACAGGTTTCTCAAATGGGCAAACCTAACCCACAGTGGTTAGGGCAGACCCCCTGCCCCTCGCAGGCAGTAAAACTGTAGAGAAACACAAGGGAGCGGTTGCTCTTTTAAAAGGCAGGGAATGGTCCCTTTTGGAAGAGGGTGTTGGGATGGTGGAGGGTCTTCGAGGGTAGAGGGCAAAGTTCTGCTTCGTTGTCCAGGGGAGGAGAGACAAGGACGTTCGCCTTATAGTAACTCACTCAGCTGCAGAGTTGTTTAGTGTGGTTTTCAATCTGTTTCACTTTACAATTAAAAAGGTTAAAAACCCGCATACACTGAATCATCTTGACGGTTCTTAGAACACGCACGTTGGAAGAACAGAAGAAAATACGCTGACATATGACAGTCACTGTCCCCGGGGAACGGAATTCTTTCTTCCTTGTGCCTTTCCATATTTTCCACTGTGGCCTTTTGATCGGAGGGAAAGTTGTATGTCTATTTTCTCCTTGTTTCATCTTTCAGCTTTTAATTGGACGCCCCAGAGGGAGGACAGGTCTGTGTTTGGACGTTTCTGTCTTGTTAACCACTATCTCCCCAGCCCCTAAAACAGTCTGCCGGAATATAAAGCGCAGTCAATACATATTTATTGAATCAAGGAACGGATGGATGGATCCAAAACATTTAAATATCTTGGAAGGGGGAAAATAATTGGCATCCTTTCCTTTTAGAAAACAGTGAACTCATCCTTCAAAGCTCATTGCTGCCTTCCCACCTGGGCTCTGCTGTCGTGACCTCCTTAAGTGCCAACCTCTCTGTCCGTGGACAGTCGGGCTCAGGGACGTGCGCGGTGCACATCCACACAGAATATACAGAAAGGGCACAGCATGATGTGCTACCTGAGCCCCCTGGGACGCGCCCTTTCCACCCGTGGGCTGGAAGAGAGGGCCACCCAGCCTGTCACAGGCGGTACGGGATTCAGGGATGGAGCAGCGTTGAAGTCACAACAACATGGAATCCTCACGAACACCCCTCCCCCCGAGGGAAACATCAAAGTGCTATTTACCAATGGGTGTGTTGAGGCCAAAAAAATATGGGCACCATCGCCATCTCTATCCTGGACATGCAGCGCGTGCAAAACTAATGGCAGAACGGCGGTGCCAACCGAACTTTCGAGTGTTTGCGATGTGCCAGGTCGAGTGTGCGATGTGCCAGGCTCTGTGAGGTGGTTCATTGACTCTTACACCCGTAACCCAGCCTACGGGGCGGGAGCGATTATCGTCCCAGGGTAGGAAACAGAAAGCTGATGTGCAGAGAGATTCAGTACCTGCCCAAGTCCCACAGCTCTGAAGGGGCCAGGCTGGGATTTGATCCCACTTCTGTCGAGCCTAGAGCCTATGCTCTTAGCCAGAGGCTGGGTCCCCGGGGAAGTAAGGGGGGATGGGCTGCCCGCTGCATCACTGAATCACTTTGGACGAAAGAGAAAATCCACCTCCAAACGGCATGAGGACTGTTGCTCGCTCGGACACCTCGCCAGGACCCCCGGCGAAGGGAGGGCTTTGGCACCTTGGTGATGGCGTAGGGATCCTCCTGGTGTCTTTCTGTTTTGTTCTCCGTTCAGCGTACGCTTCGCGGGTCCTAGGTAGAGCTGCACCCACTCTGCAGGGTGAAAACCATGAAGTTAATGGCACTGCTGGTTACAAAGGTGTGGGAGCCGCAAGAAGCAGGGGTCCCACCCTAGACTGGTCACCACAGAAGCCGTTACCCCTTTCCCAAGGAGGGGCTATCGGCACCTGGCAAGACCTGAGGCTACGGGGTCGCCTGACAGAGGCGGGGCAATGCAGGCACTCTCAACCCCAGCTCCAAAAAGGGAACCAGAGGCAAGGACACCCCTCCCGCCTCCCAACCTCTGAGGAAGTGCTGGAGGCTCCTGTTAAGCAACGCAACCAGAAACCAGAGAGCAAGGGAGCCTGGCCACAGAGTGGTCTTCCCGGATATGGGGGTCTCCATTGGCCTCGGTTTCTCTACCTGCCAAATGGGTGTGAGCTACTGGACATGGTGGTTGGGGCATCAAGTGAAGCAATCCTCACAGATGGACCTGGAACTCTTCAGAAGAAAGTCCCATTGGATTCTGAAGGGGAGCCATGCCTGCCTTCCCACTCCTGGATCCCCAGGGCCTGGCACTCAGTAGGTGCTCTATAATATGTGTGTTTCAACCCCTCCCTTGCTGACAGCCAAAGTCCTTATCATGGCTCTCAGGCTCTGCACCCTCTCAGCCCCTCCCTGCTCTCCCCCCGCCACTCCCCTCCAGCCCCGTGGCCTCCCTGCTCATCCTCAGACACACCACACTCCCTCCCACCCCAGGGCCTTTGCACTTGCAACTCCTGGTCTGTCTCTCCACTGGAACAACATCAGTGTCTTGTTCCCACTTCCTTCCCAGCTCCAGCGCCCGTCACACACTTGTTTCTAAACCTGTGTTAGCACGTTCATCACGTGTGCACTATCACATCATGACTACTCAGTCCTGGCTTCCGATCGATGGATGGCTCCCTTCATCCTCCCAACAGCCTGCATGCCGCAGAGGAGGGCGCGGGGGCTTGAGATCAGGCTGGTGTCCCCCCCGTGGAAGCACACAGCCAGACCCGAACTTGGGCCGTCCTCACCACGCCCCGTCCAGAGCGGCCTCAGAACCCAGCCTCTCCGTGGAGAGCCGCCGTCCACTGCTTTGTGAACGACAAGTGAGGAGACAGGAGTCCTTCTGCCCAGTGGGATCGTCACTCGTGCCGTTTCCGACCTGGTGGGTTGTTTAAGGTGTGCTGAGCGTAGGCCCCCCTCTGAGGGCCCAGCAGCCAGCGCTGTCTGTATCTTTGAGAAGAGACCCTCTCTCTGGCTCCCCTGCATCCCGCCTCGCCCTCTGCCCTGCGGCCGTGCAGTGAGCAGTTCACTGTTCACGCTTGGCTTTCCCTGGCTTTGTTTATTTTTTTGTTATTATTTTTTTTAGCTTGTTAAGCTATTAAGATGTTGACTGGCTGCTATAGCAAGGCCTTCAGTCAGAAACTTGGCAGCCTCAGGTCTTGAACCCTAAACAAAGATGCTGGATGCCAGGAAGGGCCCGGGAAGAGGCGGGGCCCTGGACGCCTCACACTCGTCTCTGAAGCCCCCCTTCGCCTCGTTAGCTCTGCGCTCAGGCTGCGGGAAGTTCACGGCCCGTCCATCAGCCGAGCGGCACAAGTAGCTATTAAAGACACATTTCTGAGAACGGCGAGGGCTCAGGTCCAGGGGCGTGCGGAGGCCCTGCGTCCCTCAACCTGGTCGCCGGGCCAGGGTCAGGACATCCTCTGAGCCCGGGGCTTCGGAAGTGATTCTCCGGGGGCGGAATCATTGGCAGGTCCTGACGCTGTCGTGGGCAGGGCTTTCCCAGCCCCTGAGGCACTACTGGGGACATGAAGGAAGTCACTTGGACTCTGAGCCCGGACGGGGCCAAGGGCAGACACAGAATATGTGCTGCCATGTATGACGCACGCAATGTGCCAGGCAGACCGCGTGTGATCGTCAGTCTTCCCTCAAACTCTGCGCAGAAGGAGCCCTGCTGTCTCTGCGGGGCGTGAGCCCTCGGCCTGAACCGGGCACGGCCAGCAGGAGGCGAGGCAGGGATTTCGGCGCTCACAGCTCAGCCCCTGCCTGCCTGCCTGCCTCCACCCTGTTTCATCCGTCTATTCTCCAATAGATCTAAGTGATCAAACCCTACGGAGCTCAGTGTGCTTCAGGGGCTCCCCAGTGCTCTGGGGGAGAACGTACAAACTCCTTAATGCGGTTCCCAGAGGAGCTCACCGCCTACCCTCGCCTCCTTTCCAGCCCCGTTTCAACCATGTCACGTCCTTCTCGTTCCGTCTTATTCTCTCTCTCCTCTCTGTCTCTCTTGGCCCCTCGCTGTCCGCTCTAAGCTTCTTTGTTCCTTTAAAGGTCCAGGTCTCTCTTGCTTCCGTATTTCTCCAGTCACAGCACTTTGGACCGTGCATTAAGTGCTTTGTAAGTTGCTGGTGCGCGCGCGCGCGCGCACACACACACGATTAGAAACTTTGTGAGGAGGGCCGGGGCCGTTTTCCTGTCCCCCACTCCGTCCCAAATGCCCACATGGTGTCTGGCCGATGGGAGGCGGTCCGTGTGTGTGTGTTGATGAACCGGGGACGGACGTCTGCTTCCAAAGTTCTGGCTCTTTCCTCAACACGATAACTCACTGTGCACCCCTGGTGTGATTTTTTTCTCTTCTAAAAATGCAGCCCTGTGACTGAAGGCGAGGAAAGCGTGGACTTGGAGAGCTGGGGCAGATTTGAGGAAGAAGATGCGGGCACCTGAGTCATCACCATCCTCCCCCAAGGTCAGAAGGACTAAGCGTGACTCCGATTAGGCTGTTCCGGGAAACACACGGTGAGTGGGCGCAGCCCTGGACCGGAGCAGGGAGCTGTCCAGCCTGCCGGCTCCTCACCCTCCTCCCGAGGTTGCCCCCTGCCTGTGTTGGCGACTCTCTCCCCTCCTCTTGAGCTTCCGTGAGGGTGGAAGACAGTACATTCAAGGCCCTTTGATTTAATCCTTCTTTCCAGTTGTCTCAGTCCGTTTGGGCGGCCAGAACCCCATCCAGCGACTGGACGGCTTAAACAGCGGGCATGGATTTCTCACAGTTCTGCACATTGGGAAGTCCACGATCAAGGCGCTGGCCAATGAGGCTCCTGGCGAGGGCTGATGGCCTCCTTCTCACAGTGTCCTCAGGGGCAGAGAAGGAGAGGGTCTCTCCCGTCTGGTGTTGGAGGGGCACTAACCCCAGGGTGGGGGCTCCACTATCATGACCAAACCACCTCCCGAAGGCCCCACCTCCTTCCACCATCACCTTGGTGGTCAGATTTCAACTTAAGAACTTGGGGGACCCGACTATTCAGTCCTCATCCACGGGACAAGGACATCCTTGTCCTCACTGACTTGTGATGCCGCAGAGTCCTCAGATTGGCAGGCATAGCAATCACCAGGCTCGGGAGTTTCCGAAGAAGGCAGCCTCCCAGTCCCTGCCCCCGCTGCCCGGAATCCGTGAGCTTTGCGAGCCTCTGAGGAAGGTGGTCCACGCTGCGCACTTTGGAGAACACTACCCAGGGTGGCAGGGATGCCTCGGTTCTCTGCCGTGCTCATGCTCGAGCCATCATTTCCTTGGGCTCAGAAGCACGCGGTTACGTGCAGGAGCCACACCAATAAAAACAGTTCAGTGTCAGCGATATGTCAGATACGCTTTTAATGCTTTCAATTATTACTGACAGCAGCCCAAGAAGGTGACACAGGTTTTCTCCCCGATATCCAAAGGCACAGTGTTCCTAGGAAACTTGTCACAAGCTGACATGGCATGAAGCCAAGAAGCAATTACCATTAATTTATGTGGACGATGTTTTGTGTTCCCAGACCCAAAAAATAACCTCGCTTGGGTTTTTCTGATACCTTTGGCCACATCTTGCTAATGAATCCGCAGGAAAAATGGAGCTAAAGCACAGAGATGCCCGCCGGCCGGTTGAGTCTGGCCGCCGGAGGCTGAGATGCTGCGCGAGCTTCCCCGGGAAGGGGCTGCGGGCCCCACTCTCGCTGCCTCGGTGACGAATCCCTGCCAGACACAGACTCCAGTTTTAACTTTCCACCTTTTTTTATGAACGCGAACATCCTCCTTGGATTTCTTTCGTTAGCAAAGACAGATCCTAACGTAGGTCTTTTATAAAAGCAAAGTCACATAACGCCAACTCTCGAGAAGTGGGGTTCCTGGAACCCCCCGTTTTCCAGGACCCCAGGCGCTACCCGCCAAGGTGTTGTACAGTGCGTGGGCGTGGGTTCATAATGCCCTGAGGGTCCCAAACCAAGATCAAGACAGATGGGCGATCAGGAAAGAGACCTCAGTGGACTTTTCTGGGCTCAGACAAGCACAGAATGGGTGAGCAAACTGGGCACCATGGATACAAACGGGGCTGGCCTTGGGCAAATAGCAACTCTCTCTGCCTCGGTGTTTTGTCCATGAACTAGACATTGAATGCCAGCTCCATAGGGTTGTTTAAGGTTTGAAATGTATGGAAGGAGCTTGGTATGTAGGAAGAGCTCAATAAACAGTAGTCACTGTGAGGCGCCAGGGGGGCTCAGTCGGTTGAGCGTCCGGCTTCGGCTCAGGTCATGATCTCACGGTTTGTGAGTTCGAGCCCCACGTCGGGCTCTGTGCTGACAGCTCAGAGCCTGGAGCCTGTCTTTGGATTCTGTGTCTCCCTCTCTCTGCCCCTCCCCTGCTTGAACTCTGTCTCTCACTCTGTCTCAAAAATAAATAAACATTAAAAACAATTTATTTATTTATTTCTTTTTAATTAAAAAATTTTTTTATATGTCTTTATTTTTGAGAGAGAGAGAGAGACAGAGAGTAAGCTAGCGAGGGGCAGAGAGAGAGGGAGACACAGAATCTGAAGCAGACTCCAGGCTCTGAGCTGTCAGCACAGAGCCCGACGTGGGGCTCGAACTCACGAACCGTGAGATCATGACCTGAGCCGAGGTCGGGCGTTTCGGAACCGGGTTCCTGAGCCACCCAGGAACCCCACAATTTTTTTTGACCAGTAGTTATTGTGATAGTAGCTAATGTGGTGACTGTCCCCAAGGTGTATGGGGGTTGACGTGTCTGAGCTTAACGAGGTGGCTCTCCTGATGCACACACAGGGCTTCTTTAAGCTTTTTAACTAGTTAATTGGCTATTGAAAACATTTGAAAAATTAACTAGTAAAAAGATTCATCTCTAGTTAATTAGCAATTCACCTCATTACTACTTTTCATCCTGGTAATTTTCCCAGCCTGCCTTCTTCTATTCTGTTCCATTACAGAATGAGTCATAGACTCATCGAAATCTTATCCAAGGTTTCTCTGTTTCCCCATCACACATTTTCATAAATGTTATTCTTTATCTGTGCAAAGTGTTACGGGATACATTTAGCATGAAAGCCATTTCGCAAATAGAAATGAAGTTGACGTACACTGCATTTAAATCTCTAGCGGGGGCCCGGAGGGGGTGCGAGGGAGAGGTGTGCTCGGATGTACTTGGGTCTGGGCCTTAGAAAAATCTCCTCTCTGCCTGCCTGGCTGGCCAGGATGATATTACTAAACGAAATCTCCCTGGGCAGGAAAAAGTCCCTCACTGTTTTGATGAAGTTGAGAATAGAGAGAGAAAGTGAGCGCTGAGCTCCCTGGCTTCTCCACTCTGCTCCCCCCCCAACCCCAGACCCTGTGAAAGAGACACACAGACACTTTGCAAGCTCCGTTTCCACTTCTGAGAAAAATAAGTGCTTGTTGGTGGTGGAGACAGTGAGGGGAACACGGCCGGCCCTCGTGGTCCCATACATTTTGGTCTGGGGAGTGCCCGCCGATGGGTTTGAAAAACAAGAGCAAGGCGCTGTAATCCGAGAAACAGGGGTGCCTGGGGGGCTCAGTCAGTTAAGTGTCAGACTCCGTTTCGGCTCAGGTCAGGATCTCACGGTTTGTGAGTTCGAGCCCCTCGTCGGGCTCTGTGCTGCCAGTGCAGAGCCTGCTTGAGATTCTCTCTCTCTCTCTGCACCCCACCCCCGCTTTCTCTCTCTCTCAAAATAAATGAACTTAAAAAAGAAAAAAGAAGCAAACAGACGTGTAGAATTGTAATGGAGCACAAACCTGCTTGGTATCAAGTCTTTGGCAAATGGGGAGGCCAGGCCCGGGCAGCTGGATGTGTTTGGGGCCCCCAGCTATAGTTTTGAAGGGTTTTCCTCACTCCCGTCCAGCAGCTGCCGGGCCATCTGGTGCCCTCATGCAAATTAGGAAGTGCGTCCCCTTCCGAGGCACGGCTGACACCAGGGCCCCTGGGCGGGACTCAGACCCTTTGCCGAGCCCCGTGGATGCATGCACGTTGTGCAGCAAGGCATGCCCTGTCCCCCTTCGAGGAAGGACTGCCCAGCTGTGACAGCGTCCTTCACGAGGTCACACCTTCCCGGCACAGCTGGCATTGGCCGTGGAGCCACGCTGGGGCCGAAGGCAGGATGCCGGGCCAGGCGCCCTCCCGTGGGCCCCGCTGGCTGGGCCGAGCCTCGCCACACCAGCGCTGGACTTCGCCCTGCTTCCGCTGTCTTTGACTTCCTTTGACAGGTGCCGATCCCTGATAAACATGTCGGAGCCCATGTTCTGAGTCAGAGCCTAACCTGCAAGTCTGTGTCCTGCCCTTTTGGTTCAACTGGGGAGAAGGAATCAAAGGCACATGAAAGATTGCAGCTGAAATCTCCACAAGAGGGTGCAAAGCCCGAGCCTCGTCTGGGATGGAATCTGATGGGACGGTGGCGTTGTCTGGGGGGCGGGGTGGGTTTCCAGGCTAAGACACACAGGTGCAGGCCCTGGGGGGCAGAAGGCAGAGAAAAGGCTGGTGTAGGGGAGCACAGACCAGGGCGGAGAAGTGGGAAAAGCTGGGAAATCTGGGGGGCCCCGTGAACAGAAGTCAAGAGCTTGGTCTGTGTTCTAAGGCTGATGTGTTTAAACCTGGGCTGATCTGATCATACCTGCCTTGTAAAGAGGTCTTCCCGCCCGCTGAGAGGTCGGGTTGCCTCTTGGCGGGGAGGGCGTCTGGACTATTGGGCAGCAAGGAACTACAGGGAACAGCATCTGCCAAGAGTGTGCAGCTGAGGGCCAGTGGTGAACAGGGGCTGGAGGGACCTCCCTGGGGCCGCAGCTGGACTGCTCCCGTAGCCCCCACAGTCCCTGGCCAGCCGTTCTGTGTCCCACCCATCAGGGGAGGGTGGGTGTCATCAGTTCCCAGGGCCCGAGCCTCACAGATGAGCTTGGCGCTGGGCCCCTGCCTAGGAGCTGGCCTGCCGAGAGGGACCCTGTGCCGGAGTATTTGCTGGGGTTTGGGAGAGCCAGGGTCAAAGCCATTGCACTCACTTATGTCTCTAAGCCTGTGGGGCTGATTTCCGAGGCAGGAGGCAGCGGTGATGTGGTGACAGGCACAGATTGGGTCCCTGCGACCCTGGATCCTCATTAGAACATCCATGACACAGACAGGTGTGGGGAGGCGGGGAGGGGGCAAGCGCTGTGCAGTGGTCATGTGAACGCGTGGAATCCTCTAGCTGGCGTTGGGAGCTCTGGATTCTAGAGCCTGAGGAACGGCGTGGGCGCCACTCCACCTGGAAAAACGTCAGGTGTGACCAGAGAGGGGAAAACCGACAGCAGCATTTGTGAATTACAGGACCATCGGCCACGTTACACCCGAAAACAGGTGTCTTATGCTGGCGGCTCTTCCAGCCTATCTACAGGGTCATCCAAATGGCCTTGTTACGACCCCCATTTAAAGGAAGGGAATGACCTTGGAGAAGACAAAGAGGTCCTTGAGGCCTCCCGGCTACAAAGGCCCAACCAGGGTTCAAACCCAGGGCTGGAGGCACCGAAGCCTCCCCCAGGCACCTGCCTGCCCTGAGGGCTCCAGGAAGGGGACACGGGTGCACCAGGGGAACAGCACGTGCTGAGGGAGCTGTCGGTGAGAAGTCTCCGCGCCCCCGAGCACCCCGCTTACAAAGTGTCTGCATGTCTGTGCTCTCACATCTGCCCCAGGGAGGCGGGAGAGCAAGATTTCAAAATAATAATAACTTTGCCCTGTTGCCCCTGCTGAGCACAACTAAGCCTGTACGCGAATGTCAAACCACTGGCCAGACCCAACTGAAGGCTCGAGTTCAGGAGGACCTGTCTACACAGTCCACACAGATGACCCTCCTCTAGGGCGGGGGGAGGGGGAAGAGGGAGCAGGGGTGTCTGAGGGCAGACGTCCAGCACAACGGACTCCCTCTTTCCTCCAGATCCCCCCCTCCCGTTCTCCACCCACCCTCCTCCCTCCAGCCAGGCACCCATTCAGTCAATTTAATAAGCACCTACTATGTGCCAAGGACGCTTCTAAGGCCCCAAAGATACAGAGGGGACTAAAACACGGCCCCTGTTCTCCTGGAACTCGAGGGGGGCGGTAAACAAATAAACCTGAATAGTGGCTGCTACAAAGGGGACGAAGCAAGTGGATGTGAGAGAGTTGCAGGAGGAGGGGGACAGAAGTAACTCGGTGGTCGGCCGCCTCCCCGAGAACCTTAGGTGAGGAGTTCCGGGAAGTTCTTGGCAAACAGAACACAGGACATCAGGCTAAGGAAGTCCACTTCCGGCGCCGGACCACTGCTGTGCGCTGGGTCGTGATGGTACCTGCGCGGCCTCACGGAATCCTGGGGCAGTCGTGAAAATATTCTTCAACTTGTTTCTGCAGCAAGACCAGGAACGTTCCTTATAATCTCTAGGGTGAGCAGCAGAAACTTCGGATCTTATTTCATCCTCTGAGACAGTTTCCTGACAGGTCATCAAACTTCCTTCTGAGGCTCTGTGAGGATTGGATTAGATCACGAATATAACTGAGGCAGTACACTGCCTGGAGGATAGTGGTTATTAATATCCTTTACTAATACTGTTATTAATAATAGAAGCTTCCATTTATTAAACACTTCCTATATCCCAAACATTGTTCTGAGTGCTCTACACAGATTAACACAGTTAACCCTCACCAGCCCACGATGGGGTATGATTTTCTCCATCGTATACAGGAGGAGACCGAGACACAGAAAGGTGAAGTCACTTTCTCAAAGTCACAGAGCTGCTGAACAACGGAGCCGGGGTTCTAACCCAGGCCAACCTGGCCCCGGGGCATGAAGCCAAAATTCCTACTGGATTTTAGGTGCTTTTAGGTGGATTTTAGGTGCCTAAGAACCCCACGAGGGGGGCAGGGTGGACAGGACTAACCTTGCCTCGTACGTCTTGTCTATCTATAAAGCAGATCTAAGTCCAGAGGTGGCAGAGTGGTCCGAACCCCAACTCCCAGTTCAGCCTCCAGCTCCCCACGCACATGGTTTCCCCGAGCCCTTTGTACATCCTAGGTATCTGGCCGGTGCCTGGTGGTCAATTCCAATTTTTTTTTCCAATAAATCAGTCTTGGAGACAAAACAAGATAGAACATTGCAGCAAATCCGAGACTAGCCCAACTTTTACCTGCAGCTGAAAGTCTGCCCCTCCCCCTAAGGCTAACCGCACAAGGGGTGATTGCAACGGGCAAGAAAACTGGAAACAGTGGAATCAGACCAATGTGGAGCAAGCATTCCTCCCAGTGACCGGTGCTGGGTATTTATGCTGCTGCAAGACAAAGCCAGGCAATTTCTCTTTGGATTTTAGCACTTGCTTCCGAAACAGCAGAGTCCAGGCAGGGGGACCAGCGAGGATGGATGGACGTCTGGCATTGATTGGTACCGAGCCTGAATAATACATCAAGGGCCTGTGACTTCATCACAAAAGCCTTGAGAGCCAGCCTCCTGCAAACCAGACTCCCCAGGGACTCGCCTTAGCAGGTGTCTGCAATTGGAAATGAAGTGGGAGGAATGTTCCTGCACTCCAGGCTGAGAGGTGGAGGTAAAGGAGCACTTCCAAGACTCCCAGCAATCTGGGCCTTATAACGGGCCCCGTGCCCCCGGGGGGAGGCCCCCGCCGCTCCTCTTAGCTCTGCCTCTGCTAACGATGAGTCGAATGTGTGGCTAAGGCTGCCTCCTGGGCTCTGCACCCCGTGAGAGAGACATGGGCTGCTTAGGAAGGAGGCTGCAGCCGTGGGCTCCTGGGCACCAGGCTCAGCTCTGTAGGCTGAGCATAGGGAGGCATATGAGCAACCTGTCCTCCCTCCACATCCTCTCTCCCTCTTCCTCCCCTGGTTGAGGTGCCAACGATATGGCAGGCAACGTGCTACGGGGCAGAGGCACAGCACTGAACAAGGACACCTCAGCCACTGCTCCACGCCCAGGAGAAGAATGCGCTGATGCCCTTTCACTGGTTGTCTGTCCAGCCACAGGGTCAGTGGAGGATCAAGCCCATCTTGCAAAAGAGAAAAGGGAGACTCCAAGAGGGGTCATGCTCTGTCACTAACCTTATGACTTGGCCAAGTGGCAGTTTGGACCAACTGCCAGCACATTCCCATCATTCCTCCAGGACCTCTGTGTAGCTCTGTGTGGGAGGGTCATAAGTCTCAGTGGGAGCTGAACTCCATGTTCTCCCCTGTATTCCAAGCAGAACCTAACGAAAACCCAGACACCATGGAATGAAGGCAAAATTCTTGGCCTTTCCAGTCATCAGCACCTTCGCCCAACTAGTTTTGGCTGCTGTCCATGGTACCAGAAAGAGATACAGAGCCGGCTAATGTTGGGTGGCTACAGCCATTCTTGGGAATCTGAAAGACTCACCCCCCAGCGCATGGTTTTGACAATCCCCAACGTGTTTGATTGAGACTTTCCAGTACCTCTGACTTGTCTCGTCTTCCCCTTCCAATGAGTCTCTCCCTTGGCCAGTGGAGGCTTTCTATCTGATGTCTTTCCTTTTATTGTTTCTTGTTTCTTCCCAAGTTATTCTTAACCTTCAAAACAGAGAAAACTCACAACCAACTCTACCCAGTGTAGAATAGACAGTTCCAAGAGATTATAAGTTTATTCACAGAATATTTTTGTTTTTTATTCAATGTATTTGGCTCTTTTCTCCACTTTTCTGCATCAGCAGAGACCCCAGTTATAATATATATTTCTTCCATTGTGTTTCCCAAAGATCAAGCACCACACTTCCCACATGGTTTTTGCCATACTCTTATAACACCTACTATTCTGTATTGAGTATATTTCCTAAAATCAACTCACTTTTTAAAAATTCTTAATAGACCTTATTTTTTAGAGCAGTTATAGATTTACAGAAAAATTAAACAGAAAGTACACAGAGTACTGCACACATTTTTCCCTATTATTACCACATTGCATTAGTGTGATGCATTTGTTAGAGGTAAATAACCAATCTTGATTCCTTATTATTACCTAATGCCCAGAGTTGACATTAGGGCTCACCCTTTGTGTTGCATAATAGTTCTATGGGTTTTGACAAATGCGTAATGACACGCATCTTCCATTACACGATCATACAGAGTAGTCCAACTACCCTAACAATGGCACTGTGCTCCACCGATTCATTCCTAAACCCTCTCCATGAAGTTCTGGCAATCACTAATCTTTTAACTATCTTTATAGTTTTGCCTTTTCCAGAATGTCATACAAGATGCAGTCTTTCAGACTGGCTTCCTCAACTCCCTTTATTTTTGTAAGTAAATAAACTTATTTAAAAGGGGAACTTTTCTCATCTTCAGGTATATATTTAGATTCATTTACCATAAATAAAAAGGTAGATATTCATTTAGAATGAATAGAAGGAGGCCATAGAAATGCAACAAAAAAGGCAGAGTAAGGATCTCTGAAAATTCTCTATTCTACAAAAGTCATGACAAAAACTGGAAAAAATGTTAGAATCGACTTTTTAAGAACTATGGAAATTAACCAGAGGCTTAAAGAAATCTAGAGAGCATTTATTCAAGAAAAATGGCTGAATCTCAGAATGAACAGTGAGTTTCATGACACATTAACTTGCTCTATTTCCATCCCCGCCTGCCCAGCTCTGAGTTACCTTTGAAAAACAAGAGCCTGCAATCACGATGAAAAATCACAGTCTGGAGCCACAGGAAGGGGCAAAACAAGGTTGGATCTCCTTTGAAGTCTCATTCCCAAAGAACTGTTATCACGGAACTTGTGTGGTCGGTCCCTGGATGATTCTACTTGCAAGGCTGTCTTTATTTGACCCTACTTGAACCTTGACCAGTGTGAAAAGCCTGGACATCCGTCAAAACTATTAGAAGCAATTGATTGGCTTCCTGGCTGCCTGCGGTAGTGAGTAATAGTTGGGGCAAACAATAATGGAAACGCTTAAAATAAAAAGCTGGAGAATATGTCCACAGAGGCTTTGAAAATTTCCAACATATTCCTGAGGATTTGGAAGACCATGTAGTTCTGTATGAATGCACAGGAAAGACCTGAGGAAGCCCTATGATCTTACCTCTGTTTGACCTTGAAGGTTAGCACAAGTAGGAAGAGAAATCTAAGGCAGATTTGTCAGCTTCCTGGCCAAGTGTTGAAGATACGCTCCAACATACACACAGAGCACCACTGTCCCGATCGTTTAGGGAAATCTCTGTCCTCATCAGCTTGCCTGTCAGATAGCTGAGCAGAGACTCCAGTGGCCACACATTAATAGATTTAAGGGCAAAAGCCACATGATCATCTCAATAGACACAGAAAAAGTTCTTCATGATAAAAACTCTCAACTATCATCATACTTAACATGACACACTGGCTTTCTCCCTAAAATCAGACACAGGCAAAGATGTTCAATCTCACCACTCGTATTCAACAGCAGGTCCTGGCCAGGCAATCAGGCAAGAAAAGGAAATAAAAGGCACCTATAGGTAAAGGAAAAAGTAAAGCCATCTTTATTTGGAAATTACATGATCTTGTGTGTAGAAAATCCTCAGGAACCCACAAATAAACTATTGGAGCTAACAAACAAGTTCAGAAAGGTTGCAGGATACAAGATCAATATACAAAAATCGATAGTTTATCTACACATCAGCAATAAATGATCCAAAACTGGAATTAAGAAAGTAACTCTATTTATAATAGTATTAAAAAGAATAAAATACTTAGGAATTAAATTTAACAAAAGAAGGTATGTATACCGAAAACTACAAAAACATGGCTGAAAGGAACCGAAGAAGACCTGAATAAATGGAAAGACACACCAAGAACACTTAATATGGTCAAAACCTTGGATACTCTCCAAGTTGATCTACAGATCCAACATAGACCCTACCCTTTAAGTAGACAATGTTTTATTAGCCATAACAGCTAAAGCACATGCAACCAGAGAAAAAATAAATTGTACTTTATCAAAATTAAATACTTTTGTGCTTCATCAGACACTATCAAGAATGTGAAAACAACCCACAGGACAGGAGAAAATATATGCAAATCGTATATCTGATAAGGGTCTTATATCCAGAATATTTCAAGAACTCCTTGCAACTCAACAATGAAAATACCCAGTTAAAACACGGACAAATGATCAAAGTAGACCTATGTTGAAAGAAGACACACAAATAGCCAAAACACATATGGAAGGATGGTCAGCGTTCATTAGTCACAACAGCTTGGAAAAAAAAAAAAAAAGTTCCTTTCTCTCCCCAGTAACCACCCATGGCTGACAAGACAGTGCCAAACACCTTCCGTCTTATTTCTCCACCTCCCCTTGTGTGTAGCCCTTGTCCACATGGCATCAAACATGCCACCATGTCCCTCTCTTGGCAGAAAGGGAGTGGAGGGCAGCTCCCATTCCTATAAGGACATAACCAGCAAATTGTCCATGTCGCTTCTCATTGGCTAACACATGGTCACACAGCCCCTCCCAGCTGCAAGGTTTTCTGGGGAATGTAGTCTTAGTCTGGGTAGCCATGCAACCAGTTAGCATTCTGATGATGAGGAAGGGGCCAGGGACAGGGAGCTGTCCTCATTCAACCTGCTCTGAGTGGCTGGACCATGAGGATTAATTAAGACGCAGTTGGTTTACAGATGGACTCAGAGGAAACCCTGGCTAGGATAAGAAAATCAGAAGGAGTAATTGTTTATAGCCAGGCCATTAGCAGGAAGAATATAATGATTGGACTCCGTTTTCTGCTGAAAGTGTGCTTTAAATAATTTAGCCAGGTTGGTCTTGAAGTTAGAAAGACAACAATAGAAATAATAATACTTCATAATGTGTCTGCTATGTGTCAGCGCCCAAAAGCATTCTGGGAGTCAAGTGCTACTACTATCCCATGTTTCGGGTGGGGAAACTGAGGCTCAGAGAGGTTAAGAGGCTGCCAGATTGGTGGTAGAATCAGTCAAACCCAGCACCAACTGGCTGCAAAGCCTGTGTTCCTGGCTTCCCCACAGGGATCCTGGTCGGGCGGTCAGACTAGTGATTCCAACGAACGTCAATGCCAAGGTGAAGATCAGGCTCCTCCCGGGGCTGCCCTGGCTTAATCTCTACATCCATGAACCCATCTCCATGCACATTTCACACAAGGGAAGCTTGTGATTGGGTCAGGGGTTGTTTCAAAGCCTATGTGTGCATATCGAGTCTTCCAGGTGAGCATTCATTGAGTGCTTTTGAAGGTTTCCAACCGCTAGGAACTCAGAAGGGTTAAAATCCAAAGCTTGCCCTCAGAGGCCTCCCAGTCTCCTGACATTTGGCTGCTCATGACCTCACCACCCCCAGCTCCTTTGGATTCTGCATGAGTCATAGGACTTGCCAGGCCCAAGGCATAACCAAATGACTTGGCTGTCTGCTGAGGACAGGGCCCTGGGGCAAAGTTGCTGAGGTTCCTGAAAGAAACATTCCTGCATCAATAAGGGCCGGGTTCAAGGGCTGGTGTGGGACCCGGAACACGGGTGTGTCCCGTGGACAAGGTCAGGCAGGCATCCGCCGGCACAACTCCAGGCTCCCTGGGCTTCTAAGGAGCCATCGTTGGTTTTACTGAATGATCAGTTCCTGTGTTAGAAACCAAGCCCAAAGATAAAGGGCAGAAATAGCCATGAGGGTGGATGCGATCATCACAGCATGACCTGCCTGCTCACACTGGAAAGAACAGAACAGGGAGGAGAGGGGAGGGAAAGGAGGGAGAGGGAAGAAAGAAGAGAGGGGTCTAGGGAGGGAGAAAGAGCTAAATGCCCTTAGGAAACCTGGGGAAGCAGGGGGTCACCAACAAGATAGGATTCCTGGTTCTAATACCCACAAAACACACCAGGGAGCCATTTTGTCATGAACACCCGAAGGTCTCTGCTAGAAAGGCACGGATTTACTAACTTACACACCTGCCCTGTGCCAACCCAGGCTGGGGTTGGACTAGAAGGAGGCAGATGAGAACAGCAAGAGCAATAATAATAACAGCCGGCGTTTACTGAGCACTTACTACGAGCCAAGTGCTGAGTCTTTATACCTATCACACAGCCTCGAAGGCAGGAATGTTTACCATCCCTATCGTACAGAGGGAGATTCTGAGGGTCTGAATAGAACCAGTTGAGGGGCGACTAAGTCAGAATTCAAACCAGGCTCCAGAGCCCCCACTGTCAGGAGACCTCGCCTCAGAAGTCACAGCCCGGAAGGGTGACCAGGGAGTGGGCAAACCCCTCCAGGTAGCGTAGGAAGCACCATGAGGGACACACAGAGGCCGGAGCGAGCGTCACTGCAGGGAGAGGCAGGAAAGGAGGAGGACAAGTGAGACTGAGCTGGCAGGGACCAGGTGTCAGGGGCCAAACGGGAGGAGGCCCCCCCCCGCCCCCCGACGTGCGGGCCCGGCAGGCCGTGGGGGTCTTCAGGACAGGCGACTGGCCGAGGCTCAGCCTGATTAAACAAGCTCGAGTCCCTCCAGGCTAAGGGACTCCGAATCCCAGCCGGGCACCTGTCCTCTGGCTTGCTCTGGTCCTGGCAGGGCCACAGCCCGGGGCCGATGGTGGGAAAGAGGTCCCAGGGAGAGGCAGGTCTGCTGCCCGGGGCACAAAGACAGCATGAAGCCTCCTTCTCCATGTCCAGGCCCCTCCTGGCAGCACATCCCAGGTCTCATGCTGACATTGTGGGATGAAGCATGTCGTTTGTGATTCTGCAGCCGCTTCTGCTCCTTAGAGCCACAGGGTAGTGTCTGGCCTTGATCACCCCCGCGGCAGAGAATAATAATCGTAACAGTGATGGTGACCTTTTATGAAGCACTCTGTGCTGGGCACTGTGGTGTGTCTTACCTTATTAAATCATCAATAGGAAAAACCACAAATAATAATAATAATAACAGTCATCCCAAGAGCCAAGGCCAGGCATGCTCCCCGTGGACGAGCCACAAAACAACCCACGAAGGCAAGTGTCTTCTCACTTGTGTCTTCTCACCTCCCGTTCCGGGAAACCGAGGCATTTGTCTGAGAGCACACTGCCCAGCAGAGATCCGGAGTAATGACCTCAGTGACCAAAGTCTGTGTATTTGAACTTGGCATTGGATAGCACGGGCTGTCCAAGATTCCCAACCGTGTCCACAAGGTTCAGATTGTCTCCTTAGCCCATGCATTTTCCGCCTATTTTGCACCACAGTCACACAGAAGTGAGACCCAAACTGGAAAACTGGATCTGTCCTTCCATGATCTAGAAATGAACTTGCAGAGTCACAGGCTAGAACTCATATATTAAAAAAGAGTTCATTGGGGTGCATGGGTGGCTCAGTCAGTTAAGCGTCCAACTTCGGCTCAGGTCATGTTCTCACATAGGTTTGAGCCCCGCGTCGGGCTCTGTGCTGACAGCTCAGAGCCTGGAGTCTGCTTCCGATTCTGTGTCTCCCTCTCTCTCTGCCCCCCCCCCACACTCTGTCTCTGTCTCTGTCTCTCTCGCGAAAATAAATAAACATTAGAAAAAAAAAGCTCATCACCTGGGACAATACACACTGTGTCAGGTACCATCTCACCATGGTTCCTCCGTTCAGCTAGATTTGCTGAGCCCTTACTCTGTGCCAGGCAATATTCGACAAGGAGTTAGATGCCTTTATACCTCTTTCACGAAGAGGAAACTGAGGCACCAGAGGGGACGTGACTTGCCCAGGGTTGCACGCCTAGTTAGTGGCAAAGCGGCCACTTGGACATTTCCCGAGCCCAGCGCTGACTCCCTAGCAGCCCCCTCGCTGACACTTCAGAGTCAAAAGGAAATCACCTGGGTCCCCTCCTGGGTGCACTTCCCAGGGTGTGTCCGTGACTCTGCTGTGGCCGAAGAGAAATACTGCGTCTCTGTGACTCCTTTCCAAACAGCCTGAGCTGCCTCAAGGCCAGGACCCGGACCCGTTGGCCTTTGGTGTCGTCCACACATAGCAGGTGGTCTGCCTCACAGAAGCCGGAAAGCAGCCCAAGTTCATGGGTAAACTGCCAGACTCTCATGCTGGCACCGAACCAGCGGCCCTGATGTCGCTGTCACTGACTCCAGTGCCACGGCCGCCGCGCACTTCTCAATCCCCACCACGCAGTCAGCTGTTTGATTTTCTGGTCTTCTTCCGTCCGCAATTCTTAACCCAGCAAGGAGAGCTGGGTGTCCCTTTTTGTTGTCACCTGGAACTTAATTGAAGCTGACAACAGAAGGCGCTAGACACGAGTACACGAAGCGAGGTGAGAGTGTGTCTGGAGGGTCCTCAGAGAGGGCTGGGCATGCCCCAAACTCACTGCTCAGGCCAGCTGCCGACGGCCCGCGTCCAGTTCCTGCCCAGCCCTCACTGCTGATGACCCAATGCAGACACCTTCACCTCTCTGAACCTGTTTTCTCGTTTGAAAACATGGGTGTAATAACAGCGTCCCCACGTCAGGTTGCGGGGAAGCTTGGCTGGAATCAAAGCTCAGCATCCCGGACTCAGCGCCTGCTAAGTGCTGTCACCGTCGCCGTCTGTGGCTGCGGTTTATCGTCAGCCTTCAGCAAACGCAAGATGCCGTGGATCCGAAGTCTGCAAACATGGCCCACGGGCCAGATCTGCCCTTCCCTGGCTTCCATACCTAACGCTGAACCGGAACGCGGGCTCGCCTGTTCGCTCACTCAGCGTCCCTGTCGCTTCCGTACCACAGGGGCGGGCAGAGTGGAGCCGTGACAGATGCTACCGGGCTCTCGAAGTCTCAAATATCTACTACCTGGCCCTTAACGGAGAAAATTTGCTGCCGTACAAGGCACGTTGTCATTTCAGACATTGCTGGAAAGAGAAGACTTCCAGTTCAACGATGACACACCATCGGTGTGAGACGGATCCAGATGTCAGAGACGATGAAGTGTGAAGAAAAGGAAAAGTACTTGGAAAGTTCGATGAGATACACTGTCGGTCATTTTATTAAAGGACCTCATTAAATGCTAATTCTTCGTTTTTCCCTTCCCTCAACGATATGTTTAGACCTAGAAACGCTTTCAAGATTAAACACTGGGGCACCTGGGTGGCTCAGTCGGTTAAGCATCTGATTTCGGCTCAGGTCACGGTTCGTGAGTTCGAGCCCCGCGTCGGGCTCTGTGCTGACAGCTCAGAGCCTGGAGCCTGCTTCGGATTCTGTGTCTCCCTCGCTCTCTGAGCCTCCCCTGCTCACAGTCTGTGTGTGTGTCTCTCTCTTTCTCCGAAACAAATAAACATTAGAGATACTATGTGGAGTTAGCAAACATGTCTTTAAAAGAAAAAGATTAAACACTGAACACAGAAGGCAACCTCATGTCACAGTTATTCCCTTCTCTCCGGCCGCATACAAGCTGTGTGATCTTGGACAGGTTCATTTACCTCTCTGACTTCTAATTCCCTTACCTGGAGAAAGGGGATGAAGAGAGCGCCTTCCCACCTCATACACGAAAAAGCAATTCGCAGGTGGTTCACATAGTAGCCACTCAACAAAGGGTAGATAGAAATCATTATAACCAGTTTGAAAATTCACTTATCTTGACCGAGCTCGTTTCCGTGGAAGCCCAGAGATCCAGAAGTCCCCCCTGGGGTCCCTGAAACACCACCAGTGGACACAAGATCCCACTGCCCCAGGGAGTCACTGTCGCTGGGCGGCTGCCCTGTCATGTTCCAACCGACCCTGGGGTCCAGCACGTCTGAGGCTCACATGGTGTGCCGCCAACATGCCAATTGTGGGAGAAAACTGGTTCCCTTCTCCACGTGAGACTTTGTCTTTCTGACTTAGAGCCTGTCCCTTTGGCTCCCTTCATCAGAGGCAGGGTGGGTGACAGATGGGCTCCGTGACACTGTGACAGTAGCTTCATCCCCTCTTGCCACCCAGCGTGACCCTAGTGCTGGAGGCCCTTGAAAATGACAGCAGAGGACTGGCACCAGGGAAAGCCCACAGAAGTCCTTTTGTGCGGTTAGAGGTCACTCAACCAGCGTCTCTGGAAGCTTCTGGAAGCTTCTCTTGAAATTGCCGTGTACTTCCAGGCAAGGTGACACCAGCTGCTCAGACATCAACACAGCCCTTCTGCTCCAAACTCTCAGCTGGGATCGATTCAATAGAAAAGAGGACACCAAACTCCCAGGTCCAGCCCTCCCAGTGTATCGAATTAGACTGCAGAACTAGGCATCTATAGGAGGGACCTTTTCCAGGTCTTGGACAACAGACAGTGCAGAGCTGTGACCTTCGAGAAGTTTCACGTGGGGAAGCGCCGTGCTCATCCAGACTCACTGACTGGGGGACCTTTACAAACTCTGGTACACGGGAGGGGTGTTCCCAGTGGACGAGGAAACGGAAGTTGGCATGCGGTAACCTCCAGTGGCTGGAAACGCAGAGAACTTCCCAGGACGCAGTTGAATACGGAAGGAGCTCGAAAAATCTGCACACGGAACCCCACTAGTCTTTCGCTGAATAGTAAGTTGCATATGCCCAGCACGGGGCAAGTGTTTGTGAGGTCACAACAGTGAGGGGCAAGTGGGGAGTCTAACACTGTGCAGAGCGACAGACACTGGGGTTCTAACCCCCCAGAATGGAGAGGTACTGTGTGCCCTGAATCAGAGGACACCCCACAGAATCCACTCCTGTGGTAGAGTGCGTAGCCACTGTACACTCGCCCCCAAGGAAGTCTAAAGTCAAGCCACAGCAGACCAAAGGCGATCTTCCAAGGAACTAATTTCTTGCAATAATAAAACCTAATGCTTTAAAAAAAAAAAAAAAAGACAAAATATCCAGACTGTCGATGATATACAGATACAGACAAAAACTGTTAGGTGTTGGACTGAGTAAGATTAACGGCAGATTAGACACTGCTAGACAAAACATCAGTGACCTTGGCGTCATAACAATAGCAATGAACCCAAATGAACCCCACAGAGATAAGTGAGTGGGGAAGAGGTGGGCAGAGCCTCAGCTCACTCAGGGCCTCCTCCACGCAGCCTAGTATACGTATAAACGCAGCACCCTAAGAAAGAGAAGAGTAGGAAAAAAATTGGAAAAATGAATGGCTGGGATTTTTTTCTAAATTTGATGAAAACTCTAAACCCACAGAACCAGGAAGCTCAATGAACACCAAACCCAAGAAATATGCCTAAAAGGTACATCATGATCAAGTCGCATAAAACAAGTGATAAATAAAAAGAAGATCTTAAGAGCAGCCAAAGGGATAAAGGACATTACGTAAAGGGCAGCCAACTTAAGGATGACAACAGGCGTCTCATCGAGGGGCGGGGGCGGGGGGAATGCCAGCCAGAAGACACTAAGGATGACAACAGGTGTCTCATGGGCGGGGGGATGCGAGCCGGAAGACACCAGAGTAACACCTTTAAGGTTCTAAAGAAAACAAGAAAACTAAGCCTACCACTCTCTACCCAGGAAAAATGCCTTCGAAAACAAAACTGAAATAGGCACATACGGAGGCTGACACAATTCATCGCCAGCAGCCCTGCGTCGCCCGCCGTAAGTGCTAAAGGGAGACCGGGGGGCAGAAGGAGAGTGATACAGACCGAAGAGTGTCTTTTCTAGAGCCTTCGCGCTGCCATATACTTTTGGGAATTGGCTTGCCCGTTTCTGCAGAAAGCCTGGTGGGACTTCCAGTAGGACCTAAAAGAAAACTTTAACCCCACACTGCCTGGTTTCAAGATTTACCACCAAGCTACAGTACGCAAGATGGTGTGCTATTGACACAAGTTTAGACAAACAGACAGAACAGATTCAAGTAACAGGCCCTTACTTAGAGAGGCCACTGATTTTCCACAAAGGTGCCAAGGGAATTTAATGGCACACCTGCATGGCCCTAGAAGTGAACGCCTCCTTAAATTTTGTGCCCTAGATGCCCCCACTTCCCTCTCCCTGGTCCCGGTCCTGCTGTTGAACGACCGACCGCAGAGGAGTTACTGTTGATAAAAAGGCTCGCCCCGTGGGCATGGACCAGGTCAATGTCTCACCAAATTAGCCGAAAGCTCCTGAAAGGCTGCGGTCCCCCTGCCCGTGTCTTGTTCCACAAGGGAAGGTTAGCGCAACACTGAATCATCTCATGCCCCCAAACACAGGCACAGCCAGTCCCTCCGCTTTGCCGCAAACGCATCATCTGAGAAATGGCCCCCTTCTTTCTCAAGCTGACCAAGAGGCCCTGATGGTTTTTCATTTCTAGAAACAGGCCCGGCTTCGCCTGGGAAATGTTCTAATGACACAAGCTGCTTCCTCAAGCTAATCATGGCAGGTGCCAATGCCCTGTGGTCAGCCCATCGCAGCCAGCTTCAGCAAACCACTCTTATACTCTGCAGAGTCTTACTGTGGGCACCCGCACCCCTCTGCCCAGGTGGGCTCCACCCATCACCCCTGCCCCTCGGTGTGACTGTTCCAGGGAGTGGGACCCTAGGAGGACTCCACCCAGTTACCCCGGGAGGACTCCACCCCGTGACCCCCAGCACCATTACCCCCATGGGGATTAATTATTCTTACCCTTCCCTGCCTCCCCCTCCCCACGCCCTCACCCAGCTTCCTAGATCACCTCCCAAATCAACTACTTACACCCAAACTTGTCTCAGTTCTGCTCTAAGAGGAACCCAAACTAAGACATCGGCAAGTAGGGGAGTTCCCACGAAATTCCGATTTGTCAGAGCGAGGGGCCGACTTCTCTCATTAACGTGGGCACCTACTCTAACGTTTACTAACCCAGCGGAGAACAGCTCATGGGTTTGCCTAACTGGCAAACGGACCACATAGCAAAGGTCAGGAGAAATCTAACTGCAAACGCGGTACCGTTACCCTGCTGTGGATTAATGTCACCTTCACGAAGTCCTAGTGACCCCTGCTGAATGCAGGTGGGGACATGGGACAAAATCCAAACTTGTGCCCCGGGGCCACTCATTTCCCACAAGAGGTTTTAAAGCCGAAACAAACAAGCAAAACACAACAACCAAGGATAATGTGACGGTGACAATGCTTTACGCCCTCTCGACTCCAGGCGTGGCCCCCAGACCAGAGGTGGGGGCGCCAGGAACTTGCTGGAAATGTGGAAGCTTGGCCCCACCCCAGACCCGCTGGCTCGCGTGATGCAGGTGATTTGTGCGCTCACTGCATCCGGAGGCGCTGGCTTTAAGGACGGGAGGAGCTCTAAGGGGTGTGACGGTTCAGGCACGGGGTCTGGAGTCAGGCTGGGGGGAAGGGGCTCCCATCCTACTGGTTAGCTGCCTCCCCCGCAGAGCCCCTGTGAGGCTTACCTGTGACAATCAACAGAAAGTAGGGGCGCCTGGGGGGCTCAGTCGGTTGAGCGTCAGACTTCGGCTCAGGTCATAATCTCATGGCTAGTGAGTTCGAGCCCCGCGTCGGGCTCTGTGCTGACAGCTCGGAGCCTGGAGCCTGCTTCCGATTCTGTGTCTCCCTCTCCCTGCCCCTCCCCTGCTCGTGCCCTGTCTGTCTCTCTCAAAAGTAAATAAATGTTAACAATAAATAAAGCAACATAGTGCACACATCAGCACCGTGGCTGCCCGCATCTCAGCTCAGAATACAGCCACCTCTGCCCCCAGCTAAAATCAGCAAGCGGTTCTGGGTTTTCACCCATACTTGGGAAGTTGTGCTTTGACAAAGTATTTTGGATACAGAGAATCAAAGGTCTCAGATTTAATAGTGACACCGGAACTAGTCACTCCCCTGCCTGAGGCTCTGCTCCCCCCACCCAGAAAATGAAAGCGAGTCCCTTACTTTTGCGGTTCCCAGGTGGACATTCCCTGGGGAGTTTCAACATCCCGGCACCTGGGCCCTATCTGCAAACGCCCTAAGTAATGGCCTGGGGGTGCCCTGGGCTCCCCGAGGTTTAGAAACTTCCCAGGTGATTGTCCTGACCCACTGAGAGTGAGCAAACGGGACTTCCTCCAGCTTGTCATCCTGTGACTACCCCCTGCCAGGAGACCCAGGATAGTGACAGCCCAGAGGCATTTTTAACCTGCAGGATCGCTTTTTTTTTTTTTTAATTTATTTTTGAAGGATCGCTTTTTAGAGTACATCCTAAGGCCCCAATTTATCTTTGATAGAACCTGAATTCCACTCGCTGAATCAAGATCTATGCGCGTGGCGGTAATGTTCGTGTCCCCCCCCCCCCCCACTGGCACATCACATTTTGTCAGCACAGAGCTCACTCCGCATGGACCTGAAATCCTTCGCTCTGGGGCGTTTTTTAAATGTCTAATTGACCTGTGAGTTTTCCTTGGGATGAACTTTATAAAGTACCTCCAAATCCTTTAAGAAACTGGGAGGCGCATAAATCTTGAGAAAATGTAACTAAAGATATAATTCATCAGCAGAGTCTGCAAAATTTCTGCAAATCATTCGTGGAAGGGAATAGTACGTAAATCCCACGTAATTGGACGTACATGTGTAATTTATCAGCGGGGGTTTGATAAATGCACGGCCTCTGAGGTTTCTGGCTAGTGGAGGACTGAGGAGTCTTACCAGACCACCCATTGCTCGGGTACCAGGAAGAAGACCAACATGCTTAAGAGGGGCAGCGGGGGGTTGGGGGTGATCTCCCAGCACATGGCAAGCCTGCAGACAGCGCCACCCCGGCCGCCCCAGCATCTTCTCACCTCCACGCAGAAACTTCCTTCACCTCCAGAGCGTTTTCCACTCCCCTCACAACTAAGTTGCCGGACGGAGCCCATGAAAATACAGGACACCCACTTAACTGAATTTCAGATAGACAACAAGTCACTTCTAGGGTAAGTATAGCCCATGTATTATTCGGGCCATACTTATCCTAAAGACTTATTCTGTTAGGTGGGCATCTATATTTTATCTGACAACCCCATCCATGACCTCCCAGCCCCGAGTAAATCCCTCTTTCCCAGTCTCAACGGGGAGAGACAGCGACACAGGTGACTTGTTCCGATCACTGTTTTCCAAAGAACTCTTGGTGGTCTCCTGTCCCCATCTGAAGTGGAAACAGCAGGATTTTGCCTAATATCAGTCTTTATTTCTACTTCAGTAACAGGACACCGTTGCTCACTGGCATAGCTAGGTGTGGTGATGTGACTAATGTCTGGCCAAGGGGAATAGAAGAAGGAGTGGTGTGCAGTATGGCCTGGGAGTAATTCTTAAAAGGAAGTCTTCTCTTCCTCCATCCCACTGCTTCCAACATTGTTGTGTTGGCTGGAGCTCCAGCAGCCACAATAGGCCATGTAGACAAGGGTCACATTCTAAGTCTGGTGGGGTAGAAAGCCTGGTCCCTGGCAGCCACGTGTGGCAGAGCAACCACATCAGCCGTGGACTCCCACCTCCAGGCATCTTTTACAAGAAGGAAAAATCAACTTCTGTCTTGTCTTAGCCAATGTACTTTTGGCTTTTCTGGTCTTGCAACCAAACCAGAATATCTGATCCTCTAACATCATCTCCAGCAGATTTCATGACTTTCTGGTCACAAAAAGAAGTCAGTCCGGTTTAAAAATCCAATCTTATGCTGGCGAGGATGTGGAGAAATGCGCACCCTCTTACGCTGTTGGTGGGAATGCAAACTGGTGCAGCCGCTCTGGAAAACAGTGTGGAGGTTCCTCAAAAAATTAACACTAGAACTCCCCTATGACCCAGCGATAGCACTGCTGGGGGTTGACCCGAGGGGTACAGGAGTGCTGATGCCTAGGGGCACATGGACCCCAATGTTCGTAGCGGCACTTTCAACAACAGCCAAATCATGGCAAGAGCCTAAATGTCCATCAACTGACAAATGGATCAAGAAGATGTGGTTTATCTACACAACGGAATACTGCATGGCAATGAGAAAGAATGAAATCTGGCCATTGGTAGCGAAATGGATGGACCTCGAGGGTGTCAGGCTGAGTGAAATAAGTCAGGCGGAGAAGGACAGACACCATGTTTTCACTCATATGTGGAACAGGAGAAACTGAACAGAGGACCGTGGGGGAGGGGGAGGGGGAAAATAGTTGGGGAGAGGGAGGGAGGCAAACCACGAGAGACTCTTAAATATGGAACAAACTGAGGGTTGATGGGAGTGGGGAAGGGGGAAAGGGGGTGATGGGCATGGAGGAGGGCGCTTGTTGGGATGAGCACGGGTGTTGTATGGAAACCAACTTGATATATTTAAAAGATAAATAAAAATCCAATCTTATATTCACTTTAAATCTTCTGTCCTCCCTTCCACCAGGCCTGGTTGTGTTGGAGGCTCCCCGAGACTTTGGGGGAGAGAGAAAGAAAGCTGTAGGTAACTGTTGGGAAAAGGAGCCCAAGGCACTGAAGGGTGCTTGTCGGCGGAAGGTGAATGGTTGTGATGGAGGACCCCAGGAGGCTTCCAGGCACTTGAGAAACTGGGGCGTCATTCTGATGGGCAGACACCACGTGGGGTGGGGGCTGTGCCCCAGTGAGGGTGCGAGAACTCCCCAAGGCAGGGGCGCACAGACAGGTCCGGGGGTGGAGATCAGCCGTGGGGTCCACCCAGGCCATGTCCAGGGCACAGAGCAGGGCTGCGGGCACCTACCCTCTGGCCGCCGTGGCCGCTAACACAGTCCTTTCCCAGCTCCGTGAGACACCTCTGCCCTCCACGCTTCTGGAAAAAAAAGAAGCCGGCATTGCTCTGGTTGGACTTTTCAACCCAAGTGCTGACAACCACGTGTGCTCACTCTCACCCTCGCGGACCCGCAAATCTGAACCAACGTTTCACCCAGCCACAGGGAAAGCAACTCCCAAATCTGGGGTGTCCTTTGGGGGGTGTTGAACTAGAGTGGCCCAGGAGACACCCCCTTGTCAGAGAACGGCCCCCCTCTCCTACCCAGAAGTGGCCGGTTGCACCTAATGAGGCCCGGAGCCCCTTGGTGGCAGCTGATTGGACAGTCACGGACACCTGTCCCTGCCCGGACCAATCAGAATCTCTCTTCTGGTTATTTGGAAGCCGAACTCAAGGCTCGGGTACAGAGCTTTGCGGAGAGGGAGAGCCCCCATCCCGTCCAGTACCTGCCCCTGCAGGGATTGGCCTTTGCTACTTGCAAACCTGAGAACCATTGGAAGGAACTCGAATCCCGAGTGAGTTTCTAGGCTTCTTAATGCCTTGGTCCCTCCAGCAGGAGAATGGGGAAGGCATCGATCAGGGGCTCGTCCCTCGCATTCACTGAGCCCCTGCCATGGTTCCCACACCGTGCCAGGCCACCCCGCCTCCTAGGGGGCTCCAGGCGCCTTGCAAGCATCACCGGAGGGGGCAGGCCCGGGGGGCCGCCTGCCTGCGCCCTGGACTCAGCTCTCATCAGGGCTTCTCCTGAGCGCTGTTGAGTCTCTGCGACACAGAGACCCTTGGTGTCAGTTTCATTAGAGAAAAAGCCAACTTAATTCCAGCCCCGCGCGGAGGCTCGGAGTCAAACGGCCGCCTTTTCCCTCCAGAGCGTCTTGGGGCTGACCCCCCGGGGGCCTTTCTGTCAGGGGAAAGATTGGACCGCCCGGCAGTTATCGACAGAGATGACAGACAGACATCGATTGGGAATGTGGAGCTGGTCCCTCATTTCCAAGTGCCAACAGCGAGCAAGTGATGGACGCGCCTCGCGAGCTCTCCCGCCTCCCCGGGCAGGGGTGATCCCGGCAAACGGGTCTGCCTGTCTCTACAGCTCAGGGACATAATCCGCCACAAGTCACAAGGGGGAATGGAACCCGCGACGCAGCAGCGGGCCCCTGACCAAGTGGGTTTGCAATAGTGACGATGTAACAGTTTAAATGACTTCAGAGGAGTAGCTGTCAGCTTTCCCCAGCACAGGCGCTCTGCCCCTCTCTGAATCCTCCTTGCAGACACTTGTTGTCCTGGAAGGTCACAAAGCTGGCTTCCCTGGCCCCTGAGCCTCTGCGTGCTGACCCGTCCCAGAGCACGTGGCAAGGAGGAGCAGGTTCCCAGAGCGATCAGGGGTGCTCACATCGAAAGGAGAGGAAGCGGTGCAGGGCACCCCTCAGTGCTCCTGGGCCCCGTGGACTCTGAACTCAGCTGGGCTTTGGAGGTCCTTGAAGTCACCGCCGCCTGTCACAGCAGTTGCCAAATTGTGTCACATGCCTGCTTTACCACCGTGTCCTCGAGACTAAACCCCAGAATACTCTCCCCAAACAGTGCGTGTCTGGTGAGCTTTCCAGAAACGTTCTGGAGCATTCTTTCAGTCAGTGGCTTCCACAAGGCTCATGAGACTCAGTTTCCCTCTGCAGGGCATAGCTTGCTCTGTCTGGCTTATTCCAAGCCACTTTCCAGGGGTGCCTGGGGGGCTCAGTCGGTTGGGCATCCGACTTCGGCTCAGGTCATGACTTCACAGTTTGTGGGTTTGAGCCCCGTATCGGGCTCTGTGCTGACAGCTCAGAACCTGGAACCTGCTTCCAATGCTGCGTCTCCCTCTCTCTCTGCCCCTCCCCCACTCGCACTGTCTCTGTCTCTCTCTGTCTCTCAAAAATATATAAATATTTAAAAAAATTTTCAAAGCCACTCTCCAGCCTTCCGAGTACATAGGGATCCTTTCATGATGAGAGTCATGATGCCCTGACTCTCCATTAAGGAAATCAAAGCTCCCCCACCGCCAGAACCCTCCGCCAGCGAGAAGGGGTCTGAGAAGGGGTCTGAGAAGGGGTCTGAGGATCGGGGTCAGACTCCGCCTGCCTCTTCGTCAGGATTGGGGGAGGGGTGGGGGGCAGGCACCCACTGAGGCATCAGCCAGGTGCATCTGGCCACTGATTTGTCTGCTTGGTGTTCAGGTCTTCACCACTTCTTTGCCTTTTATTATAAGGCCTCGAAGTCCTTTTGGAACTAGGCAGGGGCTTAAAGGTCACATATATAAAAATATGAAAAATAGCGATGTGTCACTGGGTCCCCAGGGCTGAGTGGTCCCACACCTGCTCTTCCCAGGAAGGCCCTGGTGACCGACTCCTTTATGGGGCCCTTTCTACTCAAATAGGGGACTGAAGCCTGCAGGCGGGGCTGGGCCATGAGCATCGCGGGCAGGACTCGTCCCCTCTGCTCACCACTGACCCCCCGCAGAAGCGCGATTGGGAAAGAACTAACAGGGATGCACAAGGGCCTGAACGAACTTCTTCCTTCCTCACATGCCCGTTAGGATACGGGGTCTCCCAGAGAGCAACCAGTGGCAGGGAAACTAAAAGGCCACAGCGCTGAAGCCTCCTTCATCGGGGCCCCTGCTATCTGTCCCCCAACACGGTCTCATGGCTCATCCCCCCCGCCCCATCCCCCACTCTGCTCCCCCAGCAAGGACCCTCCTCCGGGCCCTCGTACCTGTGGGATTCTCGTCTGGATTTCTCTCCGCCCAAAATAGTCCCATTTCTTTCTCTTGCTCAAATGCCACTTCTTCTGAGCAGTGTTCCCTGATTGCTCAGATAAAGCAACTGCACGACCGCCAGGCTCTCCATACACCTACCTCCTCGCCGTACCTTCCTTTACGGCACGCGCCGGCGTCACACTGCACAGACTTGTTCATTTGTCGTTGTGTCTCTTACTTAAAGGAGAGCTTTGTGAGGACAGAAACCACGTCTGCCTTGCCCGCCACTAAACCTCAGCATCCAACACACGGTGGCGTGTGACGCATACCTGCTGACTAAATTAATCCCCAGTTTAGAGCTGAAGCGGGGGAGACTGGAACTGGTGAAGAAACGGCCCCAGAAGACGAGTGTAGACGGTAACCCCACCCCCTACTGCCCCCTACCTGCTGGGCTCAGATTCTCACCAAGTCAAGACGACGGTGGCCGCCATGGCAGGTGCTGAGACCCGGGAAATGCACCCACGGGACACAGGACCCCCAGGGCATTGCTCACAGAATGACTTTTTAGAGCTTTATTATATTTGGCAAGAGTTAATTAACTGTGTCCTTTGTATCAAACGGTATTGGAGAAAGCGTACCCCCAGCTTCTGCCGGGGCCCAGGCAGTGTCACAAACCAAATTATTACTAAATATAAATATTTAATGAGGCTTGTCCTCCAGATCTCCCTTCTTTGTCCACAGTCATTAAATACAGTCTCGCAGCCAAAATTCAAAAGGTGCTGAGGGTTCTGTGGGAGGAGGGAGATTTCAAATCCATTCAAGATCCCAATTAACTTTCTCTTTTTACCCTTAATAGTGAACGAAGAAAGAAAGCAGAAAGAGAGACTACGCCGACACTTCTAAGAAGTCCTATTGGATGTTGTAGGGGCTTGAATGGCGTCCCCTCGAGATTCATACCCACCCCAGACCGTAGAAGTTGACCTTATTTAGAAGCGGGGTCCTTGCAGATGTGGCTAATCAAGTTCATATTTGATTAGAATGGGACCTGAATCCATTGACTGAGGTCCTTGAAGAAAAGGAAAGGAGGCAGACAGAGACACACGCAGAGAAGGAGGCCACGTGACAACACAGGCAGAGAATGGCGTGACGTGGCCACAAGCCGGGACCACCAGGAGCCACCAGAAGCTGGAAGGGACAAGGAACGGCCTCTCCCAGGAAGCCTGCAGAGGAAGGTGCAGCCTGCCACCCTGATGTGGGACTTCCAGCCGCCAGAACCGTGAGAGAATACATTTCTGTTGTTTCAAGTCACCCAGCATGTGGTCATTTGTTCTAGAAGAGCCCCAGGGCCCAGCTGTGCTCCTTTCTGTCAGGGCCCTCCCGGGTGGGAAATGAGCAGTGGCTTCTGAGAGGTGGGTGGCTTCCCTGCGGCGGCGCCAAGGCTGCCCCAGTCTCTCCTCCAGCCCTCAGGGGGCGCCCTCCGCTAGCTCAGCCTCAGGCACCTGGCACCCCTTGTTGGGCTCCCAGACAACCCCCCCCTCTCCCCGTCCTCACTCCCTACCCCGACTGCCCGAGACTGCACCCAGGATGAGCCTCAGGTGTCCCCACCCCCATCGAGGGAGGTCAGCCCAGAGGCATTGATGGCTGGACCACCTGCTGAGGGAGAGGGGACAGGTGCCAGTGCTGTGCTACTCACACTGTGATGTGCCCAGAATGTCCTGGGCACCCCATCCAACACAGGTGCCGATGTGTGTGGGGGGGGGGGACGGGGCCCAAGACTCTATTTCTACCCAGCAAAGTTGGGGCCCAGTTGGGGTCACATGGAGCTCAACCAAAGCCACGGTGCACAGCAGGCTTTGGAGGGGATGTTGAACTCCCACAGGGCGGGTGGGGGTAAGTCCAGCCAATGTGACCTCGTTCTCAAATCCGTCTCACGCAGCCCAGGCATTGGCCAAACCTTGGACTCTGGTCTAACCCAGGCCATCACCTCCTGCCCTGGTGGCCTTGAACATCCTGATCAGACCCTGTGCTCACAGGCTCCTCGGCTGGGAAAGGAGGTCAGTAACTCCCCACGGAGACTGGGACCCACTCCCACAACGGCCAGCTGGTGCACCCCCCACCCCCAGCCCGGAGGCTCCTGGTGCCTCCTTACCAAGCACCGCTCTCTAGAGACCTGGGTGCCAAACAGCTCAAGCACCTCTTTTTACCCCGATGACAGATCGTTACCACCTGAACGGGCGCAGACTGGGAGCTGGGGAAAGGCCAGGACCGTGCCCATCTCTCCCCATCAATGGGCAGCGCCTGGCACGCAGGGTCCGCTTGAGACATCGTTCGGAGTTTACGGAAAAGTGGATGTCAGAGCCGAGCTCCGGAAATCGCAGGAGATGTTAAAAAGCCGGCAATCGCGCTTTATAGAGGCGCCACCCCAAACCCTCCAGCGCCCTCGGTGACCAGTGCTGAGCAGGGAGCGCACAGAGGCTGGGCCTGGACACCCCTCAAGAATTCCCGCCCCCTCCCCTCCCCGCAGCCGCACTTTCTCTCCCGCTACAGAAGGGATCGATCCCCACGTCAGAACGGAGCTCACCTCCAACTAACTCACGAAGCTGATCAGACGCGCTGTTAACGCGGCACTTTGATAACAATATCACTTAGATCTCACACTGCTTAATTAGATTTCATTCATTGCCATCACTCGCCTCATTTGAGCGGCTCGTTTATAATTTATGGGCCTCAGGCATCTGGTTGTTCATTTGTGATGTGGGGGAAAACAATCACCAGGCCAAAGGAAAGCAAGAAGAAAACGGATCTGACTTCTCCCAAGGGCTGAGGGGCTGCACCCGGGCTCCAAGCCCAGTCCTCCAGCGGCGGGAGGGCGGCTAGGGCGCAGGCCCCGCCCCGCAGCTTGTCTGACGCCGGTCGGGCCCCCGCATTGGTTCCAAAATAGGCACGTGACCCAACTTCGGCCAATGAGAGTGAGCCCTGGGATATTTGTGGCAACTACTGGGAAAGAGCCGCCCCCACCACTCCAGGCAGCGGGACCGCACTCTGCCTTCGCAGGAGGCCAGCTCCCCTCCCGAGGCGGGTGGGTGCGTGGCACCAACGGCTCGGGGAAGCCAGACAGGGAAATGGGGAGGACAGATCCCTGGCACCATTTCTGAGCACCTGGATTCAGCCATGCCCGGACCACCCCTTGGCTATTTTAATTTTGTGAGTCAGAATGTTCTCCAGTTTCCTTAGGCCTGTTTGAGTTGAGTGTCTTGCACCTGCAACGGAGAGAAGCTCAGCTAATTATATGTCAGAGACAAGACTCGTGAGAAGAGTCTAGTCACCAACTCTTCTAAAACCCCATTAGCCACTAATTTCCCAGCATTAAAAAATGTGAAAAGTGCTATCAAGATGCCATTTTGAATGCATAGGGAAGAGAATAATTATATTGGCGAGGCTTGCCCTGAGTTACCCAGAATTTCAACATCACCCCCAAAACATAACACGTTCCCTTACCCTCCTTTATTTTTTCTCCTTAGCACTTATGATCAAGTCCATGAAAATATTTCACTTGTTTACTTTTTTTGTCATCTGTTTTTCCCCAGTAGACTGTCAGCGCCATGCATGCAGGGAATTTATTTTCTATGTTTTGTTCACTGGGATGTCCTTCTATCAGTGCGAACCGGTACAGAGTAGACATTCAGTAAATAGTTGTTGCATTTCAATATCGTATATTGAATATTGTTGTTGGAATGATACTCAGCTCCTAACAGGAGATGGAAAGCAAAAGGATGGAAGTTTAAGTCTCCTGCACATGAAAGAAATCTGGAAGTAGATGGTCCAGAGCTGCTGTGGCAACCGCACATTGCTCTCTGGGACCCACGTGCTTTCTACCCTTGGATTCCTCTGTCCTCGGCGCATAGTTTATTTCTTCAAGGTCATTGTATGGTCCAAGATGGCTGCTGGTGCTCCAGCCATATCATCTTCACCCCATGTAGGAAAAAAGAAGGGACTCTCTTTATCCGCAATCCTAGAAGAGCAAACAAACAACTTCTATCTCATTGGCCACCTCCGGCTGCAATAAGGGGTTAGAAAATGTAGTTTTTCAGATAGGCACACTGGTCCAAAATAAAATTTAAAAAGGATGGAGATGGATCTTGGGTAGGAGAGTAGCCATCTCTGTGAGAAAACAACAACTAGAAGCCATATAAATAAGTCAATGATAGCATAGCCATACAATGAAAAACGATTCAACCATTAACTATTTTTTAAAAAACTCTTATTAATGAGGGCACCCGGGTGCCTCGGTTGGTTAAGTGACCAACTCTTGGTTTTGGCTCAGGTCATGATCTCGCGGCTCATGGGTTCAAGCCCCTCGTCGGGTCGGGTTCCCAGCTGCCAATGCAGAGCCTGCTTGGTATTCTTTCTCTCGCTCTCCCTCTGCTTCTCTCCTGCTTGTGTACATGCTCATGCTCTCTCTTTCACTCTAAAAATAAATACATAAATTTTAAAATAAAAATAAAAAATAAAACCCTCACTAATGTGAGAGGATGTCTATGCTTCAATATCATTTGCAAAAAAAGGGGGGGGGGGCGCCTGGGTGGCTCGTCGGTTAAGCGTCCGGCTTCAGCTCAGGTCATGATCTCACGGTTCGTGGGTTTGAGCCCCGCGTCGGGCTCTGTGCTGACAGCCAGCTCAGAGCCTGGAGCCTGCTTCAGATTCTGTATCTCCCTCTCTCTCTGACCCTCCTCCTGCTTGCGCTGTCTCTCTCTCTGTCTCTCAAAAAATAAATTTAAAAAAAAGGGGGGGACATAAAACTACCTAAAGACCTCCATATTTGTAACCACACTTCCCAACTACACACACATGCATGCATATATGCACACACGCATGCAAACACACGCACACACGCATGCACACACACGCACACACGCGACAAAGATGTCAAAGAAATACAGTATTTTCCTCTAATTAGATCAGTTGCAGATGGTTTCTATTTTCCTTCTACGCCTTCCTTTTTTTTTTTTTTTTTCATATGCTTTCAATAAAGATGCTGCTTGAGTGGGACCCTCACTCCTGGTTTAGTCTCCCGGTTTAGCCATTTTGCTGTGAGGCAAAGCCTGGGGTCCCAAAGAAGAGAAAGAGAAGGAGTAGAAATGTGGAAGGACATGAGAGAGAAGGGAGGGGCAGTGGCTTTGAGGAAGGAACATTCAGGAAGGCAGGGAGGGAAGGGAGGAGGCGAAGGGAAGGAGGAGAGCGGAGGGGGAACGGAGAGAAGAGAAAAGATCCCCGGGACGCCGCAGTCTTTCTGGGATGAATTCCAGAAATAGCGCTGGAGTTGTGTTTCCCCCACATGCTCTCAAGACCCCATGCCCCCACCCCTCCCTGGCCATGAACCCCCCTCCCTCCCCTCAACTTCCAAGCAGGCCTTTGGGTGTTTTCTTTGATCACAGAAACGAGCAGCAAATCCCTAGCCAGCCCTGACCTGACTCCTTCCCTCTCCCCTGCTCTCTTGGCTCATGTTTGGTGGTCCCCGGTTTCTCCGAGCCCTGCAGCTGTTTCAACTCACCCCCACCCCCAATCCACCCCAGGCTTGTGCTTGCACTGAGTAGGGGCTGGGGATGGGCTTCCTCTCTAGGCAGCTATGCCCCCAAGAGGAGCTGGAAAACAAAACCACAAAACCGGTGTGGTTCCTCAGCCCTTCCAGGCACCCTGCCTGGGGCAGAGTCAGGCCCTGGAAGGTTCGTGGGAAATCCTGGCGCTCAAATGCTTATTCAGCAATCACAAGCTGTATCTCAGGTCTGAGTCCCCAAAACAAAGATGTGAGTTCCTATTTTTTTTCTTTTTTTTAAAATTTAAATCCAAGTTAGTTAACATATAGTGTAGGAGCGCCTGGGTGGCTCAGTTGGTGAGGTGCTGAACTTTAGCTCAGGTCATGATCTCACAGTTTGTGGGTTTGAGCCCCACGTCGGACTCTCTGCTGACAGCTCAGAGCCTGGAGCCTGCTTGTGTCTTCCTTTCTTTCTACCTTTCCCCCACTCTCTCTCTCTCTCTCTCTCTCTCTCTCTCTCACACACACACAAATGTGTGTGTGTGTGTGTGTGTGTGTATAGTGTAATAATGATTTCAAGAATAGAATTTAGTGATTCATCACTTACATATTACGCCCAGTGCTCATCCCAACAAGCGCCCTCCTTAATGCCCATCCCCCATCTAGCCCATCCCCCCCACCTGCCCTCCAGCAAACCCTCAGTTTGTTCTCTGTATTTAAGAGTCTCTTATGGTTTGACTCCCTCTCTGTTTTTATCTTGTTTTTGCTTCCCTTCCCCTATGTTTATCTGTTGTGTTTCTTAAATTCCACATATGAGTGAGATCATATGATATCTTTTTCTGCTGACTTATTTCGTTTAGCATAATACACTCTAGTTCCATCCACGTTGTTGCTGTCAACTGATTTCGTTCTTTTTCATCATCGCGTAATAGTCGTTCTTTTTCATCATCGCGTAATAGTCCATATTGTACATACAAGATTTCGTTCTTTCGAACGAAAGAAAGATTTCGTTCTTTTTCATCATCACGTAATAGTCCATATTGTACATACGCACCACATCTTCTTTATCCATTCGTCGGTCGGTGGACATTTGGGCTCTTTCCACACTTGTGCTATTGTCGATAGTGTTACTATAAACACTGGGGTGCATGTGCCCCTTCGAGTCAGCACTCCCGTGTCCTCTGGAGGATGGAAGTTTCTATTCAGATGCTCCCCCCCCCCCCAGCACACCATCTCCAAAAGCAGGGGCCTCCAAATACAACCCTGAAACAGATCTTGAGATTTAAAGCACATTCTCAAAGCTTGTGCAGTCAAAACACGGGTGCGCTGCCCCCAGAGAGTTACCAGCACTGGCACACGGGGTGCTGCCCACGCCCCAGCCACCCGGCTCAGAGCTGCCGACCTTCAAGACCTGGGCCCCGTAGTTCAGCAGCCACGAGGACCGCGTGGTCCCTGAGCACCTGCAGGGTGGACGGTGGGACCAGAGAGCTGAGTTTTTCGATTTTATCTGACTTTAATAAACTTGAATGTTAACACTGAATGGTAAAGTAGGTTTCTATCAGACTTTATTGTTTCGCAGAACTACCGTATTCGTTTCCTATCGCTGCCATGATAAATGACCAGAAATTGAAGAGCTTAAAAACGATACAAATGTTTTCTCTCCCAGTTCTGGTCATCGGAAGGCCAGTGTGGGTCTCAGCAGGCTACAGTCCCGGTGTCCGCGGGCCGCGTTCCTCCCTGGAGGCTCTAGAGGAGGGACCCCTGTCCTTGCTTTTCCAGTTTCTAGAGATGACTCCTGTTCTTGGTTCTGTCTCCATCTTCGAAGGTGGCAGTGACAGGTCTCTCTAACGATTCTTCCATATCCTCGCTCCCTTTGACCACTAACCACAAATGATGTTCTCATGGTCTTAGGGATCATTTTCATTTCTTTGGGCCCACCCTGAGCCCAGGACAGTCTCCTCATTTCAGGAGCCTTCACGCATCTGTTACCTTAATTCCCTTCTGCTGTGTAAGGTGATATATTCACGGGCTCCAGGGACTAAGGTATGGACATCCGTGGGGGCCATTATTCTGGCTACCACGGTACAGTCCGAATTAACCTTTCCCTCCTGTGAGATGCTGCTGTCGTACTGTGTGGTGCTGGGCCACGGCCCTATTTCGAATATTCCACATAAATGCATGATGGGCTAGTTGGTATCAATGGATGGATTCAGTTGGGGTGGTTATTTTTCTACACACTAATGTAACCCTTTGATGTCTTTATCTAAATATCTTATACAGATAGCACAAATTACCATGACATGTAAGTACTTCAATTGAAATTCTTATTATTTTAGTTTTAACATAATTAAGTTACTTTTCTAGTTAAAAAGTATGAATAGACTTTTAGGTTTAAAATGGAGGAATCCTACTCATGGAGAATCAAATCGATGTGGAGAGAAATAAAAAATCTGAGACGTCACAAATTTCAGGATGAACGGTAATTGTGATTTGATTTGGCAGGGGAGAAAAACGGCTTTTTATTTTTTGGGTGAAATAATAAAATGAACAATAGTAACAGACACTTTTGGCAAATATATAATGAATTTGAAAAGGAACTTCCTCTCGGGGTGCCTGGGTGGCTCAGTCGGTTAAGCATCCGATTTCAGCTCAGGTCATGATATCTTGGATGGTAGGTGTGAGCCCCACATCGGGCTCTGTGCTGACAGCTCAGAGCTTGAAACCTGCTTCAGATTATCTGTTTCCCTCTCTCTCTGCCCCTCTCTTGCTCATGCTGTTTCTCTCTCTCTCTCTCTCTCTCTCTCTCTCTCTCAAAGATGAATAAACATTAAAAAATTTAAAAAACAGAAAAGAAGAGAAACTTCCTCCCAACAGTAAAAAAAAAAAAAAAAAAAAAAAAAAAAAGTCAACAAGAATCCAAGAGAAATAAAATTTCTAAAGAAAAAAATGTTAATGAACCTGAACAGGATCTGAGCTTGCAACCTTGGCCAGCTACAAAAAGACTTGAATCCTGGCACAGAAAAAGGAAACCATTTTTAGTTGGAGAAATTATTTTTTAATTATTATGCCAGTTAAAAAATTTTTGTTAGAATATGGGAAAAACATTTGAAAAGATATTTTGTGCAGAGGATATTACCTTCAATTAAACCAGCAAACAATTGACTATAGAATTCAAAACCCTCCTAAAAATATCAAAGATTGGAAGTCTCAGCTAATGCAATAAGGACAAGAAAAGGAAACAAAAGGTATAGAGATTGAAAAGGAAAAAATAAAACTGTCTTTCTTCACAGATGCCATGATTGTCTATGTGGAAAATCCGAAGGAATTTATAAAAAAAAAACAAAAAAAAAAAACCTGGAACTAATAGCAATCATAACAAGGTTGCTGGATACAGGTTACTATTCAAAGCTCAATCCCTTTACTATGCACCAGCAACGAACAAGTGGAATTTGAAATTAAAAACACAATGCCATTTACCTTAGCACCCTCCAAAATGAAATAGTTGGGTATACATTTCACAGAAAATGAGGAAAACTACAAAACCCGGATAAAAAATATCAAAGAACTAAACAAACGGAAAGATGCTACATGTGGACAGGAGGAAGACTCAACGTTTTCAAGTGTGAGTTCTTCCTGGAGTGCTTGGGTGGCTCAGTCGGTTAAGCGTCCAACTTCAGCTCAAACCATGACCTCATGGTTCGTGAGTTCGAGCCCCACATTGGCTCTGTGCTGACAGCTCAGAGCCTGGAGCCTGCTTCGGATTCTGTGTCTCATTCTCTCTCTCTGCCCCTCCCCTGCACATGCTTGCTCTCTCTCTTAAAAATAAACACTTTTAAAAATTTTTTTAAAAAAGAAGGGTGCCTGCTCAGTCGGTTGAGCGTCCGACTCCGGCTCAGGTCATGATCTCATGGTTCATGGGTTCAAGCTCCGCGTCGGGCTCTATGCTGACAGCTCAGAGCCTGGAGCCTGCTTCCGATTCTGTGTCTCCCTCTCTCTCTGCCCCTCCCCTGTTCATGCTGTCTCTCTCTGTCTGTCAAAAATAAATAAATGTAAAAAAAATTTTTTTAATTAAAAAAATTTTAAAAAAAGATATGAGTTCTTCTCAACTTGATCTAATCAAAATCCCAATCAAAATCCCAGCAAGTTATTCTGTAGACATTGTCAGACTGATTCTAAAGTTTATATGGAGAGAAAAAAAGCCCGAGAGTGGCCAACACAATCTGGATGGAGAATGAAGTCAGAGGACCAATACTACCTGATTCCAAGACTTACTGTGAGGCTGCAATAATCAAGACAGTGTGATACAGATGAAGTAATAAATAAACAGATCCGTGGAACAAAACAGAGCCCAGAAATGCACCCTCATGACTCCAGTCAACTGATCTCTGACAAAATAGCAAAAGCAATACTATGGAGCAAAGATAAGCTTTCCCAACAAATGGTGTTGGAACACCTGGATATCCACATACCAAAAAAAAAAAAAAAAAAAGAATCTAGACATGGACCTTTTATTCATCACAAAATTTAACTCAACATGAATCATTGATCTAAGTGCAAAATGCAAAACTATAAAACTCCAGGAAGCTAACACAGGAGAACCCCTAGATGCCCTTGGGTTTGGCGATGACTTTGTAGAATCAACACTGAAGGCACTGTCCATGACAGAAACAACTAATCAGCTCGACTTCATTAAACTGGAAAATGCTTGCTCTGTGAGGGACAATGTCAAGCGAATGAGGAAACAAGCCACAGACAGGAAGAAAAATGATCGCAAATGACACACCCAATAAAGACTGTTATCCAAAACTTGCAAAGAACTCTGCAAACTCAACAATAAGAAGACAACCAACCCAACTAAAAAACGGTCCAAAGACCTTAACAGACACTTCACTAAAGAAGATGCACGAGTGGGAAAAAAAAAAAAAAAAGTACCTGAAAAGACGCTCCACGTCGTAGGGCATCAGGGAAATGCAAATCAAAACAGTGAGATAGCACCACACGCCTCTTAGAATGGCCCAGATCCGGAACCCTGAGGACACCAGATGCCGGCGAGGGTGTGGAATTGCTGGCGGGAATGCAACATGGCACAGCCTCTTTGGAAGAGTTTGATGGTTTATTACAAAACTAATCGTACTCTTACCATACAGTCCAGCACCCACGCTTCTCCTATCCACCCAAAGGAGTAGAAAACTTACATCCACATAAAAAAGAAAATCCACGCGTGGATGTTTAGAGCAGCTAAACTGGCAAAACTTAAAAGCAGCCAAGATGTCCTTCAGTAGATGAGTAGATAAATGAACTGTGGTCCATCCAGACAATGGAATATTATTCCAGGCTCAAAAGAAATGAGCTATCAAGCCATGAAACGATGTGGAGGACTATTAAAATGCATATGACTAAGTGAAGGAAGCCAAGCTGAAAAGGCTATGTCCTGTAGGATTCCAACTCTATGACTTTCCGGAAAAGGCAAAAGTATGGAGACAGTTAACAGATCAGTATGTGTCGGGGATTGGGGGCTATCTGCGGGGAGGGATGAAAGCAGAACACAGAGAGGTTTTAGGGCAGTGAACATACTCCACATGATGCCGTAATGATGGACACATGTCATATGCATCGACAAGCCCATAGAACCCATGGAAGGAACAACACCAAGAGTGAACCATAATGTAAACCGTGGACTGTGGGTGGTTTTGAGCTGTCCACGCAGGCTCATCAGTTGTAACAAATGTGCTACTCTGGAGGACGTGGGGGGCAAGAGGTGTATATGGGAAATCTCTGTACCTTTGCCTCAATTTTTCTGTGAATTTAAAACTGCTCTAAAAAATTATCTTAATTTTAAAAACATAGAACTCTTGGCATAGATACTTTTGCATTTTCTACATCTGTCAAAAAAGAATTTCAGCTAGAAATAACTAAATTCGTTTCCATGACGACAGATGATGCCTCAGCGTCGTTAGATCAAAAACTCAGATTTACTGGGGTTTTAAAACCTGGGACTAATGTTTCCCTTAATGTTCTGTTCCATTCCATGATACATGTAAAATACGTGTGTTCCGTTTTCTGAAGAAGACTCTGAAAAGGGTCAGGGATTTAAGAGTTACAGACATTAGTGTTTATGTACAAACTGTGAATCCTCCTCAGCTTATAGAACTCTAAAAGAAGGAGAAGACAATAAATTTAATGGTCTTGTGTTCTTTGCTTATTTGTCGAGTCATGAGTTTTACAAAGACTTGCCGTAGTGCTAACTCCACTTCAAGATTTCTTTGAAATAAAAGATATACTTGCCAAATATTCAATAATCAATGACAGAAAAAATGGTGGCTTGATTTCAAGTGAAGCAAATTTTAATCGCAATTGACAGCGTTACATAAATTGGCTGCAAAAACTCTAAGAAAAATGTGAAGAGCTCCTCGTTGATAATGATAAATTTCAAGCTGCTTTTCCATTTATGGAATGCTGCCATTGCATTTGGTGTTGATGACCCCGCGTCAGCACAAGAGTTAGTAAATGTACTGGAATAGTTTTAAAACCCATACCCTTTTGCTCCAAAGTCAAATCGCTTTTTTTAAAAAGTTGTCCAGTTTTGTCAATGGAGATGCAAATATTAAAGGAAAATGACTTTTTATGCACAATTTAGTTATTGGAAAGCTTTTCTGTATGTTTGGAATAATTTAGATATAGGGATCTAAGTTTTTTCAACCGTGAGCTTTACAAAATCCCAATACAGATCAATTATTTTTGATTAAAAAAAAACATAGTGGCTAAATTAGAATGTGCTATACACGTATAAAATACACACACTAGATTTCAAAGATTTAAAACAAAACAAAAAGAATGCAAAATATCTCATCAAAAATTGTTGTAGCTTTACACGCTGAAGCGATACTTCCTGGATATATGTAGAACATATTTTAAAAATTAATTTCATCTGTTTCTATATTTTTAGCCTGTTTTTAATTTTTTACTAGAAAATTTAAAATTATACATGGGGCTCACATTATATTCCTACCAAACAGTAGGAATAGTAATAGGCTTTCTTTTCAGAGAGGTTGAAGTTTAAGGAGTAAGACGCCTTTGGCTTCCTGCTGCATCAAAACATGAGTCCAAGTCCATTTGAATAAAGGTTGCAAAATGGTGGTCAAAGCCAGTCAGCAGATTTGATTTGGTCCATGTTGGGTGTTAAAAAAAAAATGCATTAGGTGCCAACACAGAAAAATTGGAAAATTGCACACAAACATTCGATTGTTGGCCTTGTTTGAAAAACCAGATCCTGCCAATAGGGGCCCATATTTCCCACTGGTGATACCTGGGCCAGAACTCAGTGCCAAGTGGTTCTGTTTGTGAGCCAGTCTATCAAAGTTGGGTATCCAGAGCTTGCCAACCTCATAAAATTAATTAAGAAGATTTTGCTCTTTTTCAATGGTTGATAAAGTTTAAATGGAACCACCTCTTCTTTGAAGATTAGCTTGAGCCCATGTAAAATCAGATTCATTTAAAGTATTTTTTGTGATAGGGGCGCCTGGATGGCTCAGTCGGTTGAGCATCCAACTTCGGCTCAGGTCATGATCTCAGGGTTCATGAGTTCAAGCCCTGCATCAGGATCACTGCTGTCACTGCAGAGCCTGCTTTGGATCCTCTGTCTCTCTCTCTCTCTGCCCCTCCCCTGCTCATGCTCTCTCCCTCAAAAATAAACACTTTTAAAAAATAAAGTATTTTTACGATAGACCTTCGATACACTTTTTAAAAAAATGTTTAATGTTTACTCATTTTTGAGAGAGACAGAGCATGAGGGGGTGGGGCACAGAGAGAGAGGGAGACACAGAATCTGAAGTGGGCTCCAGGCTCTGAGCTGCCAGCACGGAGCCTAAGGCAGGGCTTGAACTCATGAACCTCATGACCTAAGCCAAAGTCGGAGGCTTAACCAACTGAGCCACCCAGGCACCTCAATCTTTGATATACTTTAAATTGTTTCTATGGTTGTTCTGTGTAGGGATTTCTTTTAAGTCTTTTTGTGTCAATTTTACATATTTATATTATTTAAGAAAGGCATTTATTATTTCACTAGATTTTAAAATATTCCCTTTGGGGTACCTGGGTGGCTCAGTCAGTTAAGCATCTCACTTTGGGTCAGGTCATAGTCTCATAGTTCGTGGGTTCAAGCCCCATGTCAGGCTCTGTGCTGACAGCTCGGAGCCTGAAGCCTGCTTCTGATTCTGCGTCTCCCTCTCTTTCTGCCCCTCCCTGTCTCATACTCTCTCTCTCTCTGTCTCTCAAAAATAAATAAAACATTAAAATGTTTTAAATAAATAAATTAAATATGTATTTGTAATTTAAAAAAATTGTTTATATCTGAAATCATAATCCCTTCTCTTTATGTTGCAAATATTTTTTTACTCTTTTTGTAACACAAGTTTATGAGATGCTTGTCTATTTTATTAGTCTTTTGAAATAACCAACTATTTATCAGCTTTCTTCCTTTTCTTAATTTCTGTTTTAATCCCTAAGAACTTTCTGTTTCTTGGCTTATTTATATTGGTTTTTTCCTCTATTATTTGGTTAAATTACCAGTTTATTCACATCCACTCATTTGTTTTTAAATAATAAAAGTCTTTTAGGCTATGGATTTTCCTCTGAAGATAGCTTTGGCTACACCCAAGTTGTTGCTACAATATATGAATATTTAGAAGAGCTAATATTTAAGATTTTATTTCCTCTTTGATCTAAAAAATATTTAGAAGAGCATGTTTAAAATTTTCCCAGCGAAATTACCAATCAACTAGAGAAATGCTCATTAAATGGTAGTAAATTCGCACAAAGAAATACTGCATAGAATTAAACAGCGAGACTCATATACACAACAGTAAGTATCAATGCCACCGACATTGTGTGGAGCAAAAGAATCCAGGTGCAGCAGATTACCTGCTACATGATTCCATTTTGGTAAGATCCAAGAACAGACAAACTCATCTTGATAGTAAGAGTCAGAAGTGTGGTTGCCTCTGGGGAGGGAACATTGGCCAGGAAGCAGTGCGGGAAATGTTTAGGAGGTCCTGGGTGGTTTTACACGTTTAAAAATTCATCAAAATGTATATTTAATGTTCGTGCCCTTTATGGTATGTAACATATACTTTATTAAAAAAAATTTTTTTAATTTGAGAGAAAGAGAGCACGCGAGCAAGGAGAGAGGGGAGAGGGGCAGAGAGAGGGAGAGAGAGAATCCCAAGCAGGCTCCACACTCAGTGCAGAGCCCAACGCGGGGCTCGATCCCAAGACCCTGGCATCATGACCTAAGCCGAAGTCAAGAGTCAGATGCTCAACGGACCAAGCCATGCAGGCGCCCCTATATTTTATTAAGAGGAGGCAGAATTTAATTTTCTTACAAATATCATAAAACATTACTGGCAGAGAATGTGGCCTGTATGTTATCTCCTTTCTGGAATTTGCTGGCATTTTCTTCTGGGCCAAAGTCATGGTCTCCACTGATTCCTCTTCAGTATCCTTCTCCCCTTCCTCCTGCCCACCTCAAGCCTAATTTTGCTCCAGGATCCCGCTCTGCAGACGGCCCATAAGGAAGTGGACCCCGTGCAGCTCTAGAGGTGGGTCATGAGTGATCTTGGCCGATCATGGGGATTCCATCCATCTTGCCCAAGGTTCCAGGGTTTAGCCAATCTGTGCATTCTCTTGGTAAAATCTGAGGGCAGGCATGTGACACCAGGTAGCCCAAATCTGACCAAAGAGAAGGACTTTGATTCCATGGATAGAAGAGAAGTTCAGCCCTCTTTCCCAGTGGGCGGGAACAAAGGGGCTTCTGCCTCAGTTGCTAATCCTCTCCGCAGCCTTAGGATGGAGGCATTGTCAAGGACAGCAGAGGGAAGAGAGGCAGAAGACCCCAGTCACCCTGGCGCCTGCCCTTCCCAGACCTCCTGCATGTGAGTTCACACGTTTCCTCCCACTTTAACCCTGTGTGAGTCCGGGTTTCTACTCACCACAGCTAAAGAGCCTACCAGAAAGCCAGGGCCATTACTAAATGTCGAGAATACTCAACAGGCAGAGGAGAAGAATGGGGTTGTTCCTTTGGACAACGTTGTATTCATAACTCATAAATCAAGCTTGTTCATCGTGTGGCTGAAATTCTTTACCTGCTTACTGGTCCACAGGATCTATGGAATTCTGCGAGGAGAGAATCGAAGTCCGTCATTACCATGGTCCTGGCGCTGCCAAAGTCTCGTATTAGCTCCTACACTCCGTGAGACATTCGGTGGCTTAAGCTCCATGCCTGTGTGTCTTCCTGGTGGATTGTAGATTTTATCAATACAAAATGTTTCTCTTTTTCCTGTTTCCTGCCTTTGGCTTTCAGTTCTGCCCAGTCTGAACTTAGCATTTCCTTTCCAACTTGGTTTTCCCTTGGCAATGCCTCGTGTATCGTCGTTCACCTCTTTACCGTTAACCTCTCCAGGTCCTTTCATTTGGACTCTCTTGGTAACAGTTCGGCTTTCGCGTTTTAAATCAAATCTGAGAGTCTTTATAAATCCACGTGTTTGGTAACCTACACCTGCCATCTAATTTTGTCGTACGTGACTGCGGGTTTTCTTTTCTTGAATTTTACTGAATTGAGTTTTCCTTGTTTTCCCGATTCTCCTCTTTTTTTTTTTAAATTTTTTTTAATGTTTTTTATTTATTTTTGAGAGACAGAGAGAGACAGCGTGAGCAGGGGAGGGTCAGAGAGAGAGGGAGACACAGAATCTGAAGACAGGCTCCAGGCTCCGAGCTGTCAGCACAGAGCCCGACGCGGGGCTCGAACCCACGAACCATGAGATCATGACCTGAGCCGAAGCTGGACGCTCAACCGACTGAGCCACCCAGGCGCGCCCCCCTCTCCCGATTCTCCTCTTAAACTTTGGAAATCTGATTACTGTTTGCCTGTAAAGGTTTTACCAAACGTATTTAAACCTGTATTTCTCTGTCAGTATCAAAATTTTTTAGATATTTGTTTCTTGCCACCTGCACCCCCAGGGCAGGTCTCCAGGCCGCTTCCTTGAGCAAACTATTTACAAAAGCCACCTCCCCTCCAAACCGGTACCTCCTACCTTCCTCCCTGACCTCTCTCGTCCATAAAATGTAGGACCACCTGGTCTGCTCTAGACTGATTATGTCATCTACCAACCTTCCGCACTAGCTCCAGGAGAGCAGTAATATTGATCTTTTTTCAGTCTGTTATACCCCAAGGGCCAGGCGTAGTGCCGAGTACATAGTAGGTGCTCTATAAATATCTGTTAAATGAATGAATATATGCCTTTATATCTCTTGCTTCCCAGGTTAGAAGTGAATTGGAATTTCCGTCCCAAGACACTGACCGTTTTTTTCTTGTTTATGTGATTTACCCACAGAACAAACTATGAGGTAAATACAAATATCACACCCCGTGTTGTAGGTGAGAAAATGTAAATGCAAAAAGGTTAAGAAGTTTCAGGGAGACACGGCTTCGTAACTGCCGAGCTGAGACTCGAAGTCAGATTTGCTCAGTATGAAAGGTCACATTCTTAACCACACCGCTGGGTGCACACGCGTGCACACGCACGCGTGTGCGCGCGCACACACACACACACACCCCACATGGTAAATGCTTTCTTTGTTTCACTTCTCAGCTCAGATGGGAAAAGCTCAGGGTGAGACCCCACCGGCCATGCTGATTAGTGACACCCCCTCCTCAGGGTCCAGCTCCAATGCCTCCTTTTCTGGGACACGTCTCCAGGTCCCATCATTCAAGATAAATCTCAACTTTTTACCTTTTCTTTGTTGCCTTTCTCAACTTCTGTCTCCCATTATGTGAGCATCCCCTTGGACCCCCTACCAAACTCTGCCACCACCCCCACCCCGCCAGCAGGCCCCATCTGATGTCCCTGCCTGCCCCACTGCATCTAGAACAGTATCCCGCCACAGCGATCAGTTGCTGAAGTTGGTGCAAGTGACCTTGACCCATCCAGACCAAGATCCACCTCCACCAGGCAGCCTTCCTGGACTACTTCGAGCTGCACCCCAACTCTTCTCTCGCTCTCTCTGGCCTTTAAGTGCTGTGAGAGTTAATTCTAAGAACGCTGGTGCTTGCTTGTTCTTGGACAGAGGAGAAACCAGTCGGATGAAAGAGGCTGCCTGCAAAGCCCTAGGGGAGAGGGCAACGCACAGCTGGGAGCATCATCCCTCAGGTGCTGCCCCCTCGTGGCCCGATCCCAGAACTCCAACCAGGCCACCAGATCTAAAGCGCGATTATTTACTTACTCTCTGATTTTAATGCTAGCTGGCCGGCTCAATGCCGCTCCGGAAAATCGTTACAGTTTATTAAAAATGTTTAAAAGTCCCGGCTCTGTTTCACCCCAGAGCTCACTCCTTAGAGTTGCCTTTGCATGATGCGGCTCGATCGAAAACCAACATCTGTATTTTGCAGCAACTGCTCCTGTGACTTCAGGTTCGTGGCTCATTTTTGACAGTTCCGTTTGTTTGCAGCAGATACAACAATGAGTGAGGCAGGCATATTCCCTGTGTCCGCGAGCACACTTAGTGGGGGAGAAAGACCCAGAATCCGTGACCACTGGCTGGCACAGAAGCTCGCCATAGCCTCAAGTCCTGGGGTCCCGTGCTCTGTGCTCTGTGCTCTCCCTTCAGATGCAAGAATGCTGAGTGTGACCAGATTTCCCCGGGAGGAGAGGCCAGGGCTGAGTTGTTCAGAGGCTGAATCCCAGAAACCAACCCTCTGCATCCTAATTCTGCCTCCTGCGGCTTGTTAGACGTAGGGCAAGTTATTCCCAAAAGCCCAAGTTTCCCCATTTGCACAATGAAAATAATAATACTGCCCACCCCATAGGGCTCTTGAGACAGAAAATAGAATCGTACTTTACCGGCCAGGTGTAGGCATACAGTAAGCAATTAATAAGCATGGCTCCTATTTTACTCATGCGCGTCCACGGTGATTAGCGTAGGAGCTGGGTCGGAATCCTTCCTCACTGGCTGATCCGCAGTGACGTGCAGGCAGGCTCCGTTCTGCAACGGGAGGTCTACACCAGCCGCCTCCGTTTGCCCCAGACGGTAGCAGGTCCAGTGTTGAGGACAGTGCCGTGTCGGGGACACTCCCAGGTCCCTGCCCGGCAGCCATCCCCTTTCTTCTTTGTAAAGATCCGGATCCCAGGCTGGATACGGGCATCCGTGGTGGGCCGTGGGACATGAAACACCCAAGCCAATTCAGAAATCTGGCTTCCCGATTTTTCAGCTTCCCTTGCAGGTAGGAGTGGTCTCGGGATGTGGTTCCAGGTAAGACTCTGATGGTGGGCTTTCTGCGGAAACTTTCCTTGTTTTGTTACATGAGTCATGCGGCAAACACAACCCTTCCTGTTTTCTTCTTGCCTTGAACTCAGATACGACACCTGGAGCCATGGCCACCATCTTTGTGACCATGAGGTAAAAGCCCGAGAAGGATAAGGCAAAACACCACAAACGGTGACACAGAGAGATGGAAAAGACTGGATCCCTGAGGACACAGTTGAGAGTTCAGCCCAGAACCAACCACTTCCCTACCCATGGTCTTGCTTATAAGGAACCCCGGGGGGGGGTGGATCTTCCATTACCTACAGCTGCATGTATTCTTTATGGATCTGCTTTGCATGAACCTCAAGGCACAGGTCTCTCAGAGGCTTTTCTGAGAATGGCTTGTCCTCCCCCCTGGGGCCGGTCCCAAGTTAGATTGCAAGGTTGGGCTCCTCTGTTTGCCCAGGAGGTGGATTGACTACTAACAGCTTTTTTTTTTTCAATCAAGAGGGACTCCACCAGCCTAGGCATTCCTCTACCTTCCCATGCCCTGCATTGGACCAGCCTGAAGGAAGACATCAGAGCAATTCAAGTCTGTCTTCACCAAGATTCATGATTGAAAACGCACAGCGGACTCAGTGACCCCAGCAAAGAATTCTGGGAAACTGTGGATGCCTGAATTCCTGTCCACCCCTTCAGATGGGCTCACCATCTTCCGCTCAGGGTTCGTGTTTATTGTTATTATTAAAACTTCATGGTGGTTGGCCAACCACATGAGCTGCAAGTTCCTAGAGCCAGGAGTGGGGGGTGGGAGTGACACATTGAAATGGTTATACTGTTGTCAAGATTCAGTGTGGAAAGGGTTGGTGTGCCCCAGGGAGCTGCCGGATCCCTCCCACCCCCCGAGTCTGCACACATGCAGAGTGCACTCCCAGCCTACACTCACACTTACCCTGGTCCCCCTTCCTTTACTCGGCTGTCGTTGGCTGGAGGTACAGAACTCCGGAGCCCATGCCCCAGTCCCAAAGCTGCCCCTCCCCAGTCCTCTGTCACAGTGACTGGTACCGGCACTCACCACCCAGGAGTCCCTCCACAGCCCCTTTCCCTCGTCCTCAGCACCGAATTCCATGTCAGTCCTGCCCCGTCCACCCCGAAAGCATCCATCCAGACTTCCCACTTCCCTGCTCCTCTACCAGTCCTGCCCTGGCCCAGCTCACCAGCCATGCTCGTCTGGAAGAAGGCTGAACAGTCCCCAGACCCGAGCTTGTCACTCCCTGGCCGGAGCCCTCCAGTGGCCTCCACTGCACAGAAAAGGCAAGTGCCTGTCTGGGTTTGCTCTTTCCCGAGACCCATGAGCCCAGGTAACCTGGCTCCTTCGTCCCATCATCTTTGCCAAGAGCAAGGCTCTGCTGGCCAACTTTCTCCTCTCGGGACACGCCAGGCTCACTCCTGCCTCCGAACGTGCTGTTCCTCCTGCCTGAACCTCCTTTTCGGGACTGGCTGCTCCTCCTCCTGCAGGTCCCAGCCCAGAGCTGCCTCCAGAGCCACCTTCTCCGCCCGCTCTGGCTCGGTGCCCCCCCCACCGCCCAGTAGTCACTGTCTTATTTCATCATGGCCACCTGTGCCAACTGCAGGTGTCTCGTGTATTTATCTCATTTTGTAGCTTCGCACCCACTCTGTACCCTCAACTAGAATGTAGGGTCTTTGAGGACAGAGACTCTTCACTCCTGTTTTCTTGGTGCCTAGGGCATTGCCTGGAACGCAGAAAGTGCTCAACAAATCCTTGACCCTCCTGTGACTCTTCAAACTGGAAGGAACCCCCAAAATCCTCTGGTATAGGATGGCAAACTAAAGCAAGCTTTAGTTAAAAAAAAAAAAGAAGTAAATATGCCTATTAAATTTGAATTTCAAATAAACGATGAATACTTTGTTTAGTCTAAGTATGTCCTACATAATATTGAGACATATTGATGCTACAACACTGTTGTTTATCTGAGACGCAAACATCGACTGGGCATCCTCTATTTTTTCTGGCAAAACCCTAATCTCACAGAACCATCCTTTTATGCGAAGGCATTAGTTTCCAAACCTGGTTGGGAGGCTTCTTAGAAATATCGACTGCTAGGCTGCACCGAGACAGATCAATCAACCTCTGGGTTTGAGCCCAGCTGTTCCGTGATTCTGAGCGTTGGCCAAGTGTGAGGAGTGTTGGTGTCGAATGTCTCAGTGCATGTGCAGCAGGTGCTCACCCGGCTTCGAAGGGTGGGCAAGTCACTGTCGGCAGTGGGGAGCCCTGGCTATTGGGAAAAACCCCCCTTGCCCTCTCTTTTCTGGACAGAGGGAAGGCAGCCCCAGCTCCGGACTTCCGGACAGCCCCAGGCCTGTCCCAACGGTGTTCTAAGAGTTCGGTCCTCACTCCCAGCAGCGGGTAGAATGGTGGCTTCCAAAAGCTACATCCAAGCCATGACCCCTGGAGCCTTATTTGGAAATAGGGTCCTTAGAGATGTAATCGGGCTAAGGATCTTGAGATGAAATCATCCTGGACTTAAGGTGGTCCCTAAGCCGGTGACCTGCACCTCGTGAGAAAAGGGGGATCCGAGCTACAAGGACAAAGAGAGGAAGGCCGTGCGAGGACAGGGACAGAAGGTGGCCGGCAGCCACCCGCAGCCAGGAGAGAGGCATCTTACGAGTCCTTCCTCGGAGCTTCCAGAAGGAAACAACCTTGCCAACATCGGATCTCAGGAACTTCTGGCCTCCAGAAATATAAGAGAAAACTCTTCTGTTGCTGAAGCCACCGGCTTCTGGGACTTTGTTCGGGCAGGTCCAAGCATAAGGTCCTCAACCGTATTAGGAGACGAACAAGAGTACCAACTGCATCCTTCTTAGAAACCCTCCCAAATTGCCTGGCACTTCCCTAAGGATGCAGTAAGAGCTTAATAAAGACCCAGAGGTGAGTTGCGTCCAGTTTATGGCCGTTTTCCATGACTCTCTAAGATCTCAGGCTTGGAGAAAGGAAAGGCAAAGTAGTCTTTCAGTAGCTTGACCCACAACAGGCGCTGCCGGAAATTGTTATTTGCACAAGGTCCTGGAATGCGTATCCCGCTGCAAAATGCGCCCACATGGTCGTTCAACACCAGGGGCTCTCAAACTTGACCGTGCATCGCTTGGGCTCGATAACACATGGTTTGTCTTACCAGACTCGGCCCCCTGAAGCGTCTCATGGAGCAGGTGAGGGATAAGCCTGGCACGTGCATGTCTAACACACTCCCGGGGAGGCTGACGCAGCGGGCCCGAGGAGCACGCTTTGAGCAGTGGGTGTAGGGATTTCTACACGTGCTGGTGGACAGGAAGACCGTGAGACGCTGCTTCCTCAGCGAGGCAGCATTCGCTCCGCGAACGCTTGTTGGTCACCTGCTCTGTACTAGGAACCGTGCTCAGCCCTGGGAATGTGCGAATGAGCGTGAGGTCCCCATACGTCTCCCCAGCCTCCACGGCCTCAGCCTCAGTGGGCTCCCTGCATCCATTCCTCCTCCTTTCAAAGTGCTCTTGGAGCTGTAACCAAGGTGATCTCCGGAAACCCCAAATCCCACCGTGTCGCCTGCCCTGTGGCCCTCGGCCGAAAGAAAAGACACTTAAACATCATCGCCGAGACCCAGCACTGACGTTCTCAACCCTGACTGCACATCGGCGTCACCCAAAGTGTGGGGCCAGCCCTGCCCGTCTATTTATCACTCCTGGGGCCTGGGCAGCCGTGTCTCTGGAGAACATTCCAGGTGGCTAACGTGCAGCCAGGGCTGAGAACCACTGCCCTGTATGACCTGACCCTGCCTCGTACGTTTACATCACATGGACCTGTCTTCCCATCATTCATTCGACAGGTGTTTACTGAGCACCTACTATACGCAGAATCCTGAGTGGTGAGCAGGAGTTTACGGTCCTGTGCAGAAGGGATACACTAGATAAGTAACAGGCAAATATATAATAAAATGCAAGACAAAGCTGAACACCAGGAAGAAAGCAGGAGAGGATTACTCCTCAGGCGAGGAATATTATTATTCAGGTGAGAGAGGAGAACATGGGGGCATCTGGGCAGAGCAGAGAGAACAGCATGTGCAAAGGCCCTGAGGTGTGAGCCAGCTCAGTGCTTCGCTAGTGGCAGGAACAGAGTGAGCGTGTCACCGGCCTTGCAGGAGAGGTCAAGAGTGTGGACACCCACAGTGGGGAGGCTCGGAAGGCTTTGGGCAGGGACATGACGCGAGCTGATTTTTCTTTTCGCAAACACTCTGGCTGCAGTACAGGCCAGGCCAGGGGGGACTGGAAGAGCAGCAGGGGACCCCGCTGGGGCCCTGGACCACAGTGGCCCCAAGGAGGTGGGGAGAAGTCCTAGCTGTGAGGCACGCCCTGCGGTGGCGTGGACAGGCTTGAGGGGGTGCGCTCCCCTCCTGTGCTTCCCCCAGTCCGCAGCACGCACCTCCCACCTGCAGACCTCCCTGTCCCTGTCACAGCGCCGAGCTTCGCTGCTGCCACTCCTCGAGGAAGCCCCCCACACACAGCCGCTCGGCACCCCACCTTGTGTCCCTGAGGTCCCTCCCCCTGCCTCCCCAGCCCACCCCCCAAATGGAGGAAAAGGAAGCCCAGGAACTCGGAAGCGGGGAAAGGCATTCTGGGAGGTGCCCTCGTCAGGACAGAGGCCAACCAGGTCAACACCAGACTGAGGTTGAACCCAAGGTTCACGTAGGTTCACTTGAGGCCCCCACTTTGCCTCTGAGCTTCACCTTCTCCCAGGAGACATGGCCCCGGCCGCCAGCCGCAAGAATTCCAGATTAAAAGTCGCTTTGACTTTCCACGGCAGCTGAGGCCGTGAAATGTCCCAGACGTAAGACACCGAGACTTGCAATTTGTGAGCAGGTTCGGGGGGGGCGGGGCAGGGAAAGGGGTTGTCCAAGGAGGGGGCTGAAGGGACAGACAGAGACCCTGGCGGATCCCTAACTCATCAGGCACCTGCAGCGTTTCCACCAGATGAGAGAGAACCCCGTTACCCCTCTCCATCAGGACACCAGACACCCTCCTCCTCTAGAGCAGCGCCCCACAGCTGAGTGGCCTCTTCCCATTCCCTCCTCCCCCTCCTCAAAGAGTCACAGAGAGACCTCCCCACCATGGGGCAAGCTGTCGTGGGCTGGGTGCCCATCACAGCTGGTGAGACCTGTGGGTAACTAGTAGTCACTGGAGAGTTCCATCCAGTCCAGGAAGGGAGAGCCGTGCTCCTCACCCAGTCTGGTAGCTGTCCTTCGGGTGGGATGACAGGCCCCCCCAGGCTATGTGGGGGCTCCAGAAGGCAGGGAGCTTCTTTCTGGAAGGAAGTCCATGAGGCCCACGGAGAAGGAGAGAAGGTACCATCTGAGCAAGTAGGCAAGGCCACTTGGGACAGGGTCCTGCCCCTTCCCGCCCCCAGAACCTGCCTGCAGGGGCGCAGCCCGGCCAGCTCACACTGGGGACTGGGCCTCCTCAGGCAGCCTCCAAACAGCCCCCAGGCCTGTGATGAGCCCTCTACCTTCATCCCCTGCAGAGGCCCCACACCCCGGTTTTGGCCACAGGCTGTCCTGAGGGCCACCCAACCCTGTCATCCTCGTTACGGCTCTGATCCTCCCACAGCTTCCAACCCCCAGGACAAGGAGGGTCCCTCAGAGGACAGAGGTCCAGGGCAGGCGTGAAAGGGCCCTTTCTCCCGCCCTGAAGGGCTCTGTTGTCCTCTGCTGCTCACAGGACTTCTTTGTGTGTCCAGAAGGCAGGCGGGAATCATAAAAGGAGCTATGAACTGATGTCCGTCCATTTGCTATAAATCAAAGACCGTCTCCTAAGTTCCGGACGGTCCCCCAGACTACCTTGTCCTCCACGTAGCCAGGTCTTTATAGGACTCTGTGGGATGACAGCAGAAGGAGGCTGAGGCCGGAGGTCAGTGGGGCCAGAGCACCGGGAACCCCGGGTGACCAGCTCTTAGCACTGAAGGTCCCTCCCCTGACACCCAGAACCTTCTCCATCCCTGGAAACCCGAGACCTTCAGCTCCCCCGCACGGTCGCATCCACTTCCAGAGTGCTTTGGCCTCAGTTTCTGGCCAGTAAGTGGGATGGAGAGCGAGTGTGGGGTCGAGTTTACGCTCATGCTCTCACACGCCGCAGCTGGGCCGAGACCCAGGGCACGCGGCCTGGCTTTCAGTCTTGCTTCCTCACCTGCAAATGAGCATAATGATTCCCACCTCAGGGGGTTGCTTCTGGAATCGACGGATTTGATCTTTGTGAAGTGCTGACGATGGTGACTGGCACGTGGCAAGTGACTCATTGGCTGTCATACAATTAATTATTGACTAAATATTCACCTAAGGGGTCCGGAGCCCTCACCTTGCCCGTCATGAGCATAAAGGGCATTTAAAGCCATTTCAGTGGAGTTCCAAAGAACATCCGCTAATACACTACGAACAAGAGACACACCTAAAATCAAATTACACCATCCCCCAGACAAAATATAAAGAGGTATGCAGACAAGATATACGGAGAGGCACACACACAGATGTATTGTGTATGTGTGTGCGTGTGTGCGTGTGTGCATATAGCAAACCCAAAGAAACAACCACAAAAAGGATTATTGGAACCGTTAAGCAATGGAACTCAAGGCATAAAGTATGACAAAGAGTTTATTTTGTGTGTATATATATATATATATAAGCCAACATCCACAACGATGAGATAATAGGAACCTTCATGCGTTAAACAACATAGTGCTAAAATCTAGGAAGGAAACGGATTCAAGATGTCATTAAGCTTAGATATTTCTTCCTGCAAAAAACACCTTCCAGGATTGCCTCACGGCTTCTACGGGACACACTACCCGCCTTATGACAAAATTTATGGTCAGTATTTGCAATTACCCGTTTAACTGCCCCTCCTCCTCTCCCGCTAGTATTTAAGTCAGGGCAGTGGCGGGGGTGGGGTGGGGGTGGGGGAGCTCAGACAATATCTGTCTTGCTCATTTTTCATGTCTTCAGTGCCCAGCGTAATGCTCACCAGCTAGTGAGCATCCAATAAATATTTGTGAAACACATGACAAATAGATACATATTCAATTCTGTATCCCTAAGACAGAGAACACAATATTTTCCAAATGTTTGTGGATACTTATAAAGATCCATCATACACACACGAGGCCAAAGGAAAAACATTAATAAATATTAAAATGTAGAAACTCTACAGATGACATTCTCTGACCTTATAGCAAAAGGCAAACCAAAATTTAAAAAACAAATAAAAAATTCCAACCTGCCAGAAACTAAAAATCACTTGGTGAAATTGCTTCAGCCAAAGGAGAAATCAGCACTGAAAGTAGAAGGGTTTTTTTTTTTATAAAATATGATAGAAACAACAGTCCACATAAAAATGTATGGGATGTAGCCAAGTCTCCACTCTGAGAAAAACCATGAGAGATTGAAATGTTTTCATATTTGAACAAGAAATAACTAAATTAAATGAAGAGAGCAGTCAAAGCAGAGAGCTAAAAAAAGAACAGTGAACCCCAGGAGAGCAAGAGGGAATTAATAAAGATAAAATAAAAATTAAGAAATGAGAAAACAGCAAAACATAGAGCATATCCAAGAACATGCTGTTTGAAAGGCACAGGAAGTAAACATGCGTATTGAAATTCAACATATAAACGTATAGATACGGTCTCTTCACAACAGCTTTTTTTTTTAATTATAAAATATCTAGGAGTAAACTAAGAAATAACTGCAAAGTCTATAGGAAAAGCCCTACAACATCTTATTAAAGAACATTCTAGAAGACCTCAAGACGCGGAGGAACAAACCATGCATCTGGATGAGGAGACTCAGTATTTGTAAACATACCAGTGTTTCCTGAATTAAGTGAATTTCATGTAATTCCAATCACAAGGGGGTTTAGGAGTCAGAGAGGCGGGTTTTGAAAAGTGGGTATTCCATTTTCCTAGGAAAACAAAGGCACGAACAAAACAAAGACAGCTTTGAAAAACAAAATGAAGGACGTTGTTCGAAATAATTGGGGGGGGGGTGGTTTCTCCATGGCTGTGGCACCGATGGGGGACGAGTGGACACTGTCCTGGGCACCCTGCACTCTGTCCCTCCCACATCCTCCCAGCCTGCCCGGCCAGCCCAGCACCATTTTGTGGTCCCCCCACAAAAGTACTCCGACCACCCACAATCCTTCACCAGATGAGGCCGGCATCCTTTCCCTGACCCATCCCTCTTGAAATTATGCCAAAGATTCAAAATTCGGTGCAGATGTCTAAGTTTTAATTCACGGTGTGATTTGCTGTTGTTATGGGGTCAAAGAGAAGGAAGAAAACCGTGAACGTTGGGACAGATGCAAAGTAAGAGAAGAGAGTGTGACCCTTGCAAAAATCAACGGGCTTTTGGGGCACGTGGATCACTGCTGGTGCCACCCTGTCCGTGGGCACTGGGCCCAGGGCCCCGGCAGGCCCCCAGTCAGGACCCTGGGAGAACACCAGCCAGTCCGGCGTGCTGTCGCTGCTGAGCTGAAGCCCACGGTGCCAGGGCAAGAAGCGAAGACACTGAAGATGCCCCGATGGCTACACGGGCTGCAAATGGAGACCCAGCGGGTGGGGCAGCGTCGTTTCTGCAGGGATGGAAGAAGCGTCAGGATGCAACCATCGAACAACCAGAAAGTACTGCAAATGTGACACGCCAGGGAGGTTTCTGGATCCGTACACACATCAGCAGGTCTGAAATATGAACTCCAAGATGCTTGGAGACAAGAGCATCTTCCAGAAAAGAGCTACTTCCCCACCAGTCCCCACAGAAATCCACGTTCTAAGCTCTCATGGGCCGGGACTTGGTCCCATGCTCACCCTGAGCCAATCGCAGTGGGCAGGGGCGGCTGGGGGACTGAGACCGGGGTCTCACGCCAACCCTGGGGGTGGGTGGTGCCACTTCCCAGAGGACCACGAGGACTCCCAGGAGAATCCAGGTGTGTTTGGGGGCAGGCAAACAAGACAGGTGTGACCTCCAGCCTTGGGACAGGTCATCTCTCACTGGGATCCATTTCGAAGAAAAAATTCAGAGCCATTGGGGTAATGCCGTTCCAATGACCCACCCGCCACCCCAGTGGTGCCTCCATGCTGGCAGCCCCTTGCCCCGCAGCCCTCACCCCGCGGAAAGCCCACAGGCATCGTGACAAGAGCCCATTTGCCACCTTCTTCCCCCAAGGCCAGGAAGCGGCAGGTGCCCTTCCTGCCCGCCCGAGACAGCAGGAAAGTTCTCAGACACGTGCAGCTGGGCTAGGGCAGCCCGAGGGCAGCCCCTGCACCCGCCCAGACAACGAAGATGATTTTTCAGACCATTTGGGGGCTGCTTCTGGGCACAAGACTGAACAGCGTTCCTCTGAAGCCCCGCCGCCAGCTCCTAGCGGTGGGTACATGGCGAGGACAGAACGAGCTGTCACCCCAGAAGGTGGCAGGGGACGCCTCAACCTGCAGCCAAAACTGCGAGGTGCTCCATCTGAATCTGCTTCATTCATGAGTTTTCATCAACTGATATTCAGACGAGCAGGATTCCAGTGGCACAGAGGAAATGCTCAAGGGAGACGAGGATGCACGCCTCGTCATTTGGAACCGAACCTGCCCCGCAGTCAGCAAATAACCGGAGGCAGGGGTGGATCTGGGCGCCAGGCGGGGCACACGAACCTCTCGGAGCACCTCCTTACTGGGGTCAAGTCTCTCCCTGACTGCCCATAACCCCGGCAAGGAAATGGACCGTGTCTTGTTCCGCTTTGGAATTACTCCAGTGCCCAAGGTGATGGGGTGGGGGGGTCGGCAATAGGCGCTGGACAAATGTTTGCGGCCTGAAGGAAAAGAGGAAGTGAAGGGAGGGAGGAGGGAGGAGAGAATCGGGAGTGGAGAGGGTAGGGATGGAAGGAGGGAGAGAAGGAAGGAGAGGGAGAAAGGAGGGAGGAGGAGGGAAGGAGGGAGAGGAGAGAAAGGAGGGAGGAGGGGAGGGAAGGAGGGAGGGAAGGAAGGAAAAGTGGAAACGAGGGAGAAGGAGGGAAGGAAGTGAGGAGGAAGGAGGGAAGGGAGGAGGAAAGGGAGGAAGCACGGAGGGAGGAAGGGAGGAGGGAAGGAAGGGGGAAAGAAAGGGGGAGTATTCATTTCAGGAAACTCGTCCACCTTCATTCCTTCCTTTACAAAGTCCAGAGGCCGCTGCCTCCACACTGGTGAGGAACAGGCTGGACTTTGGCCACACGGCCGGTTCCAGCCCTGCCGGCGCCCAGTAGTCCTTTCAAGTTGATCTTTCTCTTCGGGTCTCCGTGTCTCCCTCCCACCCAGCAGACACGGTACCGTCGTCCCTCGGATAAATTCATAACAAGTAGCATTGATACTGCATCTTATATTTTAAAAGCACTTTTATTTTCTCTCCTTTGCTTAGACCTACAAGCCAGGGGCTATCGTCCTCTTTCCCTTGCAGACGAGGAGACCCAACTCTCAGCCCATTTCTCTAGGGCCTGGGTAACTGTGTACGAGGCCCGGACGCTGAGGCTGACGGATGCCCAGTCCTTGAGGAGCACACACACCTCTTACCCCCACCAGTTCATTGTAAAAATAATAATAATAAAGCTGAAATTAACCTCCCACACCAACGCCACATTGTAGCGCAAATGCAGCCGGATTACTTTTCTAACCCAAACTGGAATCCTGCTGCAAAATACTCTTCTCTAACTTGCTCATTTTCCACTGTGGTTGGTGGTTGCATGGTGTTTCCCTGTGACGCTATTTAGACATCTAGCCAACCAGCCCCCCAGTGTTTCTTCTTTCCAGCCCTCCAATCCGGGGTGCTGGGGCCAGTCCTCAGCCCTCCAGAACGTGCCAGGCGGCCCTCCCCTACAGGGGGTCTTTGACTCCTCGATCCTTTGCAACTAGATTGAAAAATCATAATTAGCATGGCCATCTGCCTGATGCATTCACTTCTTGTCACATCCCCCAAGGCCCAGGAGGAATGAGGAGCAGGACCAGCGACGGTTCTCCAGCCTGTGTCCTCCCCACCCCCGAGATACTTCCTCAGCCCACAGCCGCCGCTCTTGTGCCCAAGCTTTCCCTGGTGGGCAGCGGTGTGCTGGTAAGTGGTCAACGACAGGATATCTGGGGGGAGGGGAGCCCTGACTGGTCACTTGGCTGAGCTCAAGTGACCAGTGCGATGTCACCAGGGGGCAGAACTGGGGAGAGCTGAGCCCATGGGCACCCGCGGGCGGGTGGGAAGTGGAGGCCCCATCCGTTGGCATGACTCAGCCACGTGCGCCACATTGGCTCCCAGGATTCCCCAGTACCCCCGGTGACAGGTGGCTGGACTCCTGCCTTCCTCCCCTTTCCTGCCTACGGACACGCCTGCGCAGTTTCCCGGGCTCACGTCCCTCACGAACTATGACTGAGAGCCTGCCCCGTACAAACCTCACAGCAACGGACAATGTCGAGCCTGAAATCGCCAGAGGAAGGCAGGAGTTCAAGGCAGGGGTGGGAATCATTTCACACAAAAGTTCCATCGAGAAAAGCTCATCTCAATGAGCAGGAAGGACGTGCCCCCGGGACGTGGGGTGGGCTACAGGCTGAGCAAAGAAAGGACGCACCCCTGCGGAAGCAGAGGGGAGGGGCACCTAGAACTCAGGGAGGAAAAAGGTATTTCTCAGCACCGTCCTCACCCCGCATCTGCCCCAGTTCCCTCTGTCTCCTCCTGCCTGGCCCAGGGCAGTGCCTACGTGGGTCGGCCTCACTCCCCAGGCCAACCCGAGCCAGGGTGTCCCCTGCTGAAACATATGACCATGCGGACCATGCTTACAGCCCTTCAAAGAGCTCAGCATGGCCTCTGGAACCTCCTATGATCTGGCCCTGCCTCTCTCTCCAAATGAGACCCTAGGCCGACCTCGTTGCTCCCAGCCCCCATTGCCTGGCCACGCCCATCGCCTGGCATTCCTCTCTGTTCCTCTTGCCCAAATCCTGCTTGTTTTTTTAAACACGGCAAGAAGGGTGTCCTCCTCCAGGAAGCCCTCCCTAACTTCCCCTAGCCTGCACTAGCCAACAGTCCCATTCCTTGGTTCCCAGGAGTCCCTGGGTACAGTCTATTGCCTCACTCAACCCACTGTATGGTAATTATGTGTTCATGCCTCAGTTTCCTCTAGGAGACTATGACCTCCCTGAGGGCAGACTCTGTTTTGACCATCTCTGCATCTCCATAGATGGAAATGGTGGGTGCTTGGTAAGAATTTAATGTCCATTCATTCATTCATTCGTTCGTTCTTTGCTTCTGGCTGCAGCGGTATCTCCATTCCCGCCTCTACTGGTGGCCGAGTGACAGTTACCGAAATCAATGAGTGTCGGTTCTGCTAAATCACATACTGGTGCCTCTGGGTCTTAAGGAGGGGGGCCCCTAACCTCGCGGAGTCTACCAGGAGACAGGAAGTACATGTAGAAGGGTTAGGCCAAGGCACCTCAAATATAACCTGCACGCAAACCCCCGGGATTCACGAGAAAGGGCTTCTCATTCAGCCGGCCTGGAGCGGGCCCGGGATTCTGCAATCCCCCCCCCACCGCGCCCCCCGGCTCCGCGGCGATGCTGCCCTGCTGGTCTGCACCCCACTCTGCACAGCCAAGTCCACCTAAACTACAGTGTGTTACAGGCCGTAGCCAAAGGTGGGGTTCATGGGGCGCCCCCTACACCCCCACCCCAAACTGGGTATTTTCTTTTAATTTTCACTTTCGTGTCCTAAGTGTATTTGAAAGTAAATTTTGGAAGGTGCCTGGTTGAACATCTGACTCTAGGTTTCAGCTCAGGTCATGGTCCCAAGGTCGTGGGATCGAGCCCCATGTTTGGGCTCCACACTGAGCGTGGAGCCTGCTTGGGATTCTCTCTCTCTCTCTCTCTCTCTCTCTCTCTCTCTCTCTGTCCCTGTGCCCCTCTCCCCTGCTCGCACTCTCTCTCTCTCTCAAATAAATAAATAAATAGATAAATAAATAAATAGATAGATAAATAAATAGATAAATAAATAAACTTTAACTCTCTTAAAGGAAAAAACAAGCATCACTTTCCACAAATAAAAACTATGCATAAACATTAATATAGTGGAATTTTCTAAATGTGATTCCCCTCTGACTACATGTCCCCTACCTCCAGGTTCTGAGCCTGCACCCCACTCTCTATTTCCTGAAAGGCAGAGGAGCCTGTGTGACACAGGTAGGAAGAACAGATTCGCACCAAACTGAGGCCTTCCCCTTGAAGGGGTGGCTTTTCCATTTGTGGTTCCCTGCAGCAACAAGTGTACCCTTCAGGAGACCTTGGATTTGACACGTCCAAAGGCCACGCTATGCTCCAAGCTCCCGAGGCCCTCGGCAGGTTTCAGACCAAAGTGGGAGAGAGCAGGGTAGTTTGACCGAGGATGGGAGGGAGGCAAGTCTAGATGCTATTGGGCTCCGGGATCCCCATGTATGGTCATTGCCTAGCAAAATGCCTTCGGTAGTTCAATCCTTGGACAAGTTCATCCCACTCCCAACCCCATTGTAACTGCTTTAGATAAACCCTTCCCTCGGGCGGCAAGGAAAGTAACAAACGTGGAAATAAATGGTGTTCCGCGGACAGCAGAGAGCTAGCTGTGACTCTGTCCGGGGAGCCCCCAGCATTGGGTAAATCACCGTGACGATTACCTGGTGGTCGTAGTGACATCGGAAGAATCGTACTCGATGCTGCGAGGCGGGAGCTGGGGCAAGGTGAATGGACTACTCAGAGTCACAGAGAGAGAAGCCAGGGCCAACCCACTGCCTCGGAGCCACCATGAAGAATGGAACGAGCTCGGGCACCCGCCCTCGAGGGGCTCGGCCAGCTGCACCCTGCCCAGTGCTCCCCCACCCCCACCTAGCCTGCGAGAAATACAAATTAAATGGTCCCTCCCATCCTGGAAACCTTTCAGTGATGTGCAGGACATCTGTTTTTGCTTGCCCCGTGCCCATCTTCCTCCTGGTGAAAGATCCCTAGTCTTGTTGGGCTGAGGTGGGGGCTCACCTGCCCTGTCCGTGATGGGTAATTTTATACGTCAACTCGACTGGGCCACGGAGTGAGCAGGCATTTGGTCAAACATTATTCTGGGTGTGTCCGTGAGGACATTTCTGGATGAGACTAATGTTGGAATCAGAGACAAAGGAAATGGATTGCCCTCCCCGGTGTGGGTGGGTCTCATCCTATCCATTCAGAGCTCAAATAGAATAAAAAGGCAGAAGAGGGTGAGTTGGCTCTCGGCCTGGCTGTGTGAGTGGGGGCTTGGATCTTCCCCGCCTCAGGGTCCCCGGTTCTTGGACCTTCAGATGCAGGCTGGAATCCGGGTTCCCTGGGTCTCCAGCGTGCAAAGGGCAGATCGTGGGACTTCTCAGCCTCCGTAATAGCATGAGTCAATTCCTTATTATATTCCTTATCACATAATAATTCCTTATCGGTTTTCTCAGGAGAACCTCATGCAGTCTTCTAGGGAGACACCTGCCGGGGACACCATTGTAACCCTAGGTCTCCCTCTTTGGCGCCAGATACATGATACACACCCTTAAATGTTGGATGGGTAAATAAATATCTCCAGAGAGCCACCTTGACCCTCTGAGTGAGACCCCCATCATTACATACCACACCACCCACATTCTGTAAGTTAATGCATCACTGTCATTGTCCCCCAATTTACTGTCATTGTCCCCTAAATTTTTAAGGGTCAGTGGGAGTCAGAAACAGTTACAGCAAATGTCTGCACTATCAGAAGGGCTGAGTCAATATCCTCTAATGATAAACTAGGACAGCATTTTCTCCAAGTCTCTCCAATATTTTCCCCCCCCCCGTCCGTCTCTTTTTCCTTTCGCTCTTGATTCGGAGAGAAACACAGACTCACCAGGAGGCTGAGAACACGATTCAAACTGGATTCAGGTACTGATCTCAAAGCATCAAACCCTTCAGCCTCCTTTTTGGCTCCTGACTCTGTAGACAAGCCCAGAGGGCAGCGGAGGCCCCGTTGCCAAGAAAAATGACAGGTGAGAGACTCTGCTTTGAGCCCCAGAATCCAAAGCCTCCCCCCCAGGGTGGGCTCCCTGCCTTGGTATCACAACACTGGCAGGGCAGGCCGTGGGCTTGAGCGAGTCCAAATCACTAGGGAAACGGGTTTCCACCCACCCAGCTGCCTTTTCCCCTGACCTCTACCTCCCCGTGAAGGTAAAATAGATCCTAAAAACTGAGATGCGGGGGAGGGGTGAAGTTTACAACTGCCCTCAAAAGATTAGTGCTTCATGAGAAGAAATCCGGACAGATTTCTTCCTCCAAGTTGACTGGATCCAAGTCCAGAAGCAAACACCACCTATGGCCAATGGAACGGCCTCAGCAGGAGGCCAGGATGTCACAGTCAGTGAGCTGAACAGGAGTAAGAGAGTGGTGACACCACAGGACGCCAAGCCCCCCAGTCCCCATCCGGGGGTCCCTCCAGACGATCGCGGTCCCGTGGAATAGAGCCCAGCACCGCGCAGCTCTCGAACTTTCAGTACAAGTTAGATCTCTGTATTGAAATTCAGATCTCCCGATGATGACACCTAGTCACATTTTTTAAAAAATCTGGCAGGCGCTGGGCGCAGTGAGCCTCAGACTAGGTTCTGCCCGCAGGCCAGATGTAAGCAGAGTCAGTGCGACTCAGGCGACGGCCATTTGTCAGCAGGTGGCGCATATGGCCGCTCGTCGGCTTCTCTCTGTTTCTCAGTAATTCCAGGGTGACAAAGCAGAATTCTCTCTGTTATTGAAAAACGTATTTGAGGGGCACCCAGGGGGCTCAGTCAGTTGAGCCTCCGGCTTCAGCTCAGGTCACGATCTCACGGTTCGTGAGTTCAGGTCCCAAGCTGGGCTCTATGCTGACAGCTCGGAGCCTGGAGCCTGCTTCCAATTCTGTGTCTCCCTCTCTCTCTGACCCTCCCCCGCTAGCACTCTGCTAGCTCGCTGTCTCTCAAAAATAAATAAACATTAAAAAAATAAATTTAAAAAATCAGTTACAGTATTATACATCAGCAATGAACAATCTGAAAATGAAATTAAGAAAACAGTTCCATTTACAATAACCTCAAAAAGAATAAAATGCTTAGGAATAAATCTAACATAAGAGGTAAAAAAAATGTACATTGAAAACTAAAAAAAACCACATTGTTGAAAGAAATTAAAAACTCGGACACCTGGGTGGCTCAGTTGGTTAAGCATCTGACTTTGGCTCAGGTCATGATCTCACAGTTCATGAGTTTGAGCCCTGAATCGTCCTCTCTGCTGTCATAACACACCTTGCCTCGGATCCTCTGTCCCCCTCTCTCTCTGCTCCTCCCCCAGTCACACTCTCTCCTCTCCCCCCCAAAAAAAGAAACAAACAAACAAAACAAATGAACATATTGGGGGGGGGGGGAGAGAAACAAGTCATGAGAGACTTTAAAAGATAAAGAACAGGGGCACCTGGGTGGCTAAGTCAGTTAAGACTCCGACCTCAGCTCAGGTCATGATCTCATTGCTCATGGGTTCGAGCCCCGCGTCGGGCTCTGTGCTGACAGCTCGGAGCCTGGAGCCTGCTTCGGATTCTGTGTCTCCCTCTCTCTGCCCCTCCCCTGCTTGTGCTCTCTCTCTCTCAAAAACGAATAAACATTATTTAAAATTTTAAAAAAAATATTTTTTTACCATTTTTTATTTATTTTTGAGAGACAGACAGAACACGAATGCAGGAAGGGCAGAGAGAGAGGGAGACACAGAATCCGAAGACAGGCTCCAGGCTCCGAGCAGTCAGCACAGAGCCAGACACGGGGCTCGAACCCACGAACCGTGAGATCATGACCTGAGCCAAAGTCAGACGCCTAACCGAGCCACTCAGGTGCCCCTAAAATTTTTAAAAATAACATGAAGTTGCTATGCTGCTGGCTTTAAAGACGAAGAAGGAAAGGGCCATGAGCCGATGAAAGCAGGTAGTCTCTGGAAGCTGCAAAGGGCAAGGAAGCAGATTCCCCCCTGCGCAGACTCCCCAGGAGGAGTGCAGTCCAGCTAAAACCTTGATCTTGACCTCCAGAGCTAGAATAAATTTATGCTGTTTTAAGCCAAGGAGTTTGTCTTCATTTGTTAGAGCAGCAACAGGAAATTAATGTAACTTTCAACACTGGGTTGTTCATAAGCTCAGACCTAAAACTTCTAAATTCTTGTTAAATGTTAAATTCTTGTTACCTGTTCCCCCTAAACTATTTATACTAAAGATGTGTCAAAAAAGGGGGGGCACCCAAGTTTTGAATTCTGGCTAAATTCAAAATAAAAAGCATTTGGAGCACCTGGAGGGCTCAGTAGGTTAAGTGTCTGACTTCAGCTCAGGTCATGATCTCGCGGTTCACAAGTTCCAGCCCCGCGTCGGGCTCTGTGCCGACAGCTCAGAGCCTGGAGCCCGTTTTGGATTCTGTGTCTCCCTGTCTCTCTGCATCTCCCCTGCTCATTCTCTGCTCCTCACTCTCAAAATAAAACACTAAAAAAATTTTTAATAATAAATTTAATTAAAAATTTTTTTAATTTAATAATTAAAAGCACTTAATGGATCTCACAGCCATGTGAATTTGCTTCAAAAGCAAAGGCCCCATCCTCCTTCTCGCTGGCCCCTGCCCTCAGTTTATTTCTGGAGCCAAACAGGAGGAGAAGAGCAGTGGCCCTGCCTCGACGTCCCACCTGGGTCACGGGCCACCCGGGGCACGCTCCCGCAGGGGCAGGACATTTCAAAGGGGCTTCGAGACAAATGTGGGTAAAACAATGAAAGACCACAGGTGGCTTCCCCAGTTACTAAACCAAAGCTTTGGCCTGGTACCCACCCCCACCCCCCGCCACCGCCCCGTCCACCAACAGGTGCCCCGCAATCCCCCCACGTGACGTCACGCCTCGCAGGGAGGGCCGCAGCCAGGGATGCTGTGGCCCACGTCCGTGCTCCGGGCACAGCCACAAAGCCCTCAGACTGCAAACAGCAGACAGCTGCGCCCGGCAGGCTCACATGTGCCGGCTCCATCTGCGAAATCATTAACAGGGAGTCTTGGCAGGGTCTGCAGAAAAACACATTTGTTTTCTCCGTAAAGAGGAAGAGTAAACTTTCCTGTCGTCCTCATAAGTTTTTGCAATTATTCTACGGTGCAGAGTGCGTTGTACAGAGGCGGGAACGGGCTACAGGGGCCCGAGAACCAGGCTTTCAGTCCCTGGTATCGGACGTTAAGTACCCGCCCGCCAGCGCTGGTGGCTCAGCCATCATTTCAAGGCAATGAGACACATTATGCCAAAGCCCAGGACGGCGTTCAGAGGCTCAGCCCTTTGCCTCCCCTGTGAACATGGGCCTCGGGGTGACATCCAACAGGGTGGGCTCTGGGACAGCCGGGCAGAGAAGACAGTCTTGGGGACAGTGGGTCACACACAGTGCTGGAGTCACCAGGAAAAGCCCTTACACGCATCCTTTGAATGTAGACAGAGAATCCGTCCCAGACTGCAGGTTTCGCAGCCGATTTCCTCCCAGCCCACTCCCAGTGCTCCTCCAAAGTGGAACTCACTGGAGCCCGTCAGGCCGAATTCGCACTCTGTCACTTAGTGTGTGACTCAGCTTCAAGGCTCTGGTCTGTGAAATGGGCGTATGGATTATCGCTCCTCCTCAGGGCTGTGGAGGGAAGTGAGGGAGAGAATACACACAAAGGACTTAGCACAACGCCTCTCTCATAAATACCTTTTATCATCACCATTATCTCTGTGACGATTACATTCGATACCTTCGAAGCCTGTGTTACCCGTTCAAAGGCAGCCTCGGCCTTCGTTCTAAACGTGGCACCGTTGTCCGTGGACTAGAGCAAACCACAGCCTGTGGGCCAAACCCTGCTCGCCACCTGCACCCGTTTTAGCGCACCTGTTGGGCTAAATAACACATCTGTTAACGGACAAAGATCAAAAGAAGAATATTATTTTGTGATGTGTAGAAATTAAATGAAATTCAAATTTCAGTGTCTCCACAAATAGTTTTACTCAAACACGGCCACACCCACTTGTTTACGTAGAGTCCACGTTTTGTGGAAGAACGGCAGAGCTGAGACGCGTGATCTACAAATCAGAAAATATTTACTACGTATCCCTTATGGGGAGTCTGCTGACACTCGTCCAAGAGAAGAAAACCGTTATCTTGGAGAGTCTTGCTCAATTTTACATCCACTACCGTGGATGCGGGAAGGAACTAGAAAGAGAGACATTTTTAGTAGTTCATCTGCATTGCAACTAATGACAACATGAAAGGGGCTGGTGATATGGACTTGTGGGAAGGACCCTGGCATCAAAGCCACGTTTGAAACCCAGCTTTGTCACCAGCAGGCCATGGGACTTTGAACTGGTGACCCAAACCCAGTACGTTCTCTGCTGGAAATTGAGGTATGAGTCCCTTTGACACAGGATTGTCAGGACAAGGGAAGTAAGTGGCATCCCCTCTGCAAAGATCAGATGCTCTGCTGGTCAATGAAACTTGTTGGCGCCCTCCTCCCAAAGTTTGTCGTTGGGGTCTGTCAAAAAAGAAAACATACCAAAAGGGAAAAATGTGTTGTAGGACATGGAAAGTGCCATGGGCTTCCAGCCGCAGCTCCAACATGTAAGGAGCCTGGAAGTCATCCCTCTCACCCCTTAAAACAACAACAACAAATAAACAAAAAGAAGCCGACCAAACTGGAAAGTCAATGACTTCTCCCGGACCCACCAGAGAACTGAACTTTCAAGATAAATGTCACTCTGAATTCTGGAAAGATGGATGAATCCAGAGTCACCGGTGAACCATGCTTACCTGAAGCAGAGACTCTGGAGCCTAACCAGCAGGATCAGCTGAATAATTCTCATGTGCATTGTGAAAGGCTGAGTATAAACTAGTGAGAGTGAGGAACTCCTGGGGCTGCAGACTTGGGGAGGGGCCCACAATGTTATGAGCTTTAGCACCAGGAGCTGTACCAGGTTCTTACTGTGAAGATCCCAGAAAGGTCCCTTCCTGGCTCTGGCAGGGGAAGGAACGAGCAATTCCCATAAATACACTCTAGAGCCTTCTCCATGAGGAGAGCCTACTCTACAGGGAAAGGACTTTGCCAGAGCCTGATCCCAACAGGGGAAGGGCATCCCTCACCCTTCACCTGCCCATGGATGGGCATATGGGTGAGAAACACTTGTGAAGGTCACAGGCCAAACACACTGGCCCACGAAAAGAAAGATTTACCTGAAAATTATAGAACACCCCCAGCCCCTACTCCTCAGCACCACACCAACAGGGCGCCAGTGAGTATAACAGCAGTGATTAGCACCGGAAGCTCTAAGACAGAGGATCTCTGCGGGAGGAGCAGTTAGGGAAGTTCAGAGTCAAGAGGGAATGAGAAGACCAGGACGCCAGAGGAATGTGAAGTCTCTGGCACCTACATCTACAGCAAACATGAAACACAGTAAAGTCTGAGCCACATTAAAATAAATGCTCACGCTACAGGCCTATTTGCCTCAACATCCATTACTTGATAGAACATGTCTGGCTTGCAACACAAAATTACAAGACACACCAAAAGGGAAAAAAACAACAGATTGAAGAGATAAATCAAGCATCAGAACGAGACTCAGATGTATACAGATGTTGAAATCATCAGACAGGGCATTACAAACAACTACGATTAGTATATTAAGAACCCTAATGGAGGGGCGCCTGGGGGGCTCAGGCGGTTAAGCGTCCAACTTCAGCTCAGGTCATGATCTCACAGTTCATGGGTTCAAGCCCCGCATTGGGCTCTGTGCTGACAGCTCGGAGCCTGGAGCTGCTTCGGATTCTGTGTCTCCCTCTCTCTCTGACCCTCTCCAACTCTGTCTCTCATCCCCCCCCTCTCAAAAATAAATAAACATTTAAAACAAAGAATCCTAATGGAAAAAATAGACAATATGCAATACAAGCAGATAATATAGCTAGAGAAAGAAATAATCAAAAGGAAGGGCTCAAGATCAAAACCACTATAACCCAAGGGCGCCTGAGTGGCTCAGTCAGTTAAGCACCCACCTCTTGATTTTTGCTCAGGTCATGATATCACAGTTCACCGATTTGAGCCCCTTGTCATGTTCTGTGCTGACAGCACAGATCTTGCTTGGGATTCTCTCTCTCTGCCTCATCCCTGCTCACTCGTGCATGCACACACATGCTCTCTACCTCAAAATAAATAAATAAACATTAAATACACAAGGTGCTAACTGAAATGAAGAATCCTTCTTGATGGGCTCAGTAATCTGAACTCAGCTGAGAGAGTTGTTAGCGATTTTGAAGATATGTCCATAGAAACACCCGAAACTGAAACACAAAGAGGAGGAATAACATGGAACAGAACACACCTGAGAAGTGTGGGACATTTTCAAAAGATGTAACATATATAAAACTAAAATACCAGAAAGAGAAGAAAGGACAATATTGTAACAGGGAGATGCTGAAAGACCACCAAACGCTGAATCGAAGTGAGGCAAGATTTTATTTACGGCCGGGCCAAACCTGATCTCCTGATCTTAGGCCCCGAACAAAGGCGGCAATGAGATTATATAGACAGAATAAGTCATTATTTAGTTAACCAATTACATTCACAGCATTCCATGGTAGCCAATTACATTGTAATACATAGACGCTAGTTTTTGGCGGGAACCTATCAATTTAAAGTTCTTTGTTCTTTTTAAAGTGACCAATCATAGTTAGGCAGTGACTAAGCGAATTTTCTGCAGGCTTGGCCTTGGTCGGATCTTAGCAACCATAGAAGAGGGATGGGGGAGCGGTTTGCAACAAGTTATCTATTACATTCCATAAGTAAATTAACCTATTACATTCCATAAGCTGACCTATTACAGATATTTGAAGAAGTTAATGACAGATCCCAAAGTGCAGATCCAGGAAGCTCAGAGAATACCAAAAAGCTACAGACCTGAGTGTATCATATTCAAACTGCAGAAAACCAAAGATAAAAAGAAAATTTTGAATGAAGCCAGGAAAGGGCGGAAAACCCTGACCTCTGAAGGAACAAAGAATTGCATTGGAAACCATGCAAACACAAAGAGTAGAGTAGAATATTTAAAATGTTGAATTTTAAAAAAAGATCAACTTGGAATTTTATGTTCTTTTTTTTAATTTTATTAATGTTTATTTTTGAAGGGAAGAGAGACAGAGTGTGAGTGGGGAAGGGGCAGAGAGAGAGGGAGACACAAAATCTGAAGCAGGCTCCAGGCTCTGAGCTGTCAGCACAGAGCCCGATGCGGGGCTCAAACTCATGAGCCATGAGATCATGACCTGAGCCCAGATGCTTAACCAACAGAGCCACCCAGGCGCCCCAGCTTAGAATTTTATATTCTGATGAATTGTCCTTCAAAACTGAAAAGGAAATAATTTCTCATACAAACACACACTAAAGGAGTGTGTTACCAGTGGACGTGCTCACCGAGAAGTGTTAAAAGATTTTCTTCAGGCAAAAAGAAAATGATAGAGATCAGAAACCTGGATCTACATTTTAAAAACAGAAAAAGAAAAGGCATCAGAGAAGACAAAAATGAAAATAACATCCTTCATTTTTCTTCTTTGTGTTTCATCTAAAAGATAACCATGTAAAGTAATAATAGTTTCTTAGCTCCAGCCGCTGTAACAAAATACCACAGACTGTGGGTGGGGAGGGAGGCTCAAGAAGATACATTTGTTTTCTCATAGTTCTGGAAGCTGGAAAGTTCAAGATCAAGGCTGCAGCTGATTGGTTCTCAGGCAAGGTCCTCTACCTTGCTCTCAGATGGCCATTTTGTTTTCACGTGGCCTGGCCTCTCCCCCTGGAGACAGAGGAAGAGCAAGCTCTTTGAAGCCTCTTCCTACAGAACACTAATCCGGCCCCACCCTTACGACCTCATTTAACTTCAAACACCTCCTTCTAAGCCCTGTCTTCAAATATGGCCCCATAGGGTGTTAGGACTTCAACGTAGGGTGTTAGGACTTCAACGTATGAATTGCGGGGGAGAGGGAGCCATAATTCCATACAGGGAAAATAGTAACATTGTATTGGGTGATGAGAGCATATGGGTAAGTGACATAAATGACAGTGCTGCCATACGGACTAGGAGAGAGGAATTGAGACGGCTGTGTTATGAAATATCTGTGCTACACAAGAGGCTTTGCAGAAGTATTTGAAGGTGGACTTGTATTAGTGACAAGTGTTTCCTATGAGGGGCGCCTGGGGGGCTCAGTCAGTTGAGCATCTGATTCTTGATTTCAGCTCAGGTCATGGTCCTAGGGTCATGGGATGGAGCCTGACATCAGGCTCTCTGCACTGAGGTGGATGGAGCCTGCTTAAGATTCTCTCTCTCCCTCTTTCCCTGCCCCTCTTCCACACGCTCTCTCTTTGGGAAAAAAAAATCCGGGGAACTCTAGGGCAACCACAGAAACTGTTTTTAAAAGAAGCAAAATTGGTACAATGTGAGGAATTAAAATGGAATTATGTAATGGTGGATTAAAACCAGAGAAGGAAGGGGTGCCTAGGTGGCTCGGTTGGTTAAACATCCCTCTGTTGGTTTCCACTCAGGTCATGATCTCATGGTTCCCTGAGTTTGTGTCTCAAGTTGGACTCTGTGCTGACCGCATAGAGCCTGCTTGGGATTCTCTCTCTCTCTCTCTCTCTCTCTCTCTCTCTCTCTCTCTCTCTCCCTCCCTCCCCCCCCCATGCACGTGCACACACACACTCTCTCTCTCTAAAATTTTAAAAGAAAAGACAGATTGTCAGAGTACATCAAAACCCAACAAAAGACCCAACGTAGTTGTATACTAGAAATATACTTTAAGCATAAGGACTCTGATGGGTTGGGGCACCTGGGTGGTTCAGTCAGTTGAGCACCCGACTCTTGATTTTGGCTCAGGTCATGCACTCACAGGTTCATAAGAGTTCAAGACCCATATCAAGCTCGGTGCCAACAGCATGGCACCTGCTTGGGATTCTCTCTCTCTCTCTCTCTCTCTCTCTCCCTCACCCTCACCCTCTCCTTCTCCCTCTCTGCCCTTCCCCTGCTCTCACTCTCTCAGTCTCTCTCAAAATAAAAATAAATAAACATTAAAAAAAAAGACTGCAGTAGGTTAAATGTGAAGGGGTACCAGACAGCGTTTTGGGGGGCTGGGGGAGCAGGGGCACCAGGAATCTTGTCCCCACCTAGCCAACAACTGCTCGGGCTGAATCTGTCTAATATACCTAATATATTTTGGAACTTTGGGATCTCCTGAAAGCCTGCAACTTCCAAAGGAAGGTTTGAACAGTAAATGTTGGTTAATTTCATGTCAATGTCAGCTCTTATGCTAACAGCAGGTACCCATCTGCACCCAGCAAATGGTGCTGGGAAACCGGATATCCACATGCAGAAGAATGAATTTGAACCCAAATTTGAACTTGATCCCATATACAAAAATTAACTCAAAATGGATCTTAAACTACATGTAAGACCAATACAATTTCTTCACTCAGAAGAAAATGACAAAAGCATCATGACATTGGATTTGGCAACGGTTTCTTGGATATGATGCCCAAGACAAAAGTAGCAAAAGAAAAATAGACGAATTAGACTTCACAAAAAAAAAAAAAAAAAAAAAACATGGCCTCTCAGGATGCCTGTCTCCTGCAGGGCCTTCCCACGCTGGATGTGCAAGTGCGCATTGTGTATTCACACAGGGAGACACAGACCCACACAAAGACATGCAGGGCGGACTAAATGCACACGTGCTGATTGGCACACATTCAGACAGGACGCACACAAACACAGAGAGATTGCAGACGCTTATCCTGCATGCCTATACAAATATGCTGCTCTTGTAGTGATAGCTAAGCTTTACACAACAATTACTCCATATCTTAGTTTCTTTCCCCCAAAAAACAGAGCCTAAGAGAAGGACCTGTGTACAAATAACTCATTTGGGAGGCAATCCCAGGGAGCAGAAGCGCAGGAATACGGAACAAGGGAAGGAGGAAATGCCACCATGGGGACACATTGTCAAGGTCTCCCAGAGGGTAATTGGGTCCGGTCCTGTCCCGAACCTTCCAAAGAACATATAAAATGCCTCTCAGGCTTCTGTTTCTGACCATGATAGATGAACCCGTATTGTGCGAGCCTTCCCACCATAAACAATATTATACTTGGACAAGATATATGAAGCAATGGTTTCCAGGCAGTGGACAACAGGCAGTACAAGATTACAGCCCCTAATAAAAGAAACTCATGAAGTGAGCCCAACCAATGCCAGTGTATAACTTGTGACAATTCTTAGCCATGGTGCTAGAGGAACCCATGTAGGATTTGATAGGCCTATTGAGATGAGGTGGCAGAAAGCAGAGTTCAGATGCAACCTTTGGGTTGGGGCATCAGAAATATAGAAGCTCATGCAGAGGGCCCCAGGGTTCCATGTGGAGACCCCCTTCTCAATTGAGGATATGCTCGACCATCTGAGCGCTATCAGGTAGTGGATGCTATTGATTGAGAGTATAGGCATATTAGAGGTTGAACAGTAATAAGGATGCTGTGGTTCTTGCCCTCACCAGAGTGGAGAGAGCTTGGTAACAGCTCACTCACATGCCTGACAGCCAGTTGAGACACCACATTATTCTTAGGAGTAAGAACCACACCAGAGAATACAGCCTACTTGAGAACTTCCCTAACAGAGCCTACAATCAAGCTCTCATATGATCTACAGGGGACCGCAGTGCTTAAAGGTTAAGTCTCACTAGGTTAGAGAGCTTGGGAAGTGCCTTACGCTTTGCACAGACTCACAAAAGGAAAGCATAAAATCAAAATTACAAAAAAATTTCAAGAGGGGCGCCTGAGTGGCTCAGTCAGTTGAGCATCCGACTTCGGCTCAGGTCATGATCTCATGGCTTGTGAGTTCGAGCCCCGTGTCGGGCCTCCTTCAGATTCTGTGTCCCTCTCTTGCTCTGCCCCTCACCCACTCATGCTCTGTCTCTCTCTCTCTCTCTCTCTCTTAAGAATAAATAAAACATTAAAAAAGTGTTTCAAGAAAAACAGCCAGCAATTGAATAGCCTGATAAAATGAAGATGAACACCCTTCAGAGGAAGATAACAGAATCCAGAGGCTCTACAATATAGTTTCCATATTTCTAAGATTCAATTTTTTAAAAAAGCATAAACCTACAAAGAGGAAAATGTAATGCATGGTAAAAAAAAAAAAAAACAGTCTGTAGAAACTGAAACAACGTGGTCCAGACGCTGCACTTAGCAAAGACTTTAAAGCAGATTTTGTAAATATGTTAAAATAATTCAAGGAAAATATGGTCTCAATGATTGCTCAAGCAAGAATTTCAACAGCATCATGAAAATTATAAAAAAGAACTAAGGCCATATATAAAAGGCCCACAGCTAATATAATCCTCAATGGGGAACAACTGACAGTTTTTCCTCTATGGTCAGGAACAAGACAAGGATGTTCACTCTCCCTACTGTTATTTAACATAGTACTGGAAATCCTAGTCTCAGCAATCAGACAACAAAAAGAAATAAAAGGCATCCAAACCAAGGAAGAAGTCAAACTTTCACTATTCACAGATGACATGATTCTCTATGTAGAAAGCCCAAAAGACTCCAGCAAAAAAAAAATTGCTAGAACTGATACATGAATTCAGTAAAGTCACAGGATACAAAATTAATGTACAGAAATCTGTTGCATTTCCAAACACCAATAATGAAGCAGCAGAAGGAGAAATAAAGGAAACGATCCCATTTATAATTGCACCAAAACCCATAAGATACCTAGGAATAAACCTAACCAAAGAGGTAAAAGATCTGTACTCTGAAAACTATAGAACACTTATTAAAGAAATTGAAGAGGGGCACCTGGGTGGCTCAGGCAGTTAAGCATCCGATTTAAGCTCAGGTCATGATCTTACAGTTTGTGAGTTCAAACCCCACATCAGGCTCTGTGCTGGCACCTCAGAGCCTGGAGCCTGCTTTGGATTCTGTGTCTCCCTCTTTCTCTGCCCCTCCCCACCCCTCAAAAATAAATAAATCAATATATATATATATTTTTTAAAAAGAACATACTATTTTTTTAAAAAGAAAGAAATTGAAGAGAACACAAGGAAATGAAAAAACATTTCATGCTCATGAATTAGAAGGACAAATATTGTGAAAGTGTCTATACAACCAAAAGCAATCTACACATTCAATGCAATCCCTATCAAAATACCACCAGAATGTTTCAGAGCTAGAACAAGCAATCCTAAAATTTGTATGGAACCACAAAAGACCCCAAATAACCGAGGCAATCTTGTTGAAAAAGTAAAGCAAAGCTGGAGGCATCACAATTCCAGACTTCGAGCTACATTACAAAACTGTAGTCATCCAGACAGTATGGTACTGGCCCAAAAACAGATACATAGATCAATGGGACAGAATAGAACTCCCAGAAATGGAGCCACAACTATGTGGTCAACTAATCCTCAACAAAATAGGGAAGAATTTTCAACGGAAAAAAGACAGTCTCTTAAATAAATGGTGCTGGGAAAATTGGACAGTGACATGCGGAAGAATGAAACTGGATCACCCTCTGATAACATCCACAAAAATAAATTCAAAATGGATGAAAGACCTAAATGTGAGACAGGAAACCATCAAAATCCTAGAGGAGAACACAGGGAGCAACCGCTTTGATCTTGGCTGTAGCAACATTTTACTAGACATGTCTCTGAAGGCAAGGAAAACAAAAGCAAAAATGATCTATTGAGGGTTTCATTAAGATAAAAAATCTTCTACACAGCAAAGGAAACAGTCAGCAAAACTAAAAGGCAAACAGACAGAATGGGAAACAATATTTGCAAATGACATATCTGATCAAGGGTTAGTATCCAAAATCTATAAAGAACTTACCGAAGTCAACACCCCAAAAAAACAAATAATCCAGTTGAGAAATAGGCAGAAGACATGAATAGACATTTTTCCAAAGAAGACATCCAGATGGCCAACAGACACATGAAAAGATCCTGGACATCACTCATCATCAGGTAAATACAAATCAAAACTATAATGAGATACCACCTCACACCTGTCAGAATGGCTAACGTTAACAACACAGGAAACGACAGATGTTGGCGAGGATGCGGAGAAAGGGGAACCCTCTTGCACTGTTGGTGGGAATGCAAACTGGTGCAGCCACTCTGGAAAATGGTATGGAGGTTCCTCAAAAATTTAAAAATAGAACTACCTACAACCCAGCAACTGCACTATTAGGTATTTATCCAAAGGATACAAAAATACTGATTTGAAGGAGCACATGCACCCTGATGTTTATAGCAGCATTATCTATAATAGCTAAATTATGAAAAGAGCCCAAAAGTCCATCTACTGATGAGTGGATAAAGTAGATGTGAGATACATATATATATATAATAGAATATTACTCAGCCATAAAAAAGAATGAAATCTTGCCATTTGCAACAACATGGAGGAGCTAGAGGGCATTATGCTCAGCACTATGCTAAGTGAAATAAATCTGTCAGAGGAAGACAAATCCTATATGATTTCACTCATGTGCAGAATTTAAGAAACAAAACAGATGAATATAGGGAAGAGGAAAAGAGAGAAAGAGAGAGAAGGTAGCAAACTATAAGAGACTCTGAACTATAGAGAATACACTGAGGATTGTGAGGGGACGTGTGAGGAGGGACAGGCTAAATGGGTGATGGGCAGTAAGGAAGACACTCATTGTGATGAGCACTGGGTATTGTATGTAAGTGTTGAATCACTAAATTCTACTCCTGAAACCAGTATTACACTATATGTTAACTAAATAGACTTGAAATAAAAACTTGAAACATAAAAAAAGAATCAGATAAAAATTCTAAACCTGAAAATTGCAACAACTGAAATTTAAATTTTCCTAGGTACGTAGCACTACATTAAACACGGCAAAAGAATTGGCAACCTTGACGACAGATGAATAGAAGTTATCTAACCTGAAGAACAGAGACAAATGGGATTGAAGAACATGAGTGGCACTTTGGGAATCTGTGGCACAATGTCACACGTCTAATGTATGTGTATTGAGTGTCCCTAAAGAAGAAGAGAGTGAGACTGGAGCAGAAAATGTATTTGAATAAATAATGGCTAAAAACTCCCCAAATTCATTGGAAAACAGAGACTTACATATCCAAGAAGCTCTGAAGAACCCAAACAAGATGAATTAAAAGAAAAATCCACTTTGGCACTTCATAGTTAAGCTGCCGAAAACCAAAGACAAAGAAAAAAAATTTTAAAGCAACTAAAAGGGGAAAAATGTTTTATATACAGGGGAACTGAGGATAAGAATCCTGATGACATTTCATTTTAAAACAATGGCAGCTGGAAGACGATGGAATGTCTTCCATTGGTGCTGGAAGAACACCTCTCGGGATTGTCTACACAAGGATCTACCCAGAGAATTGTTTAATCAGAAGCTCCCATTCCCCATTGCCTGAAGGTTTCCCCTGGGGTGTTAACTTCCCTGTACTTTCGGGCCGAATGAGTGTGATAGATGAGCAGGTGCCCGGCACTGGATGCAACATCAGGGAATCTCCGGGGCAGGGGCATGAATTACAGGGGTGCCCCTGGGGGCTGGCTGCCCCAGTGGTGAGGTGGGTCAAAGCTCTCATGGAACCCACAACAGACACAGCTGACATTACAGGGGAAACAAGAGGTTATAAGTCAGGGCACAAAGACACCTGCCATTCTATGTGCCAGGCGCTGTTCCAAGCACTTGGCATAACCTGACAGCAATGCAGTGAAGTTGGTATTAGCCAATCTTTAAAGAAGTGGAAACAGGGGCGCCTGGGGGGCTCAGTCGGTTGAGCGTCCGGCTTCAGCTCAGGTCATGATCTCACAGTGTGTGGGTTCGAGCCCCGTGTCGGGCTCTGTGCTGACAGCTCGGAGCCTGGAGCCTGTCTTCAGATTCTGTGTCTCCCTCTCTCTCTGCCCCTCCCCTGCTCACACTGTCTCTCTCCCTCTCTCTCAAAAAAAATATAAATAAATAAAACATTTAAAAAATTTTTAAAAAATAAAATGAGGTGGAAACAAAGACAAATAGGAGTTTGGTCATATGCCAAGACCTCAGAGCTGGTAAGTGTTAGACTTGAGCTTGAACCCAGGTCTGTCTGGCATTCAAGCTTTCAGCCACTGCCCCACATTACTTCTCGAGATGCATTGCACACAGTCACCGTGGCACAGCTGCGTATCACATGCTCAGACCTCCGCACCCAAACCCAAAGACATAGTGTTCATACACACATTTAACTCCGCGTGTGCTGCCACACTGCCCCACACACACATGTGCACACACACACACAGAATCAAGGACATGTGCGCACGCACACTCAAGCTATATATGCATGCAGCAGAAGTATATTCATTAGGGAAACGGTCCAGCTATTTCCTGGCTCTGAAGACAACGTAACTGGGCTCACCACAGGTAGAAAATGAGGGCTACTCGGCCCACAGGCAGAAGACCTCCCCACTCCTCTTCCTCCCCACTCGTGTGGTTAGCCCATCACTGCCAAGGATGTTGTTCGTTTCCCCCAAAAGACACCTCCTCGCACAGACCTCTCCTTCATCCCACTCACCCCTGGGAATCTGCCCACTTCCACCCTCAGCCCTCACATGTGCTTTCCTGAAATCTCTAACTCTGTGCCGTCACCAGCAGTCAGAATGGAACTCATTCTTCTAAGCCCTAGAGTCTCAGCCGAGCACTGACAGCTGGGTGGGCAGGGAAGGAAATGCCTCCCCGCTGGTTCTGTTGTTTCACAGAATTTGATCACAGCCTCTGAGGCGTGGCCTCCCCCTTCCTGTTGCATCCACCAGGGGAGGGGCCTCTCCCGCCCAGTTCCTGTGAGCCGGTCGCCTGACTACCCCCAGGATTCTAAAGCCCGCCTTGACCAATTCTTCATAAACCATAGCATGAGGATGTGCAGATGCTTTCCTAGCACGACATCATTTGTTGTGTCATGCGTGTATTCAACAAACATTACATGAGCCGCTACTGTATACCCAGTGCTGGGGTTGCAGCAGGAACCATTTCTGTTGTTTTACTCCCAGTGCCACGCCCACTGTCTGGCATCTGGTAGGTGCTCCATTAGTATCTGCTGGATGGATGAACAGGTAGATGGATGGATGGACAGATGGGCAGATGAGGATGGGTGTGTGGGTGGGTGGGTGTGCACGGGGATTGATGGATGGGTGGGTGGGTGTGCACGGGGATGGATGGATGGGTGGATGGGTGAGTGTGCACAGGGATGGATGGGCGGGAGGGTGATGGGTGAGTGTGCACAGGGATGGATGGGTGGGTGGATGGGTGGATGGGTGCGTGTGCACGGGGATAGATGGACGGGTGGGTGGGTGTGCATGGGGATGGATGGGTGGTTGGGTGGGTGTGCACGGGGATGGGTGGATGGGTGGATGGGTGGATGGGTGCGTGTGCACGGGGATAGATGGACGGGTGGGTGAGTGGGCACGGGGATAGATGGATGGGTGGGTGGGTGTGCACGGGGATGGATGGGTGGGTGGGTGGGTGTGCACAGGGATGGATGGGCGGGTGGGTGGTTGGGTGGGTAAATAGACGAGTGGAACCGGCCCTACACAGAGGGCTGCAGGCTGATAAATATGACACGGCTGCCACCTCAAAGGAGTTCACTGATAAGACTCTGCTTAGGCCGTCTACACTCTGGGTACATGCGTGCAGGGGTCGGTGGGGGAAGAAGGGATGTAGGAAGTGAGGGAGTGAGGCACAGAGGGGTACGTGCAGCGGGCGGATTTTAGGCAGAGCATTTGGCCCAAGCCCTCGCAGCGCCTGAGGCCCAGGAAGAGGAGCTGCGCCCATGCCCCGCCCGCAGAAACGGTCACCCGGAAGCGTCCTTTTTGGGGGCGACCACAGGGCCACTGGAGTGGAAACTGGCGTCGGTTGGTTTCACTGAGGTGCAGCCAGACCTGGGTCCTTCACAGCGTCCCCCTGCCTCAGGGTATTTACCCATCTCATCCTGGTCACCCCACGCAGCCTCTGCAGCCCCTCGGCTGCCCACACACCCCGCATCTCAGCTCCTACACCCTCTCCCGTGTGCTCCTCTCCTTCTGAGCCCCCCCTTCCACACCTACCCATGTCCCTCCATGTGGTGTGGTCGGTGCTTAGAAATGCCCAAACCAGACTCCGTTCCAGGCCACCCGGAAGTGTACCAATAACCTCTAGAAGAGCCAGGCCAGACCAGCTGCCGGGAAATCCATTCTCGTTTTTAAAAACTGGAACACCAAAGCAAGTGCGTCCCCCCCCCCCCCGAAATGCCACTCTGTCACAGCAGAATGATGTGGGGCAACTACGGGAAGCTGAGGACCGGACCCTGCTCAACATTTTTGATTCCCATTTAATTGGCGGTGACAACAAGCCCTGGAATCCGAACAAATCAACATTCCACTCCGCCAATGCTGTGGCCAAAGGGCTCCTCCCAGAGTTCCGACCTCCCTGTTGTCCCTGCATGTGATGGGCAGGCGGGCTTGTCCCCCCACCTGGCGGGTCAGAGTTACCCCCAGATGCCTCCATATTCCAAGCGTCAAGGGAAATTCAGGGTGAGCAGGAGTGCATTTAAAAAATGCAGCTCTGCGGCGCCTGGGCGGTTCGGTTGGCTGAGCAGCTGACTTCAGCTCAGGTCATGGTCTCGGAGTTCCTGAGTTCGAGCCCCGCCTCAGGCTCTGGGCTCGCAGCTGGAGTCTGGAGCCTGCTTGCACTCTGTCTCCCTCTCTCTCTGCCCCTCCCCGGCTCATTCTCCCTCTCTCTGTCTCTCAAAAATAAATAAAGAAATTGAAAAATAAATTTTAAAAATGTAGCTCTTCCTGACAGCCCCTCTCAAGCTCAAGTTTTGACTTTTGAGCTGTTGGTAAGGATCTCGAGGCGCCAAGGTTCCTCAAGCTCCTGTGCGGAGCTCACTGGGGGTTGGGGCCGCACTTAGATGGTTGCCATGGAGCTTCGTCGGCCAATCGAGCGCAGCGGAGAGACCACGACCGGCCTCTCCTCGCCCTCCCCCAGCCCTCCCCTCTCTCCCCTCCCCCCGCTGCTGCCGCCAGCCGGGGGTGGGGGTGGGAGGCTGCCCCTTGTGGGTTTACACCAGCCTTTACCACCTGGCAGCATCCTCAGAATGGCTCACCTGTTGGTGCCTCACCTGGCTTCCATCACAACACCGGTGCCGCCCTACGTCCCCAAGCCCCGGAAGGCGGGACTGAGATCTCTCTCCGTCTCTGTGTCTCGGTGGGTCATCCACAAAGGCTCCCTGGATTTGTAAGCCGGCCTACGGCTTGTACGCCAAATATAAGGCTAGAGCCCCAGACTCTGGGCGCCCCCAAATTGTCAGCTTCCTTCTGTTTTCCTTTAAAGCAAACTAAATCTCCCTCCGAGTTCCCAACATCAGGAAATTGGGCCACCACCTCCTGATGAAGGATGGCCTGGGGTCTGCAGGAGTTAGAGCCAGGAAAGCTGGCCCCGGGTACACTGCGGGTCACCGCTGTGGGGCCTCCGGCGAGTAACTTAACCTCTCTGAGCCCGGGTGTCCGGGCCTATCAAGTGGAAATGATCGCACACACATGCGCACACTCCTGCCCAAGGGAACGGGCTACTGCAGTCTGTAATCCGAGGCAGGTACACAGATGGCCTATTAGTTCTGTTAATTACCCAAAACCAGCATTTTCGCAGTTCTGTTTCGGTCTGTGTCTGCTCTGGATTCCCTCCTCCTCGACAGCTTCCTTAAGGAACGCAGTTTGGTAATCAGCCCCCAGACGTTCGAGGCTGCAACAGTCCCAGCTGAGGAGAGGCATGTCCCAGCCTCAGAGCTAAGCTCTCATCATGCCCATTTTACGGAGGAGCACACTGGGGCCCAGAACAATGGGAGAGCGCACCGGCATCCCGCCGCTGCTAAGTAACAGGTGAAACGGAGTTCGCGCCGGGGTCTGTGGGAAGCCCACCGGAAGCAGGAAGAATGCGGGGCACAGATAGACTATAAAGTACCATATTTTATGAAAATAAAAAATAATTTTAAAAATTCAGGCTTAGGGAAGTCTCTGAATGTTTTGGAAAACTTTCCAAACTTCTTCCCTCTGTGGCCTCACTGGGCTTGTCGAAGAGTGAGTGAGGAGACCCTAGAGTCCGCGGTTCCCTCCCTCCTTTCTTCTCCCCTCACCCCCAGGGCGCCCCCCCTCCACCAGTCTGTCTAGCGGATGCTGAGCAATCATTGTGCTCTTGACTTTGAACTTGGCCTCTGGGAGGGGGGTGGGCAGCTAGTGTGGGAAAATGAGAGCCTCGCTCAGATGGGTTTGCAGTATTGATTCTCTGCTGAATTCTTATTTTCATCCTCTCTGAATCTTTGCCACAAACTGCAGGCGTCTTATTTTTTCCCCCTTCTTTGCCTTAGTTGAATTAACTTAATTAGGGCGCTCACTTTTGACAATGCTGGGAGATTTTTAGGTACCAAACACTCCTCAGGAGACCAGCAGAGAGGCTGACGCTCTCTGCCTGCAATTATGAAGCTAATCACTCGGAACACACTCACTCACTCGTTGTATCTATTTATATCTCGGGACATAAACCTTCATTTCCATCTTCTTTAGGTCTGCCGTGTGTACCAGGCAGCGGGCTAGTTACCAAGGGCACGAGAGGAGCCCGTTCATTATGGAGAAGGTGGGAACACAGACATTAACAAATAGTAACACGTAATCACAGGATGGCAGAATGCCACCAAGATTAACGCTTCGCAATATTGCCTTCTCTCTGGAGTTCTTTAGAACATGGGGAACTGGAGCACACCTTCAAAACCAAAAGCGATGCTTTTTGAAATAATCTGCTGGAAATCAGATCCGTTCCCCACCACAGTCAATGGGGGGCTCGACTAGTCCTTTCGTTCACAGCTGGATCCTGTGTTTCCCGATGTCCAGCCCGGAGCTGGTCGCAGGACACTCTGCAAGGAGGCACGTTTCAGCAGGATCGCTCCTAAAATTCACCTAAAGCTATAGTAGCTGAGCTCCGTGTGATGAGACATATTTTCCTGTTTCTCCTTGAGTCACAGATGTGACTGCTGCGCTCTACCTCAACTTGTCAAAAAGACAAACCTTTCAGTGTCAGGGGGAAAGAAAAAGTACCGAGATGAAAAAAGAAGAAAAAAAGTAATCACAAGATCAGAGTCTTCATTGTTTCGCAACTTGCAAGAAACAATATCTCTCCTGGCAGTGACTGGCAAGCGCTCGGAAAACTTCACCAAATTATCACTTTTCGTTTATTTAAAAAAAAAAAAAAAGCAAGAGTATTTAGTTGTCATTGGTTACAATCAACGTTCTCTAGATATTCCAGTGCTTTTCAAAAAACTACATTGGGAAGTTCAAGTAATAAATAAATAAATGAATGAATAAATAAATAAATAAAAAGGAGGGCTTCAGGAGTTTTCAAAAATGTCCAGTTAGAGGGGGCACCTGGGTGGCTCAGTCAGTTAAGCATCTGACTTCAGCTGAGGTCCTGATCTCCCAGTTCGTGGGTTCAAGCCCCCTGTCGGGCTCTGTGCTGACAGCTCAGAGCCTGGAGCCTGCTTCAGATTCTGTGTCTCCCTGTCTCTCCCTGCCTCTCCCTTATTTGTGATCTGTCTCTCTCTGAAAAAATAAATAATAAAATAAAGTAAAATAAAACGTTAAGAAAATAAATAAGTGAAGATAAACTGTGGGATTTGGAAAACTGAAGACCTAATCGTAAGCTGTGCTGATTCAGAGGAGCATCATCTTCTCCAGGAGCACCATCTTCTCCATCCGTCCAGCGCCATCACACCAGCGGCTCTTGGAGGGGGACACATCCCAAAAGGTAGGTCCCCGCTCACTCTGGAGGCACCGTGGCATCACAAAGCATGGGAATATGCCAACAAAGTCATTCCTCTGTAATTGGTGCCCCTGCCGCGGCCAAAGAGCGTCTCCACTGGAGATTAGCCCACTTTGCACAAACCCCTAAGGCCTCCAACCCCGTTTTTAATAAAGACAGCAAGCAGAGACCACACTGAACTGGGATTTAACCACCTCGCCGCCCCTTGGTGTTACGACCACCTTCTACATATGGCAAATGGTACCGGTTTTCCATTTATGGTAATGATTTACAGCTTCCTTTTTTAAATCAGTGTATGCTTTTTAAAGTGTGTAAGTGTAAAAGAAAAGATTAAGTAAATAATAGCGGAGATGAGGTGGGGGGATGCGAATGGCAGGTTCGGGAAAGCGTACAATCAACAAACATAAAGGCCACGTGGGTCTCCCACTTGCCCACTGCTGCAGCTCAAAAGAAAATTAAAACGAATTCCTTTTGCAGGGTGAGGAAGAAGAAAGAGCCCCCCCAAAGGAAATTCGCCAAACCATTAAAAGGAATTCCGCCTAGGGAAGGGGCTTGCGGGCAGGGAGAAAACATTCGCTTTTTCCTTTACACCCATCTGGATTATTTGAATTTTTGTGTGGCAATAGAAGTTGACCCTCTGTCTGACATATAAAAAAAAGTTATAAATACTTTTTCCAGATGAGTCGTGTGTGTACTGCCTTTCTGATATCTTTGTCATGGGAAGCTTTTTAATTTCACAGAGTCAAAAAAAACCCTTTTCTTCATAGCTTTTGGGTTTGCAATCTGGATTAGGAAGTTCTCAGCCCCTAGATTGTACATGTAGTATCGTAAATTTCTTGCAATACTATTACTGTTGTTTTATTCCGTGTAAGTCCTTAATCCTTCCAGAATTTATTTCTGTATGTGCTGGGTGATTGGTTGCATTTTTATTTTCCTGCCTCTGTCAGTAGGTCCATCTTCCTCCTCGAAAGAGCATGAGTCGGTACTCACGGCTTCACGCATCAGGGGGCCGCCCCAGCTCCCTTACAGACATGTTTACAGGGTCCTTGGAGCAGATCCTAATGTCTGGAATGATGAATGCCCATCACTGTCCTTATTTCTCACATTTTCCTACCTGTTCTCATAGCTAGGAAGGGTCTCATAGACCCTCATAGGAGGGTCATTTATTCATCCGTATGAACTCCAAAATCATATTTTTATGCATTACTTCAATAATTGTCAAAATAAAACTTCTTTCATTATTAAAAAAGGGAAAGGGGTCTTTTCATGTCTCTCTCTTATACGCAGGAGTTAATAGATACCAGGATTTTAGGAGCACCTGGGTGGCTCATGGTTGAGCATTCGACCCTTGATTTCGGCTCAGGCCATTATCCAGGGTTGTGGGATCGAGCCCTGCGTCAGCAATCAGCACAGAGCCTGCTTAAGATTCTCTCTCTCTCTCTCTCTCTCTCTTTCTGTTCCTCCCCCACTTCTCTCTCAAAATAAAAATAATTAAAAAAAAAAGATATAGTAGCATTTTCTGTTTAAGAAAGCGGCTGCGTATATGTCTCCCTGAACTTGCTGGGCCGGGAAGGCAGGGGGTCGGGACAATGGAGTCCCAGACCCCAAAGAGCTAACCTCTCATCCAGATCCACAAGAGTCAGGGGCGCTTGGACAGAGCGTGACCCCACACCCAACACCGCTCGGGGCAGGATCCAGACCCCCACAGCTGGCACTGACCTGGAAGAAAACACTCACCTGTACTGTCGCCTCTACCTAACGATTTGGACATTTACGAGCAGATGTGATTAATGCCAGTCTGTATACACACAACACTGCCTGAGCCTGGATCACTGCTGAGAAGCAAAGAGACAGAGCCGCATTGATGCCGACAGGCAGAATCTTAACTGGAGGGAAGAAGAAAATGAGAGTCACACCTTCTAAAGATTTCCACATCAAACTTCCTATTGTTCAGTCTGTTCTTTAAAAGAAACCCCTAGCTCAGACCTTGACCCTAACCCAAACCCTAACCCTAACCCAAACCCCTAACCCTGACCCTAACCTAAACCCTAACCCTAACCTATACCCTAACCCTGACCCTAACCCAAACCCTAACCCTAACCCCTAGCCCTGACCTTGACCCTAACCCAAACTCCTAACCCCAACGCTGACCCTAACCCTCATCCTAACCCATAACCTTAACCTAACCCCTAACCCTCACCCTCACCCTGACCTTAACCCCTAACCCTCACCCTGACCCTAACCTGTAACTGTGACCCTGGCCCTGACCCTAACTGTACCACTGACCCTGACCCTGACCCTGACCCAGACCCATCCGAGGCACAGTGCGCTGAAGTCTCCATTATTTCCACTTCCACTCGTCGAAGCTCAGAGTCCTCCCGAGAGAACATGAGCTGAATGAAGGGTTCCAGAAGCTCCTCATTTTAGGACTTTTTAAAAGTTTGGTGTCCACGCGACTGACTCTACAAACCCAGACCCTAATGATCATATTTTGTGCAGGATTCTGGGATCAAAATACAATTTCAAAAATAATATATTTTCTGACATCCCCCAAGAAAAAAATTACTGGTTTCTTCCCTCTAAAAGGGTTTAGATGGAATAACATCTGTGTTGAGAATATTGTGAATATGTTAAACTGACAGGCAGTCTCTAAGGCGCTCCGCTCATTAATGTTCTGTGCATAAAATTAAAACGTGAAATATATTTTTAAATCCATTTTGAATCATTTAAGCAATTCTCCCGCAAAGGAACTATTGTGCTAAAATAATATATTTGGAGCAAGGAATATGAAAGCTATTAAAATGTCTTAGACCCCTGCCTTTCACGGGAAGGAGGGGGAAAAAATGTTCTCTCGCTTTGATTTGAAACATGCTCTATATAAAATAGACCCACCAAAAGAAAAAAAAAGTAGTTTGAAATTACACTAAGAGTTTGATTTAAACACAGAGGAGCCAAAGAACTCAAAGTTGCGTCTTTTTACTTCTGCCTTAATGTGCACGGCCCAGCCAGCAGCACTCAGCGGGCCTGGAGGGCCCTCTGGGGGGCGGGGGGGCAGGGTGCATGGTCCCAGGTCTGCAGCACCCACCGCTGGGAGCAGAAAACCCCAAGGAAGGGGGGAGGACAGAGGTGGGAAGACAGTCTCCTCCTGCTCTTGCCTTGTCCCGGGTTCTGCGAACACCCGCGGGACATTCAGTGCACCGACCGTGGGTCTCTGCCGCCAATGGCGTGAGTGTGTGGTGAGGACAGTAGGCTGTCTCATCCACACCTCCACCGACTATACGGATGCCAAGCAAGAGCCATCATTGTCCCAGACCCTGAGAGGCCCCTGTGGAGCAAAACTCACCGGTGAGAATTCATTATGAAAACACGCTGTAAGGTGCGGGGGGGCGGGGGGCCCGACTCTTGATTTTGGCTCAGGTCATGATCTCCCAGTTTGTGGGATCCAGCCCCGCATCAGGCTCCACGCTGACAGTACAGAGCCCGCTTGGGATTCTCTCTCTCCCTGTCCCTGTGCCCCTACCCCATTTGCATGCTCTTTCTCTCAAAATAAATAAATAAACAAATAAACTAAAAAAAAAAAAAAAAAAAAAAAACTTTCACTCTTTCTCAAAAATAAATAAGCATAAAAGAATTTTCTAAAACTTTAAAAACATTCCTACAAATGCTACCCAAGTGTGGGGAGGGCATCTGGTCTGGTCTGGGAAGCCTTCCTGGTGGAAGTGACATCAGAGTTACGTTCTAAGGGAAGAGGAAGAAAAGCAACGTGCCTTTCAGGCATAGAGAAGGCAAGTGCAAAGGCCCGGAGGCAGAGATTGGCCTGAAGTGTTTCCTAGATGGAAACCAGGCGGGTGAGGCAGGAGCACAGACTGTGAGAGGTTGGAGGTAAGGTCAAGGTGAATGGATCAGCCCAGGCAGGGCCCACGTCCACCATGAGCAGCCTCCGCCTGACCCTAAGAGCAAACAAACACTTTCATTTTCTGTAACTCGTGCTAGGCAGTGTGCAAATGCCTTTCATATATGGTGGCCATTCATTCCCTCCTCGTGACAACTGTCCGGGGGTATTACTATGATCTGCATTTCACAGATGAAGAAGGAGTTGTCTCAACTGAGCGCAGCTGGAAAATAGGGAAAGATTTGAACCCGGGGAGGCCAGCTCTCACTGCACAACGTCATTCCTGAGACAAGGAAGGGCCGCTGGGGGCTTAACACGGGGAGGGTACGTGATCCACTTTGCGACCGCTGAGCCCCCTCTGGCTGCCCGCAGGAAGCGATGAGAGGGGTCCAGGGGGGGCTCATTGGTGAGATGGGAGAGGACGAGGTCAGAAGGGAGGGGACATGCATTTCCCACCCCAGTGCACATCATGGGTTCTGCCCACCTGCTCCCTCCTGCTCCTACTGGGTGACCCAGCTGCAGTGGGATGTCCCCTTGACTAGGCCGTGTTGGGACAGGGTGGGTCCTTGATGAAACACGGCTCCCCCTCCACCGCCCACGTGCAGCCGGGCCCCCCAGCCACCCCCCAGGCCGGGAGCTCCTGGAGGCTCAGGCTAGGGCTCACTCGCACCGTACCCCACTGTCCACCGTGGGCCCCACCCACTGGGACTCACAGAAAGGCCCTGATGGCAGGGACCACACAAGTCTTGCTCACCTATCCATGGGCACATGGGACCCGTGTCAACTTTTGAATGAATGCATTTCAGTGTGGACTGAACTAAAACAGACAAAGCATGGTGTCGTGAGCCTTTAAAGCTTCCAGAATTGAGGACGGCAAGGATTTCTGATGCTTTTCTGGCTCAAAATCAAGGTTCTAGGAGACTGCCCAGTCGTCAGAGCCACCCAAGGACATCTGGCCCCTCACGCAGCCATGTGTCTACTCCCCTCTCCTTCTGGACACATTGGGGTAAGATTGAGAGCTGTTCCACAAAACCACGTCACCAATGGCAATGTCACCGGTGGTCTCCAAGTGGCTGACATGCTCCCGCCACGGGTGCCAGGCAAACATGGCAGCACGTCCCTCGTGATTCCACACAGATTGCGCGTGGAAACACATAACCCCTGCCTGGCTCTGCAGGAGAGTCCCCCCCACAGCTGCTGTGGGGTTTTGGTTGATTATTATTAGAGACAAGAGTCCAGGAGCAACGGAACCCAGGCATCCCTGGAACCCGTGCCCTTCCCTGCTTTTGAACCATAGACAAGAGAGGGAGCCACTGATAGACTCATGACACCAGGGACTGACCGCAAGCGCAGGGATCTCAAGGTTAAATGGAGACCCTATGATCCCAAAGGACTCAAGGTCGCTAGTAAAGGGCGAGGAACCTGTGGATGGGAAGACACATTTTTTTTTTTAATGTTTATTTTTGATAGAGAAAGTGAGAGAGTGTGTGTGTGTAAGCAGGGGGAGAGACAGAGAGACAGAATCCAAAGCAGGCTCCAGGCTCTGAGCTGTCAGCACAGAGCCCGACACGGGGCTTGAACTCACGAACCATGAGATCATGACCTGAGCTAAAGTCGGACGCTTAACCGACGGAGCCACCCAGATGCCCCAGAAGACACAGTTTTGATAGAAGACCCAGCAAAAGGCCACAACTGGGTCGGAGGCCCCCACGCTGGGTAGGGTGAGAGCCTCACAATTTAACAACATGACTTGAGCTGTCTGGAAACACCCAAAGATGTCCCTAACCTTGAGCTCTGAGGGTCCCCCACACAACAAACTTACCAGCAGAACGTTTTCTTCATTGAAAGAAAGAAAGAAAGAAAGAAAGAAAGAAAGAAAGAAAGGAGGAAGGAGGGAGGGAGGGAGAGAGGAAGGAAGGAAGGAAGGAAGGAAGAAAGGAAGGAAGGAAGGAAGGAAGGAGGAAGGAGGAAGGAGAGAGGGAGGAAGGAGGAAGGAGAGAGGGAGGAAGGAGGAAGGAGAGAGGGAGGAAGGAGGAAGGAGAGAGGGAGGAAGGAGGAAGGAGAGAGGGAGGAAGGAGGAAGGAGAGAGGGAGGAAGGAAGGAAGGAAGGAAGGGAAGTTATTTTCCTGTAAAACCCAACCTGATTATCGTCAGTGTGATAAGCCTGTTGTCCTAGGAGATAAAAAGCAAGATTGCTCTGGCTCAACCTTTTTCCCTGAATGAGGGGCCGTGAACACACAGCTGTGTGACAGGATCTTACGCAAGAGACAGAGTGAGTGGACTTGACGGCTGTGTTAGAGGCAGACGAAGGGCAGATCATCACAAATCCATAAATCAGGAACACCTCCATCGGGCAGAGCCGGAGGGCGATTCTGGTTTAATTTTGTCCAAAGGTCATTGCCTTGCACCTCTTGTCAGCAGGCTCTGTTCCTGGAGCCCAGCTCCGGCCCCTGATAACCCCTGATCACCCCTCCTCGAGGTGCTCAGTGTTGGCCAGAACGACCATTTCCTCCCCCACGCTGACACCCTGCACGGCGGATATTTGCCAGGGTTTCGCACCCACACCTTGACCATCTCCTCTGGAACCAGCATGCCTCCCTGTCCACCCAGGTGTTGGAGTGGACACATGGCCCCAGCCAATCAATCAGCCCCTTTGGTCTCTGGCCATGGTGACCCTGTCACAGATGGCACAGGACCCATGACAGCCCAGCCTAGTCAAAGAGAAGCCAGAGATTTGTGGGGACGGATGGGGAAAGAAAGACCCTCCACCCAACCTGGAGCCTGGAGCTGGGTGGCCAGACAGAACCTGCCTGCGATGAGCCAACCAGGAGGAGGTGGACAGAGCCAAGGGGTGGAGGACACCAGTCCTGAGGACATCACTGGAACGCCCGGATACAGCCTTACCTGAAGCCTTGGAACTTTCCAAACACAGGAACTATACGTCTCCCTTTCGTTATTCACGCTGATTTGAGTGCAATACCTAACACTTTCAAGTAAGAGTCCTGGCTAATACACCCTCTTAATTTCTCCCGTGCCCTGCCTTGTCTCCTTCTCCCCACCCCAAATGCCACTCTTCTGGACCCAGGCCCCATCACCACTTGTCCGGGTATCATCAGCAACTCCTTAGCTGGCCCTCCGGCCCCCAGTCTGCTTCACGGTCCATTCTCCAGGCCAGAGCAACAAAACGACGGGTGTCCCCTCCCCCAGAGCAAATGCTTTCAAGGGCCCCCCAGCAAGCTCTTTACAGGGCACTTGGGGGGCTTCCGGTTATCAGCAGGCCTTTGGGGGGATCTCCAGCAGTGGGCTTCCCTTTCTCCTTGGAGCCTTCAAGCTCCCTCCCGTCCAAGAGGACCCGTGTGTCTGGCAGACCCTGTACCTCGGAGCCCAGGTGTCACCTCCACGGTGCACAGCATCAGGGGGTCGCAGACGTTTCCTGAAGGCAGCCCTCGCTCTCCCTCTCTTTCCCCAGGCACGAGAAAAGAAAATGAAGGACAGCAAGGCTGACTGCAGTCAGCGGCGCCCTCCGCAGTGACCCGAGAGTGTCCCCGGCTCCCACCGAACACCCCTTTTCCAGGCTGTCTGCCGCCCAGGCAGAGAGTCGGGAGCTGGGAGCCACTGCTGTCCTTGTTAACTAGCTTTGAAAGACCTGGTCCGGGGCGCCTGGGGGGCTCAGTCAGTTGAGCAGCCGACTTCGGCTCAGGTCATGATCTCACAGTTCGTGGGTTTGAGCCCCTCGCCGGGCTCTGTGCTGACAGCTCGGAGCCTGGAGCCTGCTTTGGAGTCTGTGTCTCCCTCTCTCCCTGCCCCTTCCCTGCTCATGCTCTGTCTCTCTCTGTTTCTCGATAATAAATAAATGTTAAAAAAAAAATTTTTTAATAATAAAAGACCCGGCCCGCACATGGCTCCCCAGGAATCACAGCGTTAGCGAGTGTCTGAAATAACACGTATTCCCAGCTTAGCCTTCCGCACTTCATAGAGCCCCCAGGCTTTCATTTAAAATCCATTTGGCATGAAGTTATCTGAAAGCAAACAAAGGAGCCTCAAAGACACGTCTCCCCCGCCGCGGCTGTGAGGACCCTGAGAAAGATGGATCCACAAAACCCATTTGCCTTGCAGATCAAATATGCAGAGTCCTGGTGGGTCCTGTCTCCACGCCCGTGACAGGAAGAGGCCTCTGCCTGCCACAGAGATATGGACCACGTTTCTTAGCCACGCGTGGTGCCATTTCATGTCCCGGGGGAGGTGTCCGCTCCAGAATGGCTAGGACAGCCTTGGTTCCACCAAACAAGTGTCTTCAGAGGGTCCACTGTGCGCAAGGCACTGACCAGTGGCTGGGTCTAGAGCGTGGGATGGGACGTAGACCCCAGACCACCCTCACCAAGGGCCCGGCATGCAAGGTCCTTCACAAACACCCAACAGATATCCACTCAAGCCTGGGGGAGGGTTTGCGGTGGGGACGGAGAAGAGCAACGCTGTTCTCGCTTCCTTTGTAACCACTTACAGTCACATAGGGTGGTTGAGACTGGAACAGGGGAAAGGGCATACTGCTGACTAGCATCCGTCTAAGAGGCCTAAACGGATATCCCAGGAGATCGCCCCCACCCCCTTCAGGTTGCCACACCGATGAATCAGTTCACCTGGGTCTCGGCTTTCCAGCTATGAGGCTGTGTGACCATGGACAAGTGCCTTAACTTCTCTGATTCTGTGTCGGCCTCCGCAAAACAAGAAAGTTCATGATTCCCGCGTCATGGGGCGATTGTGAGGCTGCAAGGCGGCGGTGCTCCGGCGGCACTCAGCACGCTAAGTGCTAAATCAGCTCCAGCTCTTCGGTCCTCATCGTCACCACCAGATTGACGGCTAATCGGTACACACGTCAGGACGGCCTGCTCCCAGCGCAGCAGAGAAAGTGGAACTCTAAGGAGTTTCCACAGCCACAAAGCGGCTCTGGGTGCTCCCTGGAGTCGTGGGGAGACACGAGGGTGTCCCCCGAGCTCCGAGATGAACACTCTGGTCCCTGAGCCACGCCCCCTCCGTCCCCGCAGCCCCTCTGTCCTCATCTCTCTAGAAGTGGCTTTTTCTCCCAGCCACAGTGGGGGCTGGGGAATGTGCCTGACCCCCAGGGCGTCCCTAGGACCTAACTCAGGCGCCAGCACTCGGCAAACGCTTGCTACCCCTGACCCAGCCCTGGAAGCAGGGGGCCACCGGGTGGGGGAGGGGGACTTCAGCTAACTAAGACCAAGGCCGTTCGACTAGACGGATCTTAGAACACCGCTCGGTTAGCCACGCCACTTTCCCCGGGACACGAGAGTCGGGTGAGTTCCCAGAGGGAAATGGCCTGAAATCCGTTTCGTCGGAAGTGGTAGAAACCCATGACGACCAGAACGGAAGTGGGCTTTAACTGGTTCGCGTGACTGGGAAACTCCCGGTCAGAGCTGGCCTCGGGCAGCGGCAGGCATTCAAACCACCGCTAGACTCTTCCGGCGCCCTCGCCGCTACCGGCGCCTCCCCCTCTCCGCTCACCGGCCTCACGGTTTCCGGTAGCATCAGGCTTCTCCCCTACGGCCAGGTAAGCAGCAGGGGCAGGAAGAGAGGGCTTTGGCCACAGACAGCTCTAGGCTTTCCATATCCCAGCCTGGTGTCTGGTCCTAAAATCCCAGGGAAAGACCCCGATTGGCCCTGCTTCGGTCACATGTCCTCCTGTCTGGCCAATCACTGCAGCCAATCGGCCAGGCCCCAGCTGGGCTGGAGGGCAGTAGAGCGAGCTGTTATTCCAGAACCGCGTCAAGCACGGAAGGGGACAGTCTGCAAACGATTTCAGGAGCACAGCCTCCTCCTCGCTTTCCCGAGGTCTCAGCCCTGAACCCCTTGATGCCCTTGGCCAACCCCGAAGAGCAGCAATGAGAATATGAGAGAACGTCGTCGGGGTGGGGTGGGGGGAGCTGTGGGGACCCAGGGGGTCCTACGCTATGCCCAAGGCCGCAAAGCCTGCGTGTTGGGCTGGGCGGAGCTACCCAGGTGCGCGAAGCACCTCCCACTGAACTTGGAATAAAGCCCAAATTCCCCAGGCCCACCTGCAAGGCCCGATGGCCGGCCGCGCCCCCATGGCTGTCCTCTGCTGTCTCCAGAGATGGCTTCCTTGTCCCGCTCGTGTCCCTGCTCAGACGCCACCTTCCCTGTAACCCTACTGCCACACCTCCCTCACCCCACGGCACCCCTTATGTGGTTTTTTTAACACTCGTCCCCATGTCAAAGTCTCCTGGTTTATTTACTGAACCAGAAGCTTCCCGAGGTTGGAACCAGTCCCATCTTGCCCCCGATGGGGCCCCAGGTCCTGGCTCAACGCCCAGCACATAGAAGAGACTCAATAAATGTGTTGGTTGAATGAATGAGCGAACGCATGGCCACTCAAAACTGCTGCCTGCCTTAAGCCGCCGCAAAAGGAGGAGGGGGGAGGTCTGCCGGGTAAGTAAACGGATGACTGCCGTAATCTTATGGAACAGAACATGGAAAGCATCTCCTGCCTCCCCTGCCCACCCAGGGCTCCAGTCTTCCTTCAAAACCTTCCGTGGGACCCTCTGCTGGCAGAACCCAGGGCGGCTGGCCCACCCTGGACAGCGAAGCCCTCCGCAGGGCCAGGCCAGCTCAGCGGTCTCTCTGCAATCACAGGTAACACGCCACTTGGGTTCCACGCAAGGGCGGCATCTGTGACTTGACGCTTCCTCCAAGCCGTCTTGGGCGACACCTGCGTTCTCAGAGCACGTGCACTTCCAAGCGACTCCTCCTCCAGCACAGGACGGCATTGCGGACGCACACTGTGAAAGCCCACGGACAGCGTCTGCTTTCCGTCCTGACAGCGGCCGGAGGAGGCTCCTGGGCCCTTAACCACCTTCCACTGCAGAGATGGGTGAGTGTTAGTCTCGCTTGGAAATCAAAGCTGGTTCCTCTCCCCTAGCATTCAAGCTCACTTTTCACACAGGCGCCTGCTCTTCCTCGCATCCTCAGAGCTGGCACGAGAGAGGAAGGGGCAGGCGAGAGGAACAGAGAGGAACAAAATGCACCCTCGACCTGGAGGGGCCTGGACGACGTGGAGTCATTGGTAATTGTGCCCAGCGGAGAACAAAGCAGAGAGGGAGGCTTCTGGGGCGCGGTGGGAGGGATTCGGCTTTGTTGTTCTTCAATAAGCCCCAGAGAGTGATGTTAATTGTTACTTTAGGTGTGTGGAGTGCGGACGATTTGTAAGGTAAGACAGGAGCCCTTTTGCTGTGACCAGAGCGAGCATAATGGGGGTGTAAAGACTAGAACCTTGGAGTTCCTGAAACTCCCTGAAGCCTTCAAATACAGGCCCTGCAAATTGGCACTTGCATCTCAAGCTTTCATGTCTTTGTTATGCAGTCGAGGTAATAATCACTGTGGAAAAAGGCATGCTGGCTGGTGGGGACATTAGCTGCACAAAGCATTCTTTGGTTTAAAAAAAAATCATGAAATAAAAAAGAAAACTGTTTAAGCTTAAAAATTAAAAAGAACCATTTGTCTCCGGTTGTTGAAAGGTTTTATAAAGCAACAGCAAGGGTGGAGGGGGGGGATAAAAAACTGCCCCAGAATGCTGAGAGATGGCCAAAAATATTAATATGCAGGAACATGACAAATCTTCCCGGGCTGTAAATATTTCCTCCGTGTCCCACGTATAATCAGCAAGTGTGGCAATCCTTTTTCCCTCTCAGCTCTTCCTGTTTGAAATCTACGCTGAATAACACTCTTTCCAAAAGAACGGAATTAAAGTGAGGAAATGGTGAAGAAACAGTGTCCGTCAGAGGTCCGCGCATGTCGTGGTTCAAATACCATAGGGAGGAGGTTTCTGCCCCTAGAACCGGGAGAGGAGGAGAAGGGTATATTTACATATAAAACAAATGAAAACCCAACCACCAGAAATAAAAAACAAGTACGGTCTCCTATATGCAAATGTATTGATTTGCTAAGTATGGTACACGTATCAGTGCAGACATTCATCGAGAGGAGGGTGATCAGATATGATACAGAACCCAGTGAAATTTAATTTCAGATCAACAACACATGATTTCTTTTTTCTTTTTAGTTTAGATCCAAGTTAGTTAACATATATATAGTGTCATATTGGTTCAGGAATAGAATTCAGTGATTCCTCACTTATATATAACAACACCCAGTGCTCATCCCAACAAGCAAACTCTTCTGTGACCAGTCATCCATTTAGCCCATCCCCCCCCACACACTTCCCTCCAGCAACCCTCAATTTGTTCTCTGTATTTGAGAATCTCTTATGGTTGGTCTCTCTCGCGCGCTTGCTCTCTCTCTCTCTGCTTTTACCTTCTTTTTCCTTCCCTTCCCCTATGTTCACCTGTTTTCTTTAATTCCATATCTGAGTGAAATCATAGGATATTTGTCTTTGATGAAGTTACTTAGCATAATACACTTTAGTTCTATCCACCTTTTTGCAAATGGCAAGATTTCAATCCTTTTGATCACGAAGTAATACTCCATTGTATATATATACACCACATCTTTATCCGTTCATCAGTCAATGGACATTTGGGCTCTTTCCATACTTTGGCTATGGTCGATAGCACTGCTGTAAACATTGGGGTGCATGTGCCCCTTCGAATCAGCACTCCTAGTAGTGCAATTGCTGGGTCATAGTGTAGTTCTGTTTGAATCTCCACACTGTTTTCCAGAGTGGCTGCACCAGTTTGCATTCCCACCAACAGTGCAAAAGGGCTCCTCTTTCTCCACATCCTCACCAATATCTGTTGTTGCCTGAGTTGTTAATGTTAGCCATTCTGACAGGTGTGAGGGGGTATCTCATTGTGGCTTTGATTTGCATTTCCCTGATGATGAGTGACATTGAGCATCTTTTCATGTGTCCGTTAGCCACCTGGACATCTTCTTTGGAAAAGTGTCTATTCATGTCCTCTGCCCATATCATCACTGGACTATTTGTTTTTTGGGGTGAACAACACATAACTTCCTAGTATAAATGTAGTGTGGCATAAGTATGCTCCGTGAAATTCAAATTCAACTGGACATCCTGTATTTGCTGCATCTGGCGACCCTAGAGCCTTTGGTGGTCAAGCTGATTGAAGACTAGTCATTCATACTGACAGGACGGTGAGTGGGGGCTCTGTTCAGTTGGCTAAAGCAAGTCCGTGCCCATCAGTCAGGAAGGCATCTTCACGGAGCCCGGCAGGCGGCCTCTCAGGGCCTCTGCACGATCTGGGCCCTCCATCAGCTTCAGCCACCTGACGGCAGCTGCAGGGAGATGCACAGAACCTCACGAGACCTGCCAAAAGGTCAGGCAACACCTCGGAAAAACCGGAGCTGGGTGTATTTCCCACTGTCCTTTGCTGCTTGGGTTGGACACCCACTGCCAAGCTCAGCCGCTTGAAAATCATCCAGTGAGAGAAGGGCATCCTGATTAGTCAAAGAGAGAAGGAGGACAGGACATGTGGACACCCCATCCTCCTGCAGACCCTGCCCCTAGGGAGGAAAAGTCACCCCCCAAAACCCAGAGTTCATGGTCAGACGAGGGCCTTTCAAGTTTGCTTCAAACCCTTTCTCTCCCACCAGTTGTTCGAGCCGGTTTTCCTTTCTACAAAATGTCACCAAAGGAATCCCTCTTCAGTGAAATTGGAGAATGTAGGGAAGGACCCATCGGGGCCGGTGAATGCTGGCACCATAATGGTTACTATGGCTCCCCAGGATGGCCCAAGGGGCTGCCCCCGGTGAGTGTAGCTCTCTCCCCTCTCAGGAAAGAAGGAATTCCCCCTCCAGGCCAGTCCACCAGCCATACACAGGCTCTTTTTCAAAACTGACATCCTCGGGGTGCCTGGGTGGCTCAGTCGGTTAAGCGTCTGACTTTGGCTCAGGTCATGATCTCATGGTTCGTGGGTTCAATCCCTGCATCAGGCTCTGTACTGACAGCTGCTTCCAATTCTGTGTCTCCTCTCTCTCTGACCCTCCACTGCTCATGCTGTCTCTCTCTCTCTCTCTTAAAAATAAAAAATAAAAAAAAATTTTTAAAAAGTGTCTCTAAGTAGCCACTAGAAAAAACACAATCCATATACACAACTGACATCCTCAAGAAGCAATGCCCATCCAGTAAAGGCGCATTTCCATCTCCCCACACTGTCTCCCAAAACTTCGTGTCTTTGGCCAAAGACTCCTCCTATGCCAGGGCTAGTCGTTGGGCGACGTTCTCCATTATTCATGAGCACCGACCACTCTGGCACCATGCAGAGCCCTTTATCTTTGCTCCCCCCCCACCTCCTAAGACCCCTACAAGTTCATTTGACAGATGAGGACACGGGCTCAGAGAGGTCAACCAACTTGCCCAAGGCCACCGAGATGGAACACAGCAGAGGCAGGGCTTGAGGCCACACCCAGTCCCAAAGCCTGTACTTTGAACCTCAAACACTCTACCCGCTTCTCATCCTAGACCCATCCCCCTGGGTGGCCCATGAAGCTATTTCTGAGGAGAATGGGCAGAACTGGCAAACTCTTACTCATCCTTCAAAACCCAACTCACTCCTCGCCTCTTCTGCACGTCCCTGCCTCATCAGGGGCACACCCTGAATTACATCACCCTACTGTTACCTCATCCAGAATTATGAAACAATGCGTTACCATCTGGTGGCATTCACATCTGTGCCCCCACTCGACTGGCCTCCTGGAAGGCACTGTGCTAGCCTGTCCAGGTCTGTACCCACCACACTTTCCGGGGACGCCTCCAGTGTTCTCCAGACACTGCAGGTCGGCTCAGCTCAGGACCTGATCTTCCCTCTTCCATGGAAAACTCTCCCAACCCCTTTGCCTGGGCCTCTCCCTCATCAGATCTGTGCTCCGATGACCCCTCCTCGAGAAGGCCTTTCCAGACCACCCACTCCCAAGAGCTCTTCCCATCCCTTTCCCCTGACTCCCTGTCACCCTGAACCTCCTTCCTGATTTACCCTCCTCTGCGGCAGGCACATCCCCCTGGCATGGGCCTGTGCGTGCATTTGTTCATTGCCTCGATGTCTGTCTTTCCTCCAGACATGCCCACCCCTCCCCCGGAGCAGGGGGAGAGACTTAGTCCGTCTCCCTCCTTCCTGCATTGCCGCGCACATCAGAGGTGCTCGGCAGACGTTTGTAGAATGAACAAGCCCTCGGTGTCCAGCGCACAGAGACATTCAGCACGTGAACTTATTCTTAATTAATCATTTTAGCAGGAACATCTTGGAAGCTCCCCAAGGCAGAAGCAGACTTTGCCCTCCTACATGATAGATCCTCCTCTCCTCGGCCGTCCACTATCCACACTTCTTTCCAGATTACTTACCCCCTGTTGTAAGAATGGTGACCTCACAAAAGGTCAGAAAGAAAACCCTGAGCCCTGGGACACTTGTCCAGCCTGTGGCCATCCGGCCGGGCCCACCAGCTTAGGCAGCAAGGGCATAACGTGTACCACATTCATGAATTAACCCATCCTCTCTAATTCCAGCCCCCGCCGGCCCCCCTCACTGTTTTTGCTGAGTAGACAAATGGGACCCTCCGAATTTGGGGCCTCTACCTGGCACCTCCCAACAACCAGGAAAAATATCACATGCCTTGGGTGTGGGGAACATTGTTACACGTAAATACATCCCCATAAAAGCACAGATCTGTTGATAAGGGAGCATGGAGGTCAGGGAAAGGGAGGGAGGACACAGGTTCCCAAATGGAAGATAAAACACCCATGCCCTCTGAGTGACCTTGAGAATTATCCGGGAGGGGCCCTGTAGTTCAGCAGAAGCGTGGCGACCCCATTCACTCAGTCCCATGAGTCTGGGGACACCTGCGTACCTCTTGGCTGCTAGGGGCAAAAAAAAAAAAAAAGTCCCCCTGCCTCTCACTGTCTGTCCATTAACTGTTGTCTCTTAGACCCATTTTCCAATTCCAGGCCTATGACAACGTGCAATGGTGGCAACCTTGGGAGATCACCAAGTCAGTCAAGGAACGATTGAGCACCCCGGCCCTGAGGGGTTGGCGTTGACCGGCATGAAGGAGAGTGTGGGCGTGGGGTCCGCAGGCCGTATTATCTGTGGGTCTCATTCAGGGGACTGTTACGGAGGGGGGAGGCCCGCAGAAACGCTCGCGTGTGCTATGCGCTCCCCAGGCCCTGTGCAGGAGTGCTCAGCGCCGCACTGGGGTGGCCGGAAGCCCGAGCCCCACACCGGCGGCAGCGGGATGGAACACCTTTCGGGAGTGGAAACGGAACACGGGGCGGCCCGCGCCGCGATGCGCACGAACCTCTCAAACACAAGCTTGGGCCCTGGACGATTCCACTGCCGCAAAGTTCACATAGCAGTGAAACTAATCACCCCCCAGAGAAGTGGACAAGGCGAGGGGGCTGGAATGTCCTCTTTCATAATCCGGCCCGTGGCTTCGGGGGTGCGTTCTCTGTGACAGGATTCATCGAGCGTGGTACACTTGGATGGGCACACTTGTGGGTGTGCGTACTCGCCTTGCAGGCCTAAACTGTACGGGGGGGGGTGGGGTGAGGTGCGGAGGCTTCCCCAGGGCTTCCCGCACAGGAGAAGGGCTGCTGCCGCCGCCCGGGCCCGGCAGGTGGGCAGGGAGGTGAGCGACGGGCTCAGAGGCCGGCGGAGGTGGGCAGCGGGCGCGCGCCCTCGGCTGGAGCCCCGCGGCCCCGCCCCGCGCCAGGTGCCTCGCTGCCTCCGCCTCCGCGTCCCGCGTTGCTGGGCAACCGGTCTCCCTGGCGACGCGAGACGCTGAGCCCAGGGCTGGCGCTTGCGGGAGCGCAGAGACCTGAGCCCACATGGCGCAAAAACCTCTCAGTACCGCTGCGGCCGAGCGCATGAACCTCGTGGCGCAGGACGAGATCTGGTAACGCCCGGGGGCCCGTACCCGGTGGGCCCGGCCGCTCCCGCCTCGAGCGCGCACCCCTGGCGGCCTCAGTTTCCCCCCCGCCCCCCGCTCCGCCCCCAACTCCTGGAGGAGGTCGACCTCCGGGCGCCAGGACCGTGCGCTGGAGGTGGTCGGGGCAATGTTAGGGACACGAGGGCCACCAGAAAGCCTTTGTCCTCTTAGGCACACCGCGAAAGTTAGACGATGTTGCATCTGGTCTTACAATCATCTGCAAAGCTTTGCTTGTTGAGCCGACTGACACGTTATTTTTAAGATTTGCCGAATTTAAAACAATAAGACAGATATCTTAATATTTAATTGGAATGAGATATACATATGCCCTTTACGTTCTTGATTTTCCTGCTTTTTTAAGTAAGAAATTTCAATTTAAAAAACAGACCCATTTTCTAAAAGATTTATGTTCAGCAGACGTTTGTAATGGATGATTTTATTTGAGGTTCTGTTGAATTGCTAAATATACCATCTCTTTGAAGTTTCAACCAATATGGGAGGTTACTAATTTAGATGCAAGTAAGTGAAGTTGAGTAACAGTAAAGGCTAATTGCTTACCTCTTAAACTTCAGTTATCTGCTTGCCATCTCGCTGATTTTTATCATTTCCTTGTAAAGCCTGTGTTAATCACTTCATATTTTTCTTTAAACTGGCTTTATTTCACTCATTTATTTTTATAGGAAACTTTACATCACTCGTCAATGGAAAGCCAGAATCTTTTGGCATAAAATACACAGCTATTAACTGTTTTTTTTATCTTTGTGGTTTATCTTTGTCTGGGGCACCTGTAAGACTACTGTAGCCGGTATGTTCCGTCTGTTTACGCCCCTTCCTCCCTTCTCCACCGGACGACAGACTCATACTCATCCTTCAGGACCCAAATCAGATGCCCCGTCCTATGTGACAGAGCCAGTTCAACCCTCAGACTGTTCCGTCCAACGTCCAAAGTGGCTGTTGAGCCAGTGACTGGCCCAAACCGGAATGAACTGTCCCACTGGGTTTCGAAGATTTCATACCCCCCCCAAAAACTAACATTAAAATTAATTTCATCTGTTTATTTTCACTTTTCCGTTAGTGTGGCTTCTAGAAAATTATTATTATGTACGTGGCTCATACCTGAGGCTCACATTGTATCTCCGTTAGACTAGACTCTGCTTTAGATGCTCAGTGCCCAGGGCAGAAGGCTTGTTCAGGACCTTCAAAACCGTTGAGACCCTGGGGGCTGGTTGAGGGGGAGGGTGGGGATGAGGGGCGGGGAGGGGGGGTGCAGTTACTGATTCCAAAATAGGAAGAGAAGCTTGAAAATAAAAATGAGTAAATGCTTAATTAGACATGTGCAAAATGTGACACACCAGCCCTCCACTAGTAGGTCACGGTATATAAATTATATTTAATGTGGACAAAAGCAGGGCCAGGATTGGGGCGGGGCAAGCGGGGTATCTGGGGTGCCATATTTAAGGAGGGCTCATTCTCAAGGTCAGGCCAGTGCTGGCTCTGCACTTGCAAGAACCTGGGGAACTTACTGAGCACACCCTTAAATTTTGCACCCCAGGCGCCGTACTCACCCCGCCTCGCCCGCCCCGCCTCGCTCACCCCACCAAAAGAAGGACTCTACTACCTAGATGGCCCCACTGGCAGAGCCAACCCCAAGTCCCGTCTTCTCCCCGATGTGCCATCCAGCCCATACCTCCGGTTCTTTAGACGCGTGGTCCCCAGAGACCAGGACTCTTGCTCCCTCTGGCCCCCAGCCCCTTCCTGGCACAGAGCCATCGTTCAGTCAGCAACACGTACGGGAAAATGTAAAATTGTCCCCCCATGGACCTTTTAGGGTTTGCCTCTTTAACCTTTCTCCAATGCCATCCAGCACTTAAGAACTTTCTTTTTCAGGAAATACCGCCTGAAGGCTGAAAACGAAGCGCGGCAAAACTGGGCCCGGAACTGGGGATTTTTAACGACCCCTGTCGATGAGGTAAATATAAATTTTATGAGCCCAGAGGTTATAGAATTGATTATGCCAAAGAATAAATGGTTAGGACGCGTATATTTGTAAGCATAAAGTTAAAGAGGGGTGCCTGGGGGGCTTAGTCGGTTAAGCATCTGACTCCGGCTCGGGTCATGATGGTCTCTCGGTTCATCGGTTCAAGCCCCAAGTTGGGCTCTGTGCTGACAGCTCAGAGCCTGGAGCCTGCTTCCGATTCTGTGTCTCTGTCTCTCTCTGCCCCTCCCCTGCTCATGCTCTCTCTCTCTCTCTCTCTCTCTCTCTCAAAAATAAATAAATGTTAAAAAATTTTTGAAAAAAGAATAAAGGTAAAGAGAGTGCTGTCTGTGAAAACCGGTAACTCTGAAACCTTCCTCCAACTTACTGAACACTTACTACGCACCGGCCATGTCCTGGTGCTTCATCTGAACCAGCTCGTTTAACCCACGCACAGAGGGGAGTGCTGTTTTATGCCCATTTTATGAATTAAGAATTGAACTCAAAGAGCTGCAAAGTCATACAGTTAATAGAGGGAGGCGCCGAGGGGAGAAGCTGGTCTGTCTGATTTCGGGGCCACCTGGCCTCAGACTGCCCATCTGTCAAATGGGATGATAGTCCTCAGCGGCCTCGTTGGGTGAGTGTGTAGTTCAGATGGGACGGGAAGTAGCAGCCAGGTGAATATATGGGGGTTACTGGGGAAATATTCTCGGTATTTCCTAAAGCAGCTGGGTAACAGAAACAGGCAGAAGGGCCTTAACAGGGGGTGGAGAGATGCCAGCCGAGACCCCTGGCCCCCTGTAGAGCTCATCAGCTCAGCTGAGTGCTACCTTGTAGACAGAAAACCTGCATATCCCCGTTGTTCAAGAGAGTCCAGAAACCCACACATTTAAAAGAATCTGTGACTCTAGAATAGTGGCCCAGATCTGTAAACCACCTTACAGATGCAAAATCCTTGCGTGGGCTTCAACGGGACGGAGGCCACCAGACTACAACGTTGCTTTCTTTCTTTTTATATGTTTGTTTATTTATTTTGAGAGAGAGAGCAAGTGGGGGAAGGGCAGAGAGAAAGAGGGAGAGAGAGAGAGAGAGAGAGAGAGAATCCCAAGCAGGCTCTGCACTGTCAGCCCACACTCCGACGTGGGGCTCGATCTCACAAACTGCAAGATCATGACCTGAGTCAGACGCTCAACCCACTGAGCCCCCCAGGCGCCCCACGACTACAATCCTTCAAACTACCTCCAGGACACACTCCTGGAAGCCACGTTTCTTTGAAGGGATGCAGAATGGCACAAGAATCGCGTAATTCAAAACGTTCATGATTCAAGGCAGCATAACCCTATTTGTAACTCACCGCATCTACTAGCTTTGAAATTATGCCACTCTTCATGAGTTTTTTTAATACTTACAGAGTTATACACCTTGAAATTTTATGCGTAAAATGAGTCCTTATTAATATAAAATGTCTAAAAAGAGTCTATATTAATATTCCTTATATGTAATTAAATTGGGATTTCAAAGAGTTCAAAATCACTTTAAAATTAAAAGGGGGGATGGGAACTCTCCTCTGATACCTTATTTTTTTCAATTTTTTTATGTCTTTATTTTATTTTGAAAGAGAGAGACAGAGAGTGAGCGGGGGAGGGGCAGAGAGAGAGGGAGACACAGAATCGGAAGCAGCTCCAGGCTCCGAGCTGTCAGCACAGAGCCTGACACGGGTCTTGAACTCATGAACCTGGAGATCATGACCTGAGCCGAAGTCGGACGCCCAACCGACTGAGCCACCCAGGTGCCCCATCCTCTGATATTTTAAAGGTCCTAGAACGTTGTTGGCAATTTTTTTGAGTCCATCACCTGTGAAGTTTTCTCAAATTACGATGCGGGAGTGTAAATTAGCAGGTGCAAAAGCTGATACGGGACGCGGCAGTTAAGGGCTGTGTCGCGACCCTGGGCTGACAGCCCCCAGTCTGCCCCTTTCTAACTGTGTGATTGCGCCAGGCTACCTCACGTTTCTGAGCCCCGCTCTGGGCATCTGCAGAATGCGGCGTTCTGGGGGGACGGTGACGAGAAGGCTCCCTCTCACCTCAGTCTGAGGCTTCCCGTCTCTGGGCTTGCGTTTCAGCTGCTCAAGAGCGAACAAGAACCCCCCACCTCGAAGCCCAGAATCGAGCTTCCCGAGCGGTTCCACATCCGGCCAGTGACGCCAGTGGAGAAGTACATCAAGGTTCGCAACGTCGTTTTGAATACTTATTTTCCTAAATCAGAAATCGCCCTGGAGGAGGCTGTGTTCACTGCACTCCCCCGTAAGTAAGAAGGTGGCAGCGCCCAGCACGTGGGAGGCCAGGTTCCACGCCCTTTCCGAGCCCCCCGTGCGGGGGACACGTCAGGTTGCTGGTCTGGACGCATGCGAGAACCACTGCGTCCAGCTCTGCCGAAGCAGGGGGTGGCCGAGCAAAGGATGGGGGTGATCCCATCATTCAGCAAACATTTCTAGGGGCTGCGCCAGAAACCGGGGCGGGCAAAGGACCAGGCTCCGCTGTCAGGCCACCGAGATCCAAATCCTGCCCGGCCGCTCACCCTCTGTGGTCTTGCCAGTGTCTCGGTTGCCCTCTGTCCCCTTTACAATGGGCGTTAATGAAAGCACCTGTGTCAGGGAATAGAGTCAGGGCTCCATGCCTGTCAAGGATTTGGAACATTACCCCGCGCTTTCGGAGAGTTCTAATGACCGTCAGCTATGGGAGGTGCCAGGCTGGGGAAGCAGAGTGGTAAACAAGGGGACAAGACTCCAGCCCACAGTCTGGGTTGGGAGTCCGGGGGGAGCGGGGGGGACATGAAACAAGAAAATCAACACAAGTGTTAGATGCCGTGCAGGATGCCACGGGGGAAAGGGACAGGTGAGGTTTTGGAGGATGACAGAGGATGGGGCGATGCCCACTGAGTGGAGGACTGAAGGATGACAAGGAGCCAGCCCTGGAAAAGCTTTCAGTCAGTTAAGCATCCAGCTCTTGATTTCGGCTCAGGTCATGAACTCACGGTTTGTGGGTTCAAGCCCCATGCCGGGCTCTGCGCTGGCAGCATGGAGCCTGCTTGGGATTCTCTGTCTCCTTCTCTCTCTGCCCCTCCCCAGCTTGCTGCCTGTATCTTTCTCAAAATAAATAAAAATAAAGGTAAAAAAATAAAAGAAAGAAAGGAAAGCTTTCCAGGTAAACGGAACAGCGTGTACAAAAGCCCTGAGGCAGAACCAAGTCTGATCTGTTTCAGGAGCAGCAAGGGATGCTATGAGGCTGAAGTGTAGTGAGCCGGGGGTGGGGAGCGGGGGGAGCGGAGGGGATGTGAACGGAGAAGTGGGCAGGGCCGGATCCCACTGGACCTCAGAAGCCAGAGGAAGGAACCGGGACTTGAGCCCAACCCGCAGTAGCAAGCAAGGCTGCGGCACGGTGAGGATTGCCTTTTTCTTTTTAAAAACGACTTTTTTAATTTGTTTAAATGTTTTTGTTTTATTTTTGAGAGAGACAGGGAGTGAATGGGGAGGGGCAGAGAGAGAGGAGACACAGAATCCGAAGCAGGCTCCAGGCTCCGAGCTGTCCGCACAGAGCCCGACGCGGGGCTCGAACCCACAAACCCTGAGATCACGACCTGAGCCGAAATCGGACGCTTACCTGGCTGAGACCCCCAGGCACCCCGAGGATTGCCTTTTTAAAAGATCGCTGTGATTACTGCCTGAGTGGCGTGGCAACCCCAGAGGGCAGAACACGTAGATGACCTTCCTGCCCGAGACCCGTCAGCCGTGGACATGGGCCAGATGCCCCTAGAAACTGCTGCCCTCTTGCCACGCTGTGACAGAAGTGTGTCCCTGAGTCCCCTGTCGGGGATGTGCAGGCCGTGTGCAGTGATTTGCTATTACAACAGGCCTGCAGTGAACCCCCCCCAACACTGGTGTGCGCGTGCACGGATGTTAGGAGGTCTTAGCCCAAGCGGCTCGGAGTACATTTCAGGTCAACGATGTTTGCGCTCTCATTTCTGGTAGATAAATTGCTAGCGGGCCCTTTACAGATCATGAACCACCCCTCCCCCAAACGCCCTTGTTACCAGCAGTGTTTTCATCCCTCGGCCCCCCTGGTGGGCGCAAGGTGGCATCCCCAGGTGGTTTTCGATCGCATCTTCCCCAGCAAGTTGGAGGTAGATTTGGAAGCTAGTCTGTGTGTCCCAGGGGCCCATCGGGACAAGCGGCTCGTGGAAGCGCTGGCCCTTCTGACATCTGTCGAGGACCTTCCCTGAAGGTGGCCTCTCAGGAGATTCGTTTGAGCACTTCGTCAGGGACATGTGTTCTGTTGTGCGCCCGGGGCAGCCAGCCCCCAGGACCGCCCCTGCCGGGCTCACCGAGCCCTTGAGCTGGGCGTGAACGCATAACCCCACGCACCCAAAACCTCCCTGCTTCAGGGCTTTTTTTTTTTTTAATGTTTTTAATGCTTTTATTTATTTTTGAGAGAGAGAGAGACAGAGCATGAGCAGGGGAGGGACAGAGAGAGAGGGAGACACAGAATCCGAAGCAGCTCCAGGCTCCGAGCTGTCAGCACAGAGCCCGACGCGGGCTCGAACCCACAAACGATGAGATCGCGACCGGAGCCGAAGTCGGACGCTTCACCGACTGAGCCCCCCAGGCGCCCCTCAGGTCTTCTGTTAGGACAAATATTCAAGTTGTCTTTCATTCAAATCACCCTGTAAAAGCAGGACAGAGCCTTATTTCAAATGGAAGGGGAGAAACTGCCTAAACATTTGCCCTCGATTTCCAAATATTCCAGGTCTGTCCAGGGAATTGACGAACAAAACTGGGTTTTTTCATTTCAGACAGAACCTCATTTTCCTTTGGTCTTTAATTAAATTCCATTGGGGGCGTCTGGGTGGCTCAGTCGGTAGAGCGTCTGGCTTCGGCTCAGGTCATGATCTCGCCTTAGTGGGTTCAAGCCCCGGGTCGGGCTCTGTGCTGACAGCTCAGAGACTGGAACCTGCTTCAGATTCTGTGTCTCCCTCTCTCTCTGCCCCTCCCCTGCTCATGCTGTCTCTCTCTCTCTCTCTCAAAAATAAATAAAACATTAAAAAAATTTAATTAAATTCCATTGCTTTCCATTTCTGTGGACTCTACAGTTTGGGTGTATGTGGGTGCGCGCACACACATTTCATAAATCTTCTAAGGAAAACGGGATTATTTGTAACCACCAGGACGCCATTCGACAATATTATTATATATTTTATAAAGGACCATGTGAAACTTATTTCTCTTTTTTTTAAATGTTTATTTTTGAGAGAGAGAGAGAAAGAGAAAGAGCAGGGGAGGAGCAGAGGGTGGGGTGGGGGTACAGAGAATCCCAAGCAGGCTCTGTGCTGTCAGCGCCGAGCCCAGTGCGGGGCTCAAACTCACAAACTGTGAGATCACGACCTGAGCTGAAATCGAGAGTCGGGCCCTTAACCGACGGAGCCACCCAGGTGCCCTGATATTTCTAAACCTTACTTCTTTTTTCCTTTTTGCTCTTTTATCAAATAAAAAGTATTTTATTAGGAGCGCCTGGGTGGCTCAGTTGGTTGAGCATCCGATGACTTCAGCTCAGGTCATGATCTCACGGTTTGTAAGTTCAAGCCCCACCCTGGGCTCTGTGCTGTAAACCTGTCAGCCTGTCAGCGCAGAGCCCACTTCAGATCCTCTGTCTCCCTCTCTCTCTGCCCCCCCCCCCGCTTGTGCACGCGCGCTCTCTCTCTCTCTCTCAAAAAACAAATAAAAACATTATTAAAAACGTATTTTGCTGGCGGTCATGAGTTAACGTGTTAAGCATTACCAGATACAGAGACATACCTCGTGTCATGGTATTGTGGGGAGAAGCGAGTCCCAGGGTCCAGCTAACTGGAGCGCGCTGACCTTGGGCGCACCTCACTTCAGGATACTTTTCTGTCTTTTCCCCATCAGGCCTCTCACGCCGATCCTGGTGCCTCGGTGGACATGCCTCATGTCACTGTGGCCCAAGGCTAACCCGCCTACATCTCCATTCCAGATCCTTCCGTCCCCCCCAGTCCCGAAGACGACCCAGGGCTTCATCGGCTGGAGATCGGGGGTGCCGGGCCTGAACAAGTGTCTGGAACACGATTATGAGATCAGAAGCTGCAAAGGGGCGTTTGCCAAAGAGCTGAGTTGGCCAAAGCAAGGCGTCCACTGAGCCCAGAGACCAGCCCCCGGACAGCTGATGTCCAAGCCAGAGAGTCAAGGAGCTCCCAGGTACCCTCCGCTGGTACAGTCCCCCCACCATGTTTGCTCAGGGGATGTTGCAAAGAACACAGAATAGCCCCTTGACACTTTCAGTTCCTCAACACCTCCCTTCCAGAACATTCTCATAACGCACTCATTCTTGGCTAATGAATGTAATGAACAAATAGATTCTTTGAATGTTTCTTTGCTACCTTGGGAATTTCTAAGTATGGCTTTTAAAAAACCGGCGCGATTTAATTTTAAGAATAAAATTGTGTCTAGGCCCTTCATTGTCACTTTTGATCCTACCTCTCACTATCTGTTTATAATGAGGTTGTTGACCAGGTGTCCCTGCACCCAGATATTCCTGGACCTGCTTTTGCGGAGGAACAGAGCACTTTGAGGATCCCCTGATTCTCCGTTCCCAGGATACTTGCAACAAGTCCACAGCTTTAAAGGCAGAAATGAGGCCAAGATTTGCACTGAGTGTAGATTTCCAGGAGAGGATGGGTCCCCGTGCACTTTATGAAAACCTCCCCCGCAAAGAAGATGTGGCGTGTAGATATGTGCATGTACCTATACACGCGTACAACAGAATATTACTCGGTGATGAAAGAGAACGAAATCTTGCCTTTTGCAACAACGTGGATGGAACTGGAGGGCCTTCTGCTAAGCGAAATAAGTCAGTGAAAGAAAAATCTATGATTTCACTCATGTGGAATTTAAGAAACAACAGATGAACATAGGGGAAGGGAAGGGAAAATAACATAAAAACAGAAAGGAAGGCAAACCATAAGAGACTCTTAAATACAGAGAACAGGGGCGCTGGGGGGCTCAGTCGGTTGACTGTCGGACTTCAGCTCAGGTCATGATCTCACAGTTCGTGGGTTCGAGCCCCACGTCGGGCTCTGTGCTGACAGCTCAGAGCCTGGAGCCTGCTTCCGATTTTGTGTCTCCCCCTCTCTGCCCCTCCCATGCTCACGCTCTGTCTCTCTCTGTCTCTCAATAATAAATAAAAATATTTAAAAAATTTTTTAAAAAATACAGAGAACAAACTGAGGGTTGCTGGAGGGGAGGTGGGTGGGGGATGGGCTAGAGGGGGATGGGCGTGAAGGGGGGCGGTTGTTGGGATGAGCACTGGATGTCGTAAGTGATGAATCACTAAATTCTACTCCTGAAACAGTTGTTACACTGTTAACTAACTTGGATTTAAATAAAATTTTAATAAAATAAAATAATAAAATAAAATTGGAATAGAATAGAATAGAATAGTATAGAATAGAATAGAATAAAACCTCCCCTGCTTACCTGCCCCGGCCACCCTGTGGCAGCACCTACCGCAGCCGAGCTGGCCAAACCAACCCGTTTTCCTTCCACTGCAGACATGTGATATTAACCCTTTGGTTAACATTTTGCTCCTGGTCCCTGATGGGCCCTGAGGCTTTGTTCCAGGGCCCACAAACGAGGGATGGAGGTAGGTGTGGAAAGTGGGGGCATCCACTGATCAGAGAGGATGGCTCTGTGTGCCCACAGGGCTCCCACCCAGGCCCCAAGGAGTGAGAGAGCAGAGAGCTTGTCAGCGGCCTGTGGAAGGTGGTGTGTGCGTTTCCGAGGAGCAGACCTGCAGGGGCAGAGGGGGGGCACACTCGCTCAGTCATCTGTCCTCCACGGACCTGCGTTCCTTCCCCCCTTCAGCTGGTCCTGGTCACAGTCCTCCCTGTGTCTGCTTGACTGGGGCCGGGGAGGGGGACTTCGACATGGCACAATCCGCCACCCACCCAGTCCCTCCCTGCTCACCTTCCCGTCCAGGTATAGGGCGTGCTTTACCCATCGGAGAATCTCTCATCCAGAACCTTCCCCCAACCCTCAACACTGCGGCCTCTCTAGCAGGCCCCTGAAGGGACTCCGTGACTTTGAAGGCACCGGATACTAGGGGGACAGAAATCCTATGCCCTGCAAGGGAGGCTCAGAGGCTCTGAATCTAGAAGCCCCTGGAAGAAGAGTTTCCCGTGTTGTGCGGAGACGTTGTTCTCTGGAGAGTCTGCAGAACGTGACCTGAGTGACCAGGGCGCAGGCCGCAGACGCCTTCAAACCAGCTGCTCAGGTGCTAAGAACACCAGGGCCAAGTTTACCCGCAGCCACCCGGCCCATAGTCCATCCCCCCACAGCCCTCCTCCAGCCCAGAGCGGGCAACTCAGGTGCCCACGGCTTCCCCCCGGAAGAGCTAGAACACACCAGAAGCAGCCCTTCGGGACGCCCTGCTGTTCCCTCTGAGCGGGGATGCCCCCACTAATCCCCTGCCACACTGGCCACAGCCACGGGAAAGCCCACAGTCATCTTGGCTCACGTCCCCCCTGCGGCCCACAGATGGCACAGAAAGGAGGAATGTCACAGCCCCTTCGGTCCTGAGGAAAGAAGGAGCAAGGGACTCTGTGGGGTGAACTGTGTCCCCTCCTGGAAGATATGTCAGAGTCCTCACCTCCAGTGTCTGTGAACGGGGCCCGAAATACAAGGCAGGCTCATTGCCAAGGTAATGAATTAAAGTCAGATGAGGTGGTGCTGGAGGAGGGTGGGCCCCGAGGTCAGTAGGAATGGTGTCCCTAAAAGAGAGGAGAGAGACACACGCAGGGAGGAGAGACGGGCCACCATGTGAGGAGCAGACGTGCCGGGAGGAGGCCGCGTGGCGACAGAGGCAGAAAGTGGTGATGTGTCTACAAACCGAGGAAGACTGAGCATTGCCGGCAAAGCCACGGGAAGCCAGAAGAGGCGAGGAAGGATCCTACCGCTCAGGTGGGCAGAGGGAATGTGGCCCAGCTGTCACCTTGATGGTGGACTTCCAGGCTCCAGAACCAGTAGAGAATCAGCTTCTGTTTCTCTCTCTTTCTCTCTCTTTTATTTAAATGCATTTATTTAAATGCTTATTTATTTTTGAGAGAGAGAGAGAGAGAGAATGAGTGCACAAGTGGGGGAGGGGCAGAGAGAGAGGGAGACACAGAATCGGAAGCAGCTCCGGGCTCCGAGCTGTCAGCACAGAGCCCGACGTGGGGCTCGAACTCACGAACCGTGACACCATGACCCGAGCCAAAACCAAGATTCAGACGCTCAACCGAATGAGCCCCCCAGGCGCCCCAAACTTCTGTTTCTCTAAGCCCCCTGGGTGGGTCCTTCCCTGCGCAGGCCAGGAGGGGGGAACAGAACCGAGCACGCTCTGCCTCCCCCTCTCCTCCCTCCTGCCAGCACGTGCCCCTCGCTGGTCTTGGCCCAGCTGTGTCTCCGTGAGAACAGGTCCCGTGACCCCCGCAACTCAAAGATGTTTCCAGTCCCCCAGAGCTTTCGCCTGACGTAGACTAAACAACACGATGCTTGGCCACGCCCGTCCCTTCCAAACCTAATGTTCTGGCCTCTCGGTCATCACTGCAGGCAAGGCGTCTGCCCTCGAAGAAACCCACGTCACTTCTCATGATCAGATCGCCACGGCGGTTGAGCAGAACAGCCAGGAAGGACGGCCGCGCGGCGCCAACCGTCGGAACCCAGCAGGATCTCAGTTCTGTCTGACGCCCCATGTGAGGCAGCAAACACCGCTGGTCCGGGGCGAGCTGCCCAGGGCAGGTGTAGCTTTTCTTTCTGACTTTTTCTTTTTTTTTTTTAAGTAGGCCTCGCATCTAGCATGGAGCCCAACACGGGGCTTGAACTCACAACCCCGAGATCAAGACCTGAGCTGAGATCAAGACTCAGATGCTCAACCGACCAAGCTACCCAAGCGCCCCACTTTTTGTTCTAATTCCTGATCCTAAAATGAACGTGAGAGTCATCTTCCATCTGGACTCCTGCAGGCATCCTGACTGAGGCCGGGCAGGGATTCAACACACCAAGTTCGACTCCCCTGAAACTTGCTGGTGTGACTTTTATTCTGATTTTAACGGGCTGGTCTGTGTTGACTCAGTGGCAGCCTCACATTAGGGAGACCGGTCAGCAGACACTGTTGACACAGATGACCACGATGGAGCTGAGCAGGCCAAGCCACGGACCCTCTAGAAAGACCACGAATCAGGTTTGTAACGGTTTGCAAGGCTGTCCTGCCCCCCCAGCCCCTGTGCACCAGTGGAGGAGATGGGGGTCCCCACACCCGCGTTACATCTACCCAACTCCAGTTGGGAGAAGAAACATTTAAGAGACTCAGATCAACCTTGTGCTCTATTGCTGGGAATGCAAACTGGTGCAGCCACTGTGCAAAAGAGTACGAGGCTTCCTGAAAAAATTAAAAACTGAACCACCATACGATCCAGCAATCCCACCTCTGGGTGGATATCCAAAGGAAACAAAATCTCTGTCTCTGAGAGATTATCTGCACCCCGATGTTGATTGTAGCATTAATTACAATGTCGAAGACGTGGAAACATCCTAAGTGTCCATCGGCCCACGACTGGATAAAGAAAATGTGGTGTGTGCTTATATGCACCATTTGCAACAACGTGAATGGACCTCGAGGGCATCACGCTAAGTGAAATAAGTCAGAGAGAGAACAAGTACCGTATGATCTCACTTATAGGAGGAATCCAGAGGAACCAAATGCGTAGAAACAGAGAACAGATTGGCGGTTGTCAGAGGCAAGAAGAGAATGTGTAAAGGGAGTCAAAACATACAAACTGCCTGTTATAAAATAAATAAATTATGGGGAGGCCATGTACAGCATGGGAACCGTAAGTTCTAAAATTTCTTTTTAAAAAAGAGAGAGAGATGGGGCGCCTGGGTGGCTCAGTTGGTTAAGTGTCCGACTTCGGCTCAGGTCATGATCTCACAGTTCGTGGGTTTAAGCCCCACGTCGGGCTCTGTGCTGACAGCTCGGAGCCTGGAGCTGCTTCGGATTCTGTGTCTCCCTCTCTCTGCCCCTCCCCCGCTCATGCTCTGTCTCTCTCTCTCTCTCTCAAAAATAAATAAACATCAAAAAAAATTTTTTTAATAGAAAAGAGAGAGAGAGACTCATATCAAAATCTGAAGATACACACACCCTTTGGACAGTGAGAACACAGATACATTTAAATTTCTGGGTCACTATTTGATGCATCTTGCTACCCTTTAATTTAAACAAGGATTGCTGCAAGTTTATGGGCATGTGTCTAATGCCCCTTAAAACTACTTCTTTTTTTAAAATTTCTTTATTTTATGTCGAGAGAGAAAGGCAGAGAACGAGTGGGGGAGGGGCAGAGAGAGAGGGAGACATAGAATCTGAAGCAACTCCAGGCCCTGAGCTGTCAGCACAGAGCCTGATGCAGGGCTTGAACCCACAGACCGTGAGATCATGACCTGAGCTGAAGTCCGACGCTTAACCGGCTGAGCCCCCAGGCGCCCCAACCCTTAAAACTACTTCTACTTCACACATTGAAGGGCGACTTCTCTTTCACCCTTCCGCGCTTGTCCATACACAGATGGCTAGGTTTTATCAACTAACCAACACCTTGAAAACCTCAGTTGGTAGGGTTTTCTGCCTCCGATAATTTACTCAGCGACCAACCACGTGTGTATTTTATTTTAAAAAGTATAAATGAGGCCATATTTCTTCCAGTATCAAATTCCACTGCCCTGACCTCCCCCTGACTCCCACTGCGCCCCCCGGCCTCCGTCTGACCTAAGTAATTGGGGTTCCTCTTGTGGGCTCATAACTGCACAAATGTCCCGTCAACAGTCTCAGCTGAGGATCTAAGTGAACAACACGCCGGGATTCAATTACCCTGGACGGTTTCAAACTTGACATTTAATCTATGGAAATCAACCTCTTTGTGGGTGTCCAAATGGGCTCATAAATGTCACCACACACTGTAAAATACCACAACATTTCCAAGGTCGAGGCGAGGCTGGTGGACCTGTGTCCGCAGTGCTGAAATACATCACAGCAATGAACCTCCAGATGGGCCTGGGTCTAAATGAGTGGCCTCTGAAATGATGCAAAACATAATTGGGTTGGGGACTCAGAATGGATTCTGTCACGAGCACATCTCAGCCCAAGATAAATTAGAAACTCCTACGTTTGAGTTACAGGAGAATTGCGCAGTGGAAGAGAATAAAGCCGCTAGAAAACGCAGTGTTCAAGTACATTTGTGTCTAATGGCCTCAGTGGGCACCGGGCGTCCAGTGGCCAAAGGCTGCGGCCACGCGTGTTCGAGAATTTAGGGCTTCATAGATTTCTGTGTTTCACGTTACCCCTCTGGCAAAGTCTGGGGAAGCCTCACAAAATTAAATCCACTAATCTTTTTGTAGCAAAACTTAAGAATATTCTCATGGAATGAAGACTCTAAGGAGTCCGGAATCAGTTAAAGTGAACACTGCTGTCAAACTAAGAGTAATATTTCTTTTTTTTTTAATGTTTTATTTATTTTTGAGAGAGAGAGAGAGAGTGAGCAGGGGAGGGTCAGAGAGAGAGAGAGAGACACAGAATCAGAAGACAGGCTCCAGGCTCTGAGCTGTCAGCACAGAGCCTGACGCAGGGCTCGAACCCACGAACTGTGAGATCGTGACCTGAGCCAAAGCCGGATGCTCAACCGACTGAGCTGCCCAGGCGCCCCTAAGAGTAATATTTCTTGACTGGGGAGTATTTGGCATTGGGGAGTGATAAAGAGATTTTGGATGTAAAATGTTATCGGCACTGGGATGCCTGGGTGGCTCAGTTGGTTGAGTGCCAGACTTCGGCTCGGGTCATGATCTCACAGTTCGTGGGTTCGAGCCCCGCATCGGGCTCTGCGCTGACAGCTCAGAGCCTGGAGGCTGCTTCGGATTCTGCGTCTCCCTCTCTCTCTGTCCCTCCTCCAGTAGCGCTCTGTCTCTCTCTCAAAATAACATTTAAAAAAAATTTTTTTTAAACTGTGCTTAGCAGGGAAAAAATAAAATAAAATAATAAAATAAAATGAAGTGAAATGAAATGAAATCTGTCCTTAGCGGTCCATAAGGGCTGGATACATCTTCTCTTGAGTCAGCGGAAAGGTGAAGACTCAGGCAGTAGGCTGGGTGAAGAGTGGGGCTCAAACCCAGGCCCTCCCCTTTCAGACCGTGTGGCTTTGGGCAGGTGGCCAGACCTCCCCATCCCTCCTTCCTCAGCTGGGAAATGAGGACACACAACTGTCTCATGGGGGTGGCGTAGGGATCAACAGGGATGAGGCTAGAAAGGGCTTGGCAGGACATACGCTACAAGAGTCGTTGGCTCCAGCCCTGGAAGCAGAGGAACAGATACTTTAGAAACAGGGTAAAGGTAAAATGAGATGCTGGCGCTAAAGTATCTGTTAGGATGTCCAGCCTGGCCAAGGGGGACAGTTGCTACTGTTACTGCTGTCATTGTTGTTGGTTAGAACTATTCTAATCTCTGCAAGAGGTAGGATAGGGCTGTCCTTGGGCAGTTCAGTTCCGTAAACCACATTTATCCACCACCTACTACATTTAAGACCCGGCTATTGCTAAGGCTCAAGAGAAAGCTGGGTGCTCCTTCCGAAATCCACAAAGAAATACGACTCCCCCCATATCCCCATGAGAAAATAACTCTTCATATCCTTCTGGGCCATTCATTCCAACTTTCCAAATGAAGAGCAGGGATAATCGTGGATTTTACGCTCGCCAAGTGTAATCGCATTGCTCAGAGGCAACCAGACTGGGCTTCAGTTTGGGGAGAGGATCGTGTGGTTCCTACGGTTCCGACGACATGAGATGCAAGTGATAATTCCTGTGTAAGTTGCAGCCTTGGAATCTGGGTGCCAGAGACACGCTCGGACGGGGGTGAGCAACCGTCGTCTGCGTGCTGGTGTGTGGACATGATTGATTGGCTGTGCAGGACGCTCTCATTTAATTAGGAAATAAATCTCACCTCTTGATGTCTGATTATAACATTCCCACGAGACACGCGTGGCATTTTGAGCGGGGGGCACTGGGTGAAGAAAAAGCCGCTGGTGCCGGATGGTGGGCACAGAGCAGTGAGTGGAGCCAGGGGCTGGGGTCCTGGGTGCCCCACAGAAGGGGTGCTTCAGGAGCCCACTGGTGCGTCTTACAGGGACAGCCACTGGGGGAGAGAGAGAAAACAAAGCTAATGTATATTGCATTATTGGGTCTCTACAAGGGTCAGAGTGATGGTCTGACCCCATTTTTTTATATCAAACTGCTCACCCGTCTGTGTCCCACTCCGCCCACATATGGGCACACAGGGAGGAGAGCAGGGCGCCCAAGCCTTTGGCACCAGTGGGAAGTTCGGCCCTGCCCCACCCCCAGCCACCACCATTACCCCAGCGGTCTGCCCTGCCAGCATTCTTGGGCCACTTAAAGACCTGTTCGGGGGGCGCCTGGGTGGCTCAGTCGGTTAAGCGTCCAACTTGGGCTCAGGTCATCATCTCATGGTTCGTGAGTTTGAGCGACGTGTCAAGCTTTCTGCTACCAGTGCGGAGCCTGCTTTGGATCCTCTGTCTTCCTCTCTCTTCCTCTCTGTCCCCGCAAGCCAGAGGGCTGGCCCCAGCACCAGGCGCCGTGCCATTTAGTGCCATACTAATGTGAAGTTGTGTGTTTCTCGAGACTAAATAGCAAACCATCCAACTTCCCTCCTACGAGCACCCACGTGGGCGGGGACACACCCTGTGGTCTAATAGCACCTGCGAGGGTGGATTTCCTATGTAAACTGAGTGGCCGCAGGGGGGCCCGGGTCAAACATCAGTTCTGGGGGTCTCTGGATGAGATTCGCATGACTGTAGATTGCCCTTCCCGATGGGCCCAGGCTCACCCAATCCCCTGAGGGCCAGAACAGAGAAGAAGGTGGAGGAGGAGAAATCCCCCCACGTTTTCCTCCTGTCTGCCTGCTTGAGCTGAAACATCTCATCTAGGCTTTTCTGGCCTCCCTGGGCCTCCATACTCGGACTGGAATTACGTCGCCAGCCATCCTGGCTGCCCACTTGCCCATGGCAGATCGCGGGACTCCTTAGCTTCCATGACTGCGTGAGCCAACCCCTCATAGAAAGCAAATATGTATTTACTGGAGACATATGTAATATATAGAACACAAATATATGTATATTATTATATTTTATGTTACATAATTAATATATATTATATATATCACATATATTTAATATATTATAGTATAGTATATGTATTATATATAATGAATCTATATTATACGTACATACTGTACATATATTATATAATGTTATACGTGTATTTGTTATATATATGCATATATATAGTTCTGGAGAACCCTAAAAAATGCCACGCCCATCTCTGTTGCAACGACATGCACGTGGGAGACCTTCGCTTCTCATCCCTGGTTTCAGCAGTTCCTGTGTTCCCACTCGTCTTTATAAAATAATCACAATGAAATGTAGGCGCACAGTCACATAATTGCATCCAGAAAAGGCAAGGGAGCTACGGACGCGGTACCGGGGCCCGTCCTGATCTCGGTTGTGCAGGCTGCGCACCGGTGGCCGCTGAAATTCATCTGCCGGCCGACACCGCGAGGGTTACCGTCCGACACACAAGAAAACGCACCGAGTGTAAGGAAAAGCATATGCCGTCCGAACTTCCTGGAACAGGACTCTCTTGCGCTAGTTTCAGTAGACGTGCGGATGGAGAAGTAGCCAAGGTGCCTCTCCCCGCAGCTTCCTGAGTGAACATGAACGGCAGCGGACGTGCGGGGCCAGGGCCCAGGGTCCTCTGGGAACGGCGGTCGCGGTGGCGGAGTGTGTGAGCCTCTGTTCCTCAGCTCTGGAAGGTCACCGCCGCCTTGGGAAATTGGGACCCAGCGCGGCTGATCTGCCCATTATTCAAAGGAGGCAGGACACTCTGGATTTTATAAATGTAAAATCTCCCAAATTTTTACAGGTTTTAACATCCTCTTCTAATTTTTATATATTTTTATTTAATTTTTTAACGTTTATTTTTGAGAGACAGAGACAGAGGAGCAGGGAAGGGGCAGAGAGAGAGGGAGACCCAGAATCTGAAGCAGGCTCTGAGCTAGCTGTCAGCACAGAGTCCGACGCGGAGCTCGAACCCACAGACTGTGAGATCATGACCTAAGCCGAAGTCGGATGCTTAACCGACTGAGTCACCCAGACGCCCCAACATCTTTTTTAAAAATTTTTTATGTTTAAATCACTGTTGAATAAAATGCAAGTTAAACCAAATACACCAGCAGCCCAGTTTACAATTTCTAAAACAAATTCGTGTTTCCAAGTGCTTTTCTCACACTGCACTTGGAGGCCGCCGGGGCATCTCCAAGCTGACGAGTCAAGAAAGAAATTCTCGATTCCAGCAGCTTCTACAGCCTCTGCTGCAGCCGCGAGTCTTGGCCTCCCCTCGGCCCCGGACAACGATCCTTCCGCTTGGCCCTGTCTGTCGCCACTGTCCCTACAACAGAAGGGTCGTGTGGCGCATGATCACACAGTTTGTGGGGTGATGGCGGTGGCAGAGGGCCCGGTCCATGACAAATGTCACTGCGCGCTGGCCTGGAGGTGACACATGTCACCTCTATTCACGGCTCATTACCCAAAGTAAGTCTCCCAACCCCGCGTAAATTTAAGGGGGGAAGAAATCTTCATGTCATCAACAGGGTCCCCTGCAGGGACTAGCAACTTGTATCATTACTAAGTTTGTGTTTCTGTAAGTAAAGGATATTTAAAATACATAACCATTAGCGCCATTTATTAGAGGAGGCTAGCCAAATCTGGCCGCCACCTCCTTTGTCAGTAAAGTTTTATGGGGACTCAGCCACGCTCATTTGTCTGCATACTGATGTGCCTGCTTTCCTGCGACATGGCCACGTGGGGTGTTTGCAACAGAGATGAAAATATCTGCTTTCTGGCCCCTTACAGAAAAGGTCTGCTACCCCTGGACAAACACCATTTACAACGCAGTTATCTCACAGAAGAATAATTTAACACCGACAAAGTGAAGAACATGGAATAGAGGCCAGTTCTTAAATCAGACCTTGATGGAAGAGCTGTGATTGTCTTCATTTCTTCATTGATCTGCAAAGACAGAAGCTCAGCTCAGCAGAGCCCCGCCATGGGGCATAGACAGGTGTCCTTCAAGGGCTACATACTCCGAGGCTGGGGGGTGGGAAGCAGCCGGAAAGTGAAGTGGGTCCCCTGGGCCTGGGGCCGCCTGCAGTACTCATGCCCGCCTGGTGGGAGCACCATGCAGCTGAAGCCCCTGGCGGCTACTGTGCTCAGTGCACAGCCTTCTGATTGGCCCAAAGAAGCTGAAGCTACAGACCTCAGGTTGCCCATCAATTCCCAGTTTAAATTTTTTAATGTTTATTTTTGAGAGAGAGAGAGAGAGACGGTGTGGGGGAGGAGCAGACAGAGGGGGAGACAGAGGACCTGAAGCAGGCTCTGTGCTGACAGCTCAGACCCCCATGCGGTACTCGAACTCAGGAACCGTGAGACCATGACCTGAGCCAAAGTTGGACACTTAACCGACTTGGCCTCCCCCCGCCCATCAATTCCCACTTTAGAAAGAAAACTGCACAGGATTGATCACATGCCCAGAATCGACAAACAGGGAACAGAAGTTCTGTGGAAAAAGAGGACTCTCTCACCTTATTGGTAATGTTTCATTTTTTTTTAATGACTTGAACCAAAAATGAGCAGAAGTCGTAAAAAGAAATGCAGTACAGGAAGCGTTGAGACACGCTCCTCCCTACAACACGGATGAGCCTCAGAAACGTAACGCTAAGCGAGAGAAGCCAGACACAAAAGGCCACCTATTGTACGGAAAACAGCATACAGTTTCCCGCAAAAAAGAAAAATAGAAATACCATATGATCCAATAATTCTACTACTAGGTATTTATCCAAAGGAAACTAACACACTAATTTGGAAAGAGATAGGCGCCTTATGTTTACAACAGCATTCTTTACAATAGCCAAGATGTGGAAGCAAACTATGTGCCTGTCAATAAATGAGTGGATACAGAAGATGTGGTCTGTGTATACAGAGTGGAATATTACTCAGCTGTAAAAAAAAAAAAGGATGAGGTCCTGCCATTTGCAACAACGTAGATGGCACTAGAGGGCATTATGCATGGTCCCATGTACGTGCACTCCCCCGCAGAGATTAACCCGGGCAGAGAGAGAGCAGGTTGGTGGTTAGGTGGTCAGCAGAGCCTGGAGGAGGTGGAGAACGGCAGAGACTGCCGATGGGGGCCGCATTTCCTTTTGGGGGATGAAAATGGTTAAGAAGTAGAGCAGATGGCCAAACAACATCATGGATGTACTAAGCGAGACTGAATCGTGCATTTTATTTTTTTTTAATGTTTTATTTATTTTTGAGAGCCAGAGAGAGCAGAGCAGGGGAGGGGCAGACAGAGAGGAAGACAGAGAATCCCAAGCAGGCTCTGAGCTGTCAGCACAGAGCCCGATGCGGGACTCGAACTCACGAACTGTGAGATCATGACCTGAGCCGAAATCAGGAGTCAGACGCTTCACCAACTGAGCCCCCCAGGCGCCCCTGAATTGTGCATTTTAAAACAGTTCTTTTTTCCTGTAATGTGAATTTCACCTCAATAACAACAACAACAACAACAAATGACCGGAAGTGTTATAAGTTGTCAATTCTGGGCAATGTGTGTGAAATTATTCTTTTTATTTCTTCAACTTTGATATAAAAGGATCTATTAAAGCACTGCACAGGGCAGATGAAACCCGATGGAGGACAAGACAGGCCCTGAGCCACCAGCCCGCCACCCTGGATCTCGATCATCTGTGATGGCCATGCGGGCGTGACTCCTGTAAGCCACAGCCCCCCGGGGGTCCTGCCTCGCGGGACCTTCCCCGCCTCTGGAAAACTGCTCTGGGGGGATCAGAGATAAAAATAAATTCCCAGCGTGCTGGTCCAAAGAAGCCAGACACAAAAGAGAACGTGCCGTGTGATTCCATTTACATAAAGTGCAAGCGTTGGCAAGACTGAGGGCGCCAGAGAGAAGTCAGAGTGGCGGGGTCTTTGTGGGAGCGGGGGGCGGGGGGGCTGGGGGGGCACGGTCTGTGGCTGAATCTAGAGGACGGTGACACGGGTGTGTGCAGTTGTGAAACTGCACTGAGCTGAACGCTTAGGACGCGTGCGCTCCCTGCGGTATGTACACTTCAGCGTTAGAGGAGTTCAAAAATAAATCGTAAGCGCGTAAACCGTCAGCTACATCTAACTTCCTGCCAAGTCTTTGAAATGCAGACCCAGGCCTTGGCTGCGGGTTGCGCGCCGCCAGACGGGTAAGTCTGCGGATCCAAACCTCCGCGCCCCAGGATGCTAAGGCGCCCCCGAAGGGAATCGAACACGCGGGAGGTGGGTTGCAGCGGCTCCTCACAGCTCTGTCTCGTGCACACGGAGCCTTCCCCCCTCTCGGGCAGGGCGTGCGTGCGGTGTGGCCCTTCACACCCGCCCAGCTCAGGGAGCAGAGGGTCTCCGCGTGCTCCTGTGGACATCGAGGGCTCCGGAAAGCAACGGGAGCACGGGGATGCTGCCAACCCGGCCCAAACCGTCCTCAGGCGGAAAGCGGGGGAAGGAGACATGGGCTTGCAGAGGGCGGACGCTTCTCTAACCTTTTTAGAAAGAATCCGAATGCTCTGGTCTGTTGTCCAGTCCTTGGAGAAGCTTCCGGCCCCACCTCCCCTCCACGGGCTCGCAGACACCTAGGAAGGGGGCCCGAGAAGGCTGTGAAGGCCCATGAGCAAGCCCAGAAGGCCCTTCGGAGCCCCCGGCCCCCAACCCTGGTCCAGCATCCCTGGCCCTTTGAATGGCTCCGACAGCGTCAGCTCAGGAGTCTCCGGTTTGTCACGGCATCTGCGGCGAACAGCAGGCTGGGGATTCTAGAAGCTCATTACCCTGTCCCTTCCCCTTAATATAGAAGCGATCAGGTCCCCATAGTGGGCCAGAGCCCTAGTACAGCCCCACCTCCAGCACCACCCCAGGGTGGGGGGAGGGAAGAGAAGGAAAGAGAAAGAGACGGAGAGGGAGAAACAGAGACGGAAAGAAACAGGGCAGGAGAGAGCAAGAGACAGAAGCAGACAAAAAGAGGGAGGGAGACACGCAAAGGACGGGAGGAGAGGGGGACAGAGAGACAGAGGAGGGAGGGAAGAAAGGGAGGGAAGGGGTTGGGAGGGATTGATTTGTTTTCTTTCTTTCTTTCTTTCTTTCTTTCTTTCTTTTCTTTTCTTTTCTTTTCTTTCTTTCTTTTTCTTTCTTTCCTTTTCTTCCGCTTTCCCCGGAAAGGGACAGCTCCCTAGAGGCGGCCAGCGGTGTGCACTGAGCAAGCAGCCCAGAACCAGGTTGCATGAGTTGGAATCCTGGTTCCATCCCTCTGGGCTGCATGACCTCAGGGATGAGCGGCCTTCTGGGTAACTGGCTGGTCATGTCCCCCCCACCCTGGGACTGCGGGGAGGGGCAAGGGTGTTTGCACACACGGGGCAGCACGGTGGCCACGTTCCCCTGATACCAGCCGCCCCCTCACTAAGGAGGGTCCCGGTGACACTACTGCCCGGTTTAGCATCTGTCCCAGGCAGAGCTGTCAGCTTCTGTCACTCACACCGTCCCCCTTGGCCACCAGCGGGGCTGGTCTGGCTTCAGGCCCCACCTCCACCACCAACCAGGGTGACGCGGACCCCACAGGGCACGTGGCCCGCTGCTGTCGTGTGGGTCAGTAACACAGGGTGCCCGTGTCGGCTCGAGGTTCTTCATGTTGACAGTGAGGCTGGCAGAGCTCAGAGCTGTCCCAACACGGGGACCAAGGGTGCCCTTACAGGCCGAGTGTCACAGGTGTTCCTGATCGGGCACCTCGAGAACCCATCGATTTTTAAAACACACACATACACACACACACACACACACACACACACACAGAGTTTTTAAAATTGTTTATTTACTTTTGAGAGAGGGAGCTCGAGCAGGGGAGGGGCAGAGGACAGAGGATCTGGAGCAGGCTCTGTGCTGACAGCAGCAAGCCCGATGTGGGGCTCAAACTCACAAACCCTGAGATCGTGACCCGAGCCAAAGTCGGACACTCGACCGACTGAGCCCCCCGGGGGGCCCTGGGAACCCATCGTAAGCAGGGTCCCCCCAAAGCAGAGCCCTTGATGAGCACTTGGGAGCTGGTGAGGGAGAGAGACTGCCCAGGACTGTTCCTATCCCAGTGTGAAGACGAGGAGACTGAGTCGTGGTCCCTTGAGGGCAGTGGCCAAGAATGGGGTCCCGGGGTCTGGAGACACGAGGGCTCAGCTTTCGGAATCCAGCTCAAGCCAACGGAGATTTTACCACCTTCCCGGGGGCCGCAAGGGCTGGGCCCGGGGTCCCCTGGCCCTAAAAACCCCTCCCGGCTCTCATCACCCCAGCCTTGGCCCAGTCCAAGGCACCCCCCTCTCAAAAATAAAAACCCGAGTGGGGTTGTCGTTCAGCAAATGCTGTCCCCTGCTCCTCACTGCGGAATCCTGACGGAGGACAGGAGCACAGAGTCCTGCCCTCTTCGGGGAAGGACAGGGAGAAAAGAAACGGCAAGAACACCTCGCAAATTCATACTGGAATAAACCAGGAGGCCACACGCTCGCTTTGTGAGGCGCTCAAGAGCCTGTCAGGTCTCAGGCAGCCTGAGTCCTGCTGGGATGCACTTTCCGGTCCTGGGTGACAGTGGGGGCCTGACATTTAACGCGGAGGATATTTCTGAACAGGGGCCTCGACAAATAGCGCTCACTTCGGAATCCATTCCTCCAAAAGGTCACCAGCCAGACACCCACAGAAAACCCGGCCACCCGTCATCCTTCTCTACCCGCTCTGCCTCCCCCTGTCAGTCCTGTGGAGTCGGCACAGACCAGAGGGGACCCTCCCGGCTCCTGACACCCCCTGCTTCCTGCCTGGGGAGGGCCCAGCGGTAGATGTTCACGCACCTGTCTCACCGTGGGAGGACCAGGAAGCTTCTGGGCCCAGAACCTCCTTCTGCTGCCTGGGGTCTTGCCCTGCACCTGAAGGAGCCAAAGCCCCGTGGCCAGGTGGTGGCCCCAGGCGCTGGGGAGGGAGACCCCTCGTGCAAGGACAGCAAGTGCAGAGCCCTCCCCGCCGGGCTCCATTCCCCTCAGCGGAGCAGCTCACACCCAGTCTGCAAGCCTCGGTCCCCAGCCACGTGCGCCAAGGGCTCTGGCCCAGGGCTGGGAGGCGCCCGGGACCACCGGGCAGACAAGGCATCGTGGCCCCCCACTCACCAGAGGGCGAAAAGCTCCCCTCCCAGATGAGGGGTAGGACAGTCAAGACGCAAGAGAGTATCCGCCTTCCCTGGGGAGCAAAACCAAGGGCTCCCTCCTCCATCATCCTGGCTTCCTCCGGGGACAGCCGTGGCTGACCAGCCTGGGCCCCTCCGCCGGCCACCCTGCAACGTCTCCCAGCTGGAGGGCCCGCCCGCACCCATCCCTTCCCTCACTCACTCACCGAGCCCACGGCTGGGCACCTAGTACGCGCTGCGCTGAGCGAGGCTCAGGGTCCGGGCCCCCGGGAGCTGCCGGCCACGTGAAGATGTCAGTCCACCAACCGCAGACCCGAAGGGAGACTGGGAGCGGCCTTCGAAGGCAGAAGAGGTGACGGGGCCCTCATCTAGCGTGGGGCTCCTGGGACGGACCCCAACAATGTCATTATTAAGCCAAGAATGTGGCCAAGTGTCAGGGGTAAGGAGGTGTCTGGCGGTGGGATGCGCAGCGGGTGGAGACCCCTGCAGGGGAGAGCGTGGCATCAGAGGAGACCAGAGAGGCAGGACCTGCGCCCCACCACTGCCCCTGACCCCTGCCAGCCCCCCCACATCACTCACTGCACCTGGAGCACCTCAAAGGGGGGCCACGGTCCACTCATCTGTGGGACCAGTGGCAGGCACAGTCCACAGCTGGTGGCGGGCTGTGGGCAGGGGCCTGGCAGCTCTGTGCCTCAGTTTCCCCCTCTGAACTTGCAGAGGAAGGAGTGGGGCCGCCGGGCCTCACACACCCAGGTCTGCTGACCCTGAACCCACTCTTTGAAAGATGCCACGCTCTCTGTGGACCCCAAAGGTTCTGACTTGTCTAAAGTGAATCTTCACGAGCTCTAGAAACATCTGCATTATACACAGACCATGCTGGAGTCCCATCGAGGGGGCCAGGGGGCGGGGAGTCAGGAGGGACAGCACCCCTTAGGGGTCTGGAATCCTGGCCCACCTCTTCTGTGCTGTGTGACCTTTAGCAGTTTACTTAACCTCTCTGGACCTCCGTTTTCCTGGGACATGGGGACAACACTAAAAAAAAAAAAGTCACGAGGTGACTGTGAAATTCGGTGTGGTCGGTCGTTATCACGTCCTGAAGGCGGACGCAGCAGCACCCTGTCCTTCTGCAGGGGAAGGGGGACAGACTCGACCACCCAGCCACCTCCTTCTCCTCATTCCAGAAACCACTTCTGACTAAGCCTCCTGCTAAGAGCTCACTTTAGCTACATTTTCTCCATTAATTTATGTCTAAATGTGCTTTTATCTAAAAGTCTTAATTTTTTATGGCTTTCACATTATGAGAGGCGATGCACACTTGGCTTTGTAGAAAATGTGTAAAATACAACACGCACAGAGATGAACAGGAGACCCCTCCCACCAGCACTGGCCCGGTGGCGGGGGGGGGGTCCCCTCCCCAGGTGTCTCCCAGAGCCGTGATGTGCCCCCGGCCTCCTGCACACAGGGCCCTGGCCCATGACACCTCACTGCCTAGAGCCATCCGCCTTGACTGCACCGGAGGGACCCAGGCCCCCACCGCTACTCACTCCCTCGTGCCCTGTCATTTCTTCAGTCTGTCACCCCTTGCCCCAGCTAAGGCCAGCAGCCCTGGGTCTGAATCCTAGCAGCCCTGTGACCCGGGCCCCTTCCTCATCTGTAACACGGGGCCACTCTAAGGATTCAATAGGGTCAACCCCACAAGGCCCTTTCCATAGTGCCTGGCATACAGTAAGTGCTCAATAAGCAGCAGCAATAAATGCTATTGCTGGTGGGGGCAATGGGAGGGCAAGGGGAGGTGGTATCCCCTGGGCCCCTGAGGCTCAAGCCCACCGGCGAACTGGGGTGAGGTACCAAGCCTCCTCTGAGTCATCTCACCTGCGGGGCAAGGACCCGGGCATCCATTGCCACTCCCACTGGGCACTAACGCGGGGGCTGCTCCAGGGGGACATGAAGTGGCTGGCACGTGGGCCTGGACCCGAATGTGGGGAGCAGGGAAGAGCTGCACAGGACATCTGTGGGCGCTGTAAGTGCTGATCTGTGCTGGGGGTCGGGGGGTGGTCGGAGCCTCCCCGCCAGTTCCTGCTCCGGGGCCCCCCACGGAACCCCATAGATGCAAACGGCAGCAAACCAGGCAGGTGTTGGTGGGTATCAGCTCTCGGCTCAGCAAGCCTCCCAGCGTTCGGGGGAAACCAAACACAACCGGGTCGGAACCGGGTCCCCGTGGGCCACTGTTGAGAAGACAGGGCAACAGGGAAGACGCAAGCAGCCCATTCAGCCCTCGGTCCTGGGCGTCCCCCTCCGCTCAGCCAAGGGGCGCCCATCTACCAAGTGGGGCTCACAGTAGTGAGCACCTCGGAGCACCGCTGAGCGGAGTCGGTGCGAAAAGGCTGCAAAGAGCCCGACACATAGTAAATATTCGTACATGTTTTGTGCGTGTGAACGTGTGAACTTTCTTCCGTTCCAATGCAAGGAAAAAAGTGCTTTTCACTAAGACAGAACTCCGAGCCTCCTCCCTCCCGTCCTCCCTCCCGGGGAGTAGGAACTGTCAGCAAGGGGTTAAAGAGCAGGCTCCACAGCGGTCACTGGATCAGGCCCTCCCCGGGGGCCGCAGGCTGGGAATGCGCGTGCCCACGCCGCCCCCTGCTGGGCAGACGCGGAATTGCAGGAGCTGAGGCGGCGGCGCGCGGGGACTTGGGCCCCAGAGTCCCGGTCCGGGGGCGGGGGGGGGGGGCTGGGGTCTCCCCCGAAGCCTCATCCGCTTGGGCGAAGCGCCTCTCACGCCTTAAAGAAGAGGGAGCGGGGCTGACGCGGGCTGGGGAGCGCCGCCGGCGGGGAGCGGGGCAAAGGACCGCCCCAAACCAGCGGTGGCGCCTGCGCCTGCGCGCGTGCGGCCCGGTGATCCCTGGAAATGCCCGGCTCCGCTGCCCCAGTGCGCGCTCCCCAAGACGGGGAGTGGGGTGAAATGGAGAGTGAGATTGAAAGAGACACCAGAAAGCAAACAAACAAACAAACAAACGAACAAAAAACAGTATTCAAGATAAGCCACCTTTTCAAACTCAAAATCGGGGGCGTCTGGGCGGCTCAGCCAATTAAGCGTCGGCCGCGGTTTCTGCTCAGGTCCTGATCTCGTGGTTCAAGCCCCAGACAGTGTGGAGCCTGCTTGGGATTCTCTCGCTCCCCTTCTCTCTGCCCCTACCTCTCTCTCTCTCTCTCTCTTAAAATGAAGCAACTTTAAAAAAAAGTTTTTAAATAAATAAAACAAAATTCAACATCATTGCAGACATAGCCGTGATGAACAAAACATCGAAATTTTCAAGGAAGAGGGGATCGGTATCACTGATTTTTCCCTTTGCCTGGGGCTCCGATCCGGCTCAGAGCAGGGCTGGTGCTTCATCTTGATTTAAAGCTTTGATGTTTTGTTCTTCATGGATTATTTTGCATTAATTTTTATCTTTTAAAAATTGCATTAAAATGCCATTTATCTTGATTACTGTTTCTGCCATCCTCTTACATTTCTGCCCCAGGCGAGTGCCTTCCAGCAGGCGGCCAGCTGTGCCTGCGCCCCCCTCCTGTCTCCCGGCCCTGTGGGCCTCCCCCCTTGGGCTCTGCCGCAGCCAGCCCTGCTGTCGCCCCAGGGTGGCTTCTTAACCATCTATGCCACCTGGGGTAAATGACTCAACCTCTCTGACCCTCGGTTTCTTCGGTTTCTTCGTCTGACACATAGAGGATCACAGTTGTTTGCACCACACAGGTTGTTGGGAGGATTAAGTATGCTAATGATGCGTGTGAAGCAATTAGCCTCAAGCCAACAGCTTCTGAAAAGCCTAGTGACAGCATTTGTTTTCCTAGTACACAGTTCAGAGCCTAGCGATGGCTTGGAAGGATGTGTACATGCAGCCATTTCGCAGGAAAAAAAACAAAAAACAATGTTGCTATCGCTGAGGACGCTCACGGAGAACCCAAAGCCTGGAGCAAAGCATCCAGTCCCTTCTCAGCCTCATCTACCCGGCACGGGGCAGTGGGGTCTCCACAGCCCTGAGCACCGCTCCTTGCTCCATCCTCCCTCACCAGGAGCCTTGGGACAAGTGGCTCTGGGTCTCTGACCGGCAGCCTCCTCCTCTCAACGGTGGGAATGCTGGCTGTGTCCCATACGGTCCTACGAGCAAGAACACCGGAAGAGCACGCAGTAAACGTTAGCGAACATGACCTTTAGTAGAATCATAATCGACACCGCTGGCGGAGAGCATGGGTCACATCTCTGTGCTCTGCCTGCCAGCTCTGTGGCCTCGGGCACATGACCGCACGTCTTCAAGGCTCAGTCGCCTGAGCCACGCCAAGGGAGTAAGTGGGGGTGTTCGACTTTAGACGTAGGACATTTAGCTCCCCGCCCCACCGCCCTGCAGGAGGAGACACCCCCAGGGGAAGGGCTGGGAGAGCTGGTGTGCAGGCCTCTCTCGTCCTCGGACGCGGGGCTCCACCAGCGCCCGGGGGGTACGTCACTCAGACACGGGATGTGTCCCGTTTTTATATGGTCAGCTGCCATTTCGTGCCATCTCTGGTGACGGGAGCCCACGTACACTCGGTGGTTTATGATCCTACAGATGGAATTACAGCCTTATTGTGTATAACGGGCCATGTATAAGCCCACATCTTATTTTTATTTATCGTTATTGCTAATTATACGGGCAAACCCTTGTCATTTAGGGAAGCATATAAATTATATCTCAATCATTTGTGCAGAACTGATTTCCAAACGAAGGAGAGTCAACGGGCCCGTCTGGCTCAAGAAAGACTGTATACACATATATTATACATACATATGCATATAGTACATATATATTTATATACACATACATACATATCGATACACACATGTGTTTGTATTTCTTTCCCACCTCCTCCAATCTCCCAGGATTTGGGAGTTTATTTTCAAAGAAAGCCTGTGAAGAGCAGACAGTCTGACCTGTCAGCTTGGCCGGGCTACCGTCTCCAGATATAACAAGCAGACACTAACTTAGGTGTTGTTGGTGAGGTACTTTGCAGATGTGGTTACAGTCCGTAATCCGGTGTTGCGGACGCTCTGGGTGGGTCTGGTCCAATCAGTTGAAGGGCCTTAAGAGCTGGGCTCCGGCTGCCTGGTGAGGAAGAAATTCCACCTGTGGGCGACAGCTTTGGCTGGTGCCAGAAAGTTCGAGTCCTTCCTGATGGCCTGGCCCACGGACTCTGGACCTGCCCCGCTAGCTTCCGCAATGGCTGATGGCAACTCCTTCCCCTAATCTGTCCCCCCAGCTGGCCCATTCTCTGGCGGAGACACGGACCCCGGAGAATTGCAACCCACAAAACAGCCCATGAGCTGAGATCCGGTACAAACAATCCAAAGGGAATTATTCAAGTCCTGCGAGTCAATTTCGCTCTTCTGAGTTCGGGGAAACCATTTAAAAACTCTGATTCTAAAAGGCCAGCAGCACATTCCAACATCTTCAAGATCTGTTAGCCCAACCTTTCAATGGGGAAACTGAGGCTCAGAGAGCGTGTGGACCACATTGAGACCACCCAGGGAGGCCCAGGCTCCCGCATTTCCTCTGAAACATCAGGGCGCCTTCCTGTCTCCCCAAACTCCAGTGGAACACAGCTCCTCGGTGACCCTGTCTCCTGCTCGCCACACGCTCCCCACAGCTGGCAATCGTACAGTTGTCTGCAGGGTCCCTTGCGGGCGCCCCCTGCCCAAGTTCGCCCACCGTAGTGCCCCTGGTGCCCGGCCAGGGAATGTTCAAGGCACATTTACTTACTGAGCTGGTCGAAAAGCAGTCAACTGGCTGGCTGAGTAGGGGTTGATGCGTCCCTCCATCGCTGGACACAGAGCTCAGGGCTGAGGACCTGGGCTGTGGGGTCCGGTGCGTCTAGCTCGCCCCACGTGCGGGCCGATGGCACTTCTCCCGTGGTCCTGGCCCTCTCATCTGCTGCCCTCCCTAAGCCCATCCTGTCCCCACCACCAGATTGTCACTAAGCCAGGCCACCTGGGTAGGAATCCCGGCCACCCCTCAGATGCTGTGTAAACTGGGGCAGGTCCCGTGGCTCTCTGAGTGGGGTTTCCCCATCCGTAAAGCAGGGGTAGCATTAACCCCTTCTTCACAGATTGTCCTGAGGATTCGGTGGGTCAGGGCAGGTTTGCGGTAAGCTCTCTGTGAATGTTAGCCTCTGTTGGCAGCGTGAATGTCCCCTCCTCCAGGAAGCCCCCAACCCCAGCCACCGTAGCTAAGCAGCTTCCACTGCGGCCCTCACCATCTGCCACTCTGTCACACCAACCACCCTGCTTCTGTCATTGCCCTGACCAGAGTCTGGACTTTTCTGAGTTATTTGGTTTGGAGCACAAATCTCCCCCTCCCCCACCAAGTCCCTTCACTCTCTGAAGAGAGAGATTTCCAGATTTTTAGTGCTGGATAACGAGTCACCGTAAAATCTAGCGGCTTGGAACGATGACCCAAGTGTCTCGGGCCAGGGCTCTGGGCAGGGCCCGGCAGGATGGCTCACCTCTGCTGCAGGGAGGGGGCGCCGTTGGCCAGGGAGCTGGGACCTGGGACTCGCCGAGCCTCAGTTCTGTGTTTCTCTGTCTCAACTTGTTTTTTAATGCTTACTAATTTTGGGGGGAGGGGCAGAGAGAGAGAGAGAGACAGAATCCAAAGCAGGTTCCAGGCTCTGAGCTGTCAGCACAGAACCCGACGCGGGGCTCGAACCCACAAACCGTGAGATCCTGACCTGAGCCAAAGTCGGATGCTTAACCGACTGAGCCCCCCAGACGCCCCATCTCAACTATTTCTCTTTCCATCACAAGGGCAGTCAAAGCACTTGGGAGCCCTGACTCCCACATCCCCCTGGACCCTCCGGGCCTGCAGATGTCCCCCTCCCCCTTACTGGAAGACACAAGCTCCCTCTTGCTTACAGGACGGGCAGAGGCCCCCAAGGAGGCGGGTGCCCCATAAGCCAATGCCCGCCCTCCTCACATCTGCCCCCAAGGCCACCGCCTTAACCAGGACCAAATCCTAACATGGTGACACCGGCTGCTGAGGGAAGGGGGGGCCTGGGCCCCCTGCTCTGGGGAGAGCGGAGCATCCAGCGGGGGGAGGAGGCGTCAGAGAAGCAGAGCCAGGGTCAGCGGCCTGCTGTACAGGTGACAGTCCAGAGGCCTCACGACGTGGGCGTGGACCCACCTTCTCTCTCTAAGGAAAAGGCGTCTCTGGTCCTGGAGACCCCACATTCCGCAACTGCTGCTGTGACCCACGTATCGGGCAGCACGGAAGGGCCCAGAGCCGAGCGGACCCTGCGGCGGGTATGGGCTGCAGCTCAGGCAGCTTGCCGGCTTGGGCCACGGGACCCTGAAGATTCTGTGGTCACTAGGACTCAAGAAAGATGCCGTGGGACATCTCTGGGAAGCACCAGCGGGAAAGTCATGATGAAGGCCTCTGGCTTCTAGATCAAGGTTGTGGTCTCTGCGGCAGAAATAGCACTTGAAGGCTCCTGGCGTGCAGCCGGGGGCTGGTAGGACCTGGGCACCTGGCCACGGGACGTGAAGGGACCATGTGGCCAGACCACCAAGGCCAGAGGGGTGCAGCAGCACGCAGCAAGACCAGCGGATGTCCTGACCCCATCACCCACCTCCACTGTGCCTTCTTAAAGCAGGTGGGGGTGCCGGTCCATACGTGGTGGCCAGAGGAATATGTCTGGTGCTCCGGGGCTTCCCGGAGCCGCCGTTGGAGCTCCCACACCAGGGACAGCAGCCCTGGCCCCCTAAGGACATGATGCCAGGAGCTCAGACCCCTCCAGGACGAAGGTCTGGGTCGCCCCACTGGGCAAACGCCAAGAAAAAGTGCCAGCCAAAGGGAGGCAAGGTCCAGAGTATCCATCAGATACTCTGGACATTGTTCACCTTGGAACCCAGGGCTGATTCCAGCAGGCGGGGGAGGGGAGCAGCAAACAAGAAGGCAGCCGGTTCAGAAAGTCCTAGAATGTCTTCAGGAAGAAAGAATTAATTGCACGATGGATAGACACATCAGGATAGAAAGGAACTTGGGGTCACTGGTGAAAAGCTGGGGGTGAATTAGTACTTTAAAAGAACCGCACACACACACACACACACACACACGCACACGAAAACTAAACCAGCAAGGAAAATGGTGGCTAGGAACCCCAGGAAAAACAAAGTCGGGCAGAAAAGTAAAAACTGTCATAGTTTACCAGGTGGCCGAGCCCACCTGCCGTTCGGTATCGGAAATGATGACTTTTGGGGCGCCTGGGTGGCTCAGTCAGTCATGATCTCCCAGTTCGTGGGTTCGAGCCCCGCAACGGGCTCTGTGCTGACAGCTCGGAGCCCGGATCCTGCTTCTGATTCTGTGTCTCCTTCTCCCTCTGACCCTCCCCTGCTCACGCTGTCTCTCTCTCTCTCTCAAAAGTAAATAAAACATTAGAAAAAAAAATAAAAAAAAAAAAGGAAACGTTGACTGTTGATCTCTAGCTCGAAGAGGGGGAGGATGGGATCCAAGCACGGGGATGGAAAGAGCAAAACGCTGCCTCCAAGGTGACACCTAAAACCACATGATCAGGAAAGGAGCAAACCAAGCGCCTGATGCAGATGCAGAGGGAAGGGCGCGCGGGTCATCAGGATTTCCTGGTGGGGCACGAGCGATGGGTGCTGCCTGGCTTTTTTATTTCTAACAACCTTTGTGGAAACATTCGGCTTGAAATGCAGTGAAGAGAGACTTCGATTAAGTTTAAATTAAATAAGACTGTGTCCCTTTCAGTTCTAAGTGGCTCTTATTTGAACAGTGCTATGCGCTCGAACACATGCTGGGCACACCACGGTTTGCGGAATAAAGGAATGAGCCCTCCTCCCAGCGTGGCTCCCGTGAGGGACGGGGTGATGGAGGGGCTGGGGTTCATCTCTCACCACCTCCCCCTACCCCGCTGTTGGGGCCGGGGTTGTGGGGGGGGGAAACAGGCAGCCCTCTCCCGTGGTGGTCAGCTCGCGTCTCCTGCCCAACTTCGCCTTCCCCAACACACAGCTCCGTGCCCCACACCTCAGGGATCCCTGTGGGTGAAATCAAGAGTTTTGTTGACTTTCCCCAGCTCCGGGGCGCCATCCCCCATTGCTCTTAGGAACACGGAGCATGGAGGGGACGCTGCCCATGCCAGTGTGTCTCTGCCGTCAGCACGGACCAGGGCTGAGCGGACGCCCCATCGGGGAGAGAAGCCTCCATGGTGCAGACACCCCCTCCCGTGCTCCTCCTGAGCCCCCCTCTTCTGCAGACCTGCTGAGACTGAGTCCTTCAGAAACGAGGGACCAGGCATCAGAGGTCTTTACTACGTTTCCCATATGATCGGACGCCCTCACAAATACTGTGTAACAATATAGTTGTGTTTGAGGAAGACTTTATCTTAAAAAGGAGAGTGGGGCTTCGAGAAATGCTATTTTTTTTTTTTTTTTTTTTTTTTTTTTTTAGGGAAAGGGAAACTTACCTTGATGTTGTCAACAGGAGAGGAGAAAAATAGACACCACTGATTTGGTCATGATCAGGAAAGTGTCTCCATGAGGCTCGTTACCGGCTCTCGTTATAAATGAGTGTAATAAAGGCAGAATTCTAAGATGACCCACGATCCGGCCCCCAGTGTCCACACCCTTGTGCTGTCCCTTCTTTGGAAAGTGGGCAGGACCTGTGACTCACTTCTACCAGACAGAATAAGGCAACGGTGACGAAGATCACCCCCGTGATGACGTTATGGCCAACGTGAAAGCACTTTGGAGGCGTAAGTAATATCCCTAATCAGCTGCTTTGAATTACTCAAAAGGCAGATTATCCTTTGTGGGGCTGATACAGTCCATGAACCCTTTAAAAGAAGGGTTAGGGGGCGCCTGGGTGGATCCGTCGGTTGAGCGTCCGACTCTTGATCTCAGCTCAGGTCATGATCTCACGGTTCATGGGGTTAAGCCCCCAGTTGGGCTCTGCGCTGACGGCATGGAGCCTGCTTGGGATTTTCTCTCTCTCTCTCTCTCTCTCTCTCTCTCTCTCTGCCCCTCCCCCGCTCACTCTCTCTGTCTCAAAAACAAATTAATTTAGGTGCGCCCAGGTGGCTCAGTTGGTTGAGCATCTGACTTCGGCTCAGGTCATGATCTCACGGTTCGTGGGTTCGAGCCCCGCGTCGGGCTCTGTGCTGACAGCTCGGAGCCTGGAGCTGTTCCAGATTCTGTGTCTCCCTCTCTCTCTGCCTCCATGCTCATTCTCTCCCTCTCCCTCTCTCTCTCTCAATAAATAAACATTAAAAGTTCTTAATAAAATTATTCAATTTTAAAAATTAAAAAATAAAAGGTTTAGAGGTGAAAGTCTCTCTCTGACTCTGTCTCTCTAGTCTCTCTCTCTCCCCTGCTGACCTCGTAGAAACTGTTAAGAATTCTACAGCCACAAGAAACTGCATTCTGCCAACAGGCTGGGAAGCTCCTACCCTAGTCGGGTCTCCAGAAGAGATCACAGCCTGACCAGCACTTTATCTCAGCCTCATAAGATCCAGAAGCAGAAGCCGGCTAGGCAGTGACTTCTGACCTAAGGGCTGTGGGATAATACATGGGTGTTGTTCTGAGCCACTAATTTTGTGCTAATTTGTTACACAGGAATAGAAAACGACCATAATGAGCCAATTAAGATCGCTTGAAGATGCAATAAAGTGAGTGATTGCACTGAGAATCACACCACACTTCGGGGATAATTGGGGCAAACGGCCTAACGTCTAACGCCAGGCACCCGTGCCTTACAACCACACGTTGAGTGGCAGCCTCGTAGAGGGAATGTGGGAAGTGCTGTGTTTCTCGCCACCTGCGTGGGAACGAATATCCTGAGCTCTGGGAAGCGGGAGGCCCTCAAAAGGCCCGGCGGTGACAAGGACACTGGAGGAGACCCGTGTGAAGAGTTGACATAAAACTGATTGATGAAACATGAAGAAAGGGATTCGTGTGTTGCCAGAGTATTACCTCGTGTGCTGTGTGATTGTAAACACGCACGTCACGTGTTCCTAGATGAATAAACACCATAAGTAGGCATTTGACTATTTTAACTCCATCTCAGCCAATACGCTCTCTGTCCTTAGATCTTAGAGGGAAAATGGGGAGAGTCACCTTCTGTTTCAGGTCCCTGTATGTTCAGGCATCTATGGTGACTGTTAATGAATTCATGGGTGTCTGTTTCCCAAATGGGGGGAGGTCACAGCTTGGAAGTAGGGGGGCCGGGACACGAACAACTGCACCTGGCCTGAACAGCATCCTCTTCAGACTACTCTAGACACACATGGAGGAAGTTTCCAGGACTGCAGGAATCCTCAGATGATGGGGACATGGAGGTGGCCCCGGGCCCTTCCCCTGGAATCCCAAGTGGCCACAGGCGGCAAGGTCAAGGTCCCCCACAGACTCCCACAAACCTCCTGGTCCAGGTGCGAAAACCTACACGTCTTCCCCGGATTGTCCCTGAAACCCCACCTCCCAGAGATAACAATTTGGCTTTCAACACACTTTCAGTTGTGTTAATGGAAAAAAAAAATCCCTGAACTAAGGCTTTTAATGACTAGCCATACATTTCTCATTCTCCAGCCCATAGGGATATGGAGCTTGTCCATTTACTGTCCTCACTGATATTTGGGGTAATGTGTCCCAGGAATCTAATTCTCAGACCATAATGTCAGAGACAGCCCATTTGGGGGCCACATTTTGAGTTAATGATATATACTCAGTTAGCATATGGGCAGCTAAAAGCTAAAATGCGCGGCCAGGAAATTACTGTCAAATTCTGCTTTTTTACTTTACTTTTGTTTTGTTTTAAGTTCCACATATCACAAGAGTTGTGAAAGTTCTCAAAGTTCGATAAAAAGTCACACATCAAGTTTGATTCCAAAACAAGGTCAACTTAGGAAAAGAAAAAGATGTCCCCCTACCTCCCAGCCTTTTTTTTTTATTGTAAAAGAATTTAATGAATAGAAAAATTTATTCTTCCTACCCCACACCCTCTCCTTCAAGACACTGTCTCCCAGTGCCTGTGGTCCCAGGTGTAGCCGTTCCTGCATCAGTCATGGACCCCATTCCCAACATGTGCAGGGGGCGGGCCATGAACCAGGCTGGCCAATCAGAATGGAGTCATCCTGCTGGGCGTGTGACTCAAGTGGGCCAATCAGAGACTTCCCTGGGACTTGATGCTAAGAGAATTTCTCTTTCTTGAGCTGTGAAGGGCAGGTAAGCTAGAGCTTCCTGCCACCATTGTCCCCAGTACCAGGAGGTGCAGGAGTCCAGCTTCAGCAGGTCCAGGGTTCCCCTGAAGGATGGACGGTGTCGGCACGAAAATGATGAGAATCTGCGAAGGGGGGAGGAAATGAGAGAGCCACGAGGTTCTTTCAGATCAGCAGGCAGGCATCTCTGC